>CM074739.1:73688433-74048433 GCA_037367245.1 Phrynocephalus guinanensis
AGAGACTACTTGAAGTCGTATGGGGGTATATAAGAAGAACACTTTGTGTCCACCATGTGTAAAAAAATTTAAGTGACTGAAAATGTCTTATTTATCTATGTCCATTGTTGGCATGGGGTGGCTGGTTTTATGATCTGATGCTGATTGTTTATCATTTGTTTTGGTTTGTTGTACATTGCTGAGAGTAGTGCTCTGCGCTAAGTCAGCAGTATGAAATAAACGACATCATGCATATGCCTAATTGGCAAAGTTGAAAGGTGTTGTATCAACATCCACTTGAATGCAGACATCAGTTGATAAGTGAAATAATACATTTAGAATGCATTCAATGGTGATGCATCCTCACCTGGTGAAGTACATCAATTTGTCATAGCATATTCTCTTATTTAAATGTGTATGTTGCATCTAGCTGCACTTTGTTCTGTGATGGTTTACTGGGAAGTAAAAACTGGCTTATTTAGCAAATTGCATTGCTGAGACATATATTTCTAGGGAAATCCATTCACTGGAAAGGGAAGTGGCAGTCACAAGGCATACAGTATGCTTTCCTCTTGATCTGGTTGACTAGTCTGCTATAATAGTCAGGATGTTGAACTGGGATTTTAGAGACCTAGTTCTAAGTTCTCACTGAGCCATGAGTGACTTTCAACCACTGTGGACTAGCATCTGTCTGCTTATCTAACTGGATCTTCTTTAACTTTCTCCCTTTATCATCTCATCTTCAATCCTCTGTCCTGGTCAAAATCCTACTCTGATGAATTTCTCAGCCCCCTGAAGAAGGTTTTTGAGGTCAAGGGAGGTGTAGGGAAATTGGAATATGAACCATCTCCTGTTGAACTTATGGGAGTAATTCCATCTGCATCACAACACCTTTGAATCTAGCAATAACATGTAAAGCAGGCCTGCCCAACAGGTAGCCCGCGGGCTACTGGTAGCCCGCGAAGGGTTCAAAAGTAGCCCGCCGGCCATCAATTAAAAAAGTGAGGTGATAAGTTCTCCAGCCCTCCCTCCCCCATCCCAAGGACCACCACTGCCCCAGCAAAGTTCTGGGTCTGCCAGCCCATTGTCTCAGCCGAGCGGGGCAGTTCAAGGGCCATGGTGCATTGAAATCTGTTCCCTCCAGAACAGATTAATTGGTTTTCAATCCATTCCTATGGGAAACTGCTGCTCTACTTACAAAAGTTTTTACTTATTAGCATGTGCTTGGAATGGATAAAATTCATAAGTAGAGGTTTTACTGTAGTAGCCCTCAGGCACTTTGGGCCGGATAAAGTAGACCTTGGCCTGTTCAAAGTTGAACAGCCCTGATGTAAAGGATGCCCTATCCCATTGCAAATTCTACCATACATAACCTTGCATGTGTACCTTGGCAGCACATGTCAGTGGCAGTCAGAACTTGACTAGCTACATAATTGCAACATTACAGAGGTGGGCTTCTGCTTGACAGTGAGAATTCCCCTCTTCATCGATTCTTATATTTCCCACAAATCAACTCTGCAGAACACATTTCAGGAGGAGCTCAAAGGGGCTGCAAAAGAGGGGGCTTTGCTCCACCAGCAGTATATTTTCCACTGGTAGAATGGCACCATTGGGTAGATCTGTCCTTTCTTTCTGAAACTACATACTTCTGCCCTTCCCAACCTCCAGCTCTTACGGCTGAGTGAAAGCAGATGAGACTACAGGAGGCAGAGAAATCTTGGTGACAAGTGATTTAATTCTTCCCTCAAATTCTTCCCTTGGCTGCTTTCCAAAAGCAGTATGTCATGCTGCTACGATATGAGAATGGAAAGTAATCTGAATAAAGATGAATGAAGGAGTGTCAGCAACAAGCCAGGCAAATTCATTTATAACCTCATAAGAGACAATAATTTATTTATTTTGGGGGGAAATTAGCATGTGGTAGTGCTGGTTGGGGAAATCAAATTGAATTTCTCTGCCTCCACTGTAATGCAACAACACATATTTAGAATCATGCACATTTGGGTAAATTATTATATAATCAGCAAAAGTATCTAGTTGCTTTACACCTCAGAGTATGCATTTAATTTCCTATTTGATTCAGAGTTTTTGAATGGTGGAGAAGGTTGTGCTCCAGTTATTTGTTTCTTTATCTGTGCTGCATAGAGAGCTCACTTATTCATCAGGAGAAATACAGTAGCTTCCTTTCCTTGAGAAAATCTTTAGCAAGGATCAGGCTGCTATCTTGCTATTATTGCCTGTCCTGAAATATGATCCTTCCCTGACCCCAGAATAGTTAAGGACAAACATTCTTATTGTTTTATTATTGTGTGTTTAACTGTTATGTAAGGAAGCCAAAGAGATTTACTACTGAGTCAGGGAGTCATGATAACAATTTTTTTTAAAAAAAAGGCATTATTAGAACGCAAGCTACGTTACTGTTTTTAAAGCATAATAATTGATTTTTATGTACCATATTTGTACCATACCGATTAGGACCAGAGCTTGGAGTTGTCATGTGAAACTGATAACATTTTAACATCAATTATTAATTAACATTAATTAACATTAATATTAATGGTGGTAAATATTTAGAATATGTTATTCGTGTTTTACTAACATTTTGTGGTTTTTGGAGTTTTGCTTTTTTAAAAAAATACAGAAGTGGCAAAGAGAGATAGAAAGAGAGTCTTTAAAATAACTGGTGAAGTAGTGCCAGCTGAATAACTCAGTGAGTTGGGTATCTGGTTGGAGGTTCAATTCCCTTCTGTACCACTCAGGAGAAGAGCCAACCCATATAAAACCTTGGGTGTGCTACAATGTCTTACAGAAAAGTCAGAAGAAGGAAATGATGAGCACTTTGCTCCTTAGCAAAGGAACACTCTGTAACTAGAATACCCTCAAGGAAGTCACCATAAATGAGAAGTAATTTTAACGGTACATAAGTATTATTCTAAATAATGAGCATTGTTTGCTGTCCTCATAATGTAGCTCATTCTCTTTAATGTTATATACTGTAGTATCACCTGCTGTCACCATGACTAGGCATGATTTCCTATAGTACTTACAGGTAGGTTAATATGGAAATTGGAATAATAGTCAAGACAGGTTCGAAATGGGAGAGAAAATATGGCAGATGCCATTTCATAGCCTGTCCCATCATCGGGCCTAATATAATCATAATTCCATATATGTGGCAAAATGTCATTATTTCTTTATTTATTTACACCACTATTTTCTTTGGTTTCCCCACACTCATTTTATTTTATTTTATTTAGAAAACACAATTTAAAATATGTTTCTATGAGGATAGCTCACTGGTTGAAGGATACCATGTCAGCTTTGTGACTAAGCAAAAATTTGAATTTTGGTCTTCGTTTCCTAAATCCAATGTTCTAACACAGTGGTGCCCAAACTTCGGCCCTCCAGATGTTTTGGACCACAACTCCCACAGTCCTTTGTCATTGACAATGCAGGCTTGGAATTCTGAGAGTTGTGGTCCAAAACATTTGGAGGGCCGAAGTTTGGACAGCCCTGTTCTAACATATGCTGGATTTATCAGATCTGAGATTGCTATCAAAAATGTAATAAAGCCAATGCAAAAAGCTATGTACTTCATTTGCATAAAATGAAAAAATCCATAAATCCTTGCATAATTACCAATTTACATGTTATGCAAATAGATCTGTCTGAGTCACATAATATGCAAATTAGGGTACCTGATTTTGGAGAACAGGAATAGAGCACCCTACATTAGTGCACTGCCATTCTCCCTTTTTAACAATTGCAAATGATCAGTTTGGTGATTAGAAAAATGTGTAAAACACCTCCTCTTATCACTTGGTTTAAAAAATAAAAGGGTAAAGGAAGGCTTGCACATTTTCCTGCAAAAAATCCATTATATGTGTGTATGTATATTTCATTTAGTGATGCTATTCCTAAACAGGAAGAAGTTCCAGGAGCCTTAATGGAACCACTTATTTGCTCATGTATGCATTTGCTTGATCAGTACATTAGTCACAGTTGCTTTAGGGTTCCTACTCGTAAGAGGATGCGAAAAAATCAATGTGCTCTATTAAAATAAACTCAGGATACTTTCCTCCCAGAGCAATCATGTCAAATTTCACTCAATTAATGTTTCCTCAAAATGAACCTAACATATTGCCAACCTCCTTAGTTAACTCTAATGAAAGTCTCCAGAGGAAAAAATGGCTTAAGTACTAACAGTAATAAGAGAGAATAGCCCAGGTACAAGATGGACAATATTTCTTTTAATGGCAAATCTCTCTTGAATAATTCAGCATAAAATCCATGAGTACAATCTCTGTCTCTCCCGCCATCTCCCCCTCCCCACTTCCTGGGAATTTACTGCCTGTAACCTGCATACATTTTGACCTCTCACTCTGTACTTGTACATATCTATACATTTATCAATTATATCATGAAGGAGGTCTTTAGTATGAGCCTATTAAAATTCTTTGGTGGTGATTATTTATTGGATATAGTTAACAGGTCAGTAAAAGTGCTTTACAAGCTTCCTTTCTCCACTGTCACACTGGTTACTGCAGTGCCACTGTATAACCTACATATCTTTTAATGATGGGGTGTGGAGAAATAATTTCAAGCATGCTTGGACCATTGCCCTAAAATCTTGATTATTTTTTTTAATATTCCTGTTTTCCAAATTGCTGCACAGGGCAGAAAACGACAACGTTTGCTGAAATGTATCAATAAATGTCAGTGCACTCATGAAAGAAGTCATATAACAATGAATATTGAAATCAACAATTTCTATAGCATACACATTTCTGGGTCCAGAGGTAAGTGGTATACGAGAAGCAAATCCCCAGTAAGAATCATTATGCAATGATGCTTTGTTTGCCACACAGATATTTCAGTGGGTCTTCTTTAAATGAACAGTGCTGCCAAATTATATTAGCACTTTGCCAAGGAAGGAGCTAGAAATGTCCTTCCTGGTTCAGCACTCACCATAAGAGGAAATAACTAGATAACCCTTAGGCAAGTTACTAACCACCACCACCCCGCTGCATTTGCAAGGGTAGAATAATATGCCCAGATAATACCTATTAAGCAGCTACAATAAGGAGAAAATGTATAAAAAGTACTTTGAACACTTGAACAGTGTTGCAGTGTTTCTTTATGGATCTTGTCTGTCTACCCAAGGTGGGGAAATCCAGAAAAGCTGAGGGGCAATTCTCAATCTGCCTTGAACTAAGGCAGGCATGTCCAAACTTCAGCCCTCCTGATGTTTTGGACCACAACTCCAGAATTCCATGCATGTATTTCAAATGTCAAAAGACTGTGGGAGTTGTGGTCCAAAACATCAGGAGGGCTGAAATTTGGACATGCCTGAACTAAGGGGTCATATTCCCTAGGGGGCCATGGGAAGAGTTGCAATCAAAGTGACTAATAAGCTTTTGTCATTGCTTTTTATTTATTTAAAATAAATTTGGTTTTTTACAATAACATTTACTAAATAATGAAATCCTATACTATACTAATAGGGTGGGTGTGGATGGAACTTGGCTTCCAGCACATAAAATGTATCCACCTGGAAAATAACACAGACAATAAAGAGATGCTCAAAGTGTAAATGTTGTTGCTGCAGTTGTTTTAAAGGTTATTTTGTTTAAAAAACATATTAGTTCATTGCAATTTGTAGCCCATTCTAGCATCTTTCTATTTGTAGTCCATTCTAGCATCTTCCAGCCAAAATGGGTAAGGAAGATAAGGGATTTTGAACTATTTTGAATCTGGGAATTTTTGTGAGTATAAAATAAGTAGCACACCTATAGCTGTACTACCTTGTTTACCATCAGGAGACAGATACAATAAGAAGCAGGCCCAGCATAAGTATATGGTAATACAGTTATCAGCTATCATAGGACCCAGTATTCTTGAAGGAACCACAAGTAATGCTGGTACCCTGTGTGCTCTTTAATTTACATTTCCCATAATGTTTCAGAGCATGACGGGCAGTCATTACGTGAGGGTGCAGCAATGATTGTGTGCTTTCAAAGCAAATCAACATTCAACAAAACAATTCTAAAAATGGGGGCATCTGAAATAAACGTAACTTTTAAACTGGGTTTCAGATCAGCCACAAATTTGGCACAGATATGGCAGTCAATCAAATCCCCAATAAGAATCATTATGCAAAGAAAGACACACACTACACACACTTGAGAATGATTTAAAGCCAAGTTTTGGAACATGTTTCTCTACCTTTTCTTTGGCATTGCACCTACATCTGGATGTGCAGTGCTCCACTGTGGAACATAAAAAGAGCATTGGCTCTGACTAGTGCAGGAAAGGAATCTCGCTGAGACCTCTTTTTCAATACAGTGGCTGTGCACCAGGTTACCTGGGCCAGAGACACTCTCAATTAATATTAACTGCATGGGGATTAATGGCCCAGTAATGTCCAAATGGCCAGAGAACTATGTCAGCACACACAGTTGATCTGAAGAACAGGTTTCATCTCCAAGCAATAGATACCTAGTGAACTTGTTGGAAAACACCCATTACCGTTGCTTTGTATTTGGAAAGAAATTGTTACCTGATGAAAAAAGGTCTCAGCTTCTGGGGTTTCCTTGCTTGGTATTTCTTTGTGAATATTAGAGAATACAGGAAGATATCCTGTAGACAACTCATTCTCAGACTTGGATCCTCAGGTGTTCTTAGACTAAAACTCCCCAAAGCCTTCACCACTATCTGTGCTAGCCAGAATTTCTGGAAGTTGTAGTACAAGAACATCTGAAGTCCCAAGCTTGGGAAGCACTACTATAGACCATCTTGACTGCTGCCATTGGTGTTGTCAACATTCAGGGTGGTCTTTGCTATGTAAAGCCTGCCATCTTATTCCTGCAGGCAATGCAGGCACAATATCGTGCTACAATAGCAGGTCATTATTGGTACTTTGAATTGTGGATACAGAAGCACAATATCCCACATTTATGAATGGAAGTTTTTAAAATATTATTTAAAGAATTAAATAGAATATTTTAACAGCCGTTCCCTTTTGTTCAGTGTTAGTCATAGTACTGTTGCTCCTGCCTGCCACAGAAGATCTGCAAAGCTTTTCTGTACAGACGTAGGCTCCCTGTCTATTTCTCCCGGGCTAGTAGTTAATAACTAGCCACACACCACAAAAGACACTATAGTTATAATGAGTTTCCCACAGAAATGGGAGAAATGCAGTTCTCCAGTGGGGTGACCTTGCTCTCTCAAATTTCAGTGCAAAAATCTAAGATCAGGTGACATGCTCATGAAATGTTACTGGGCAGTTCCTTAAGAAGTCACAGAAATGGCAAGGGTTTGGGGCAGAGCCAAACTGGTAAAACCCTGCTACCCAGTTAATATGGCCACCCAGGGCTAGAGGAGAGAAAAGCTGCTTTCAGGGTGCCCAATCAGGTGGCAAAAAACACCCTGCTGCTAAGGTCTAAATGAACACACTTGCACCAACTGATACCAGCACAAAGTAATAAATTACAAATAATGTCAGGTAGTTATTACATTTCTAAGACTGAAAGACATTCAGATTTCTAAAGACACTTCCAGGCTTCTCCTTGTGACATCAAAGCTTTCCCATGCCCAGTGAATTAGGCTCAGAGGTATAGCCTCAGCTAGCTCAAGCTTGGCATTTGGAGCAGCAGGTATTTCACCAATAAAAACCTAAGAGCCTCTGTTATCATTATTCAAACGGTAAGAGCCTTGCCATTTTTCAAGCGCACTCTGTGCTACAGGGTATCATTACAATAGCTGAGTTTGCCATTGGTGGCAGGAGATGCAAAGTATTTAATCACAAGCATGGTACTTTCTTCTTATCCTCTGCTAGGTTGATCACTGAGTACCTGCTGAGAATCCAAAAAAGGAGGTCATGATAAGTGATATGTCTTCCTCCTACCATCTCAGAGCTCTTGCTTCTTCTCTGTAAGAAAACGCCTAGCTGTTTGCTGTTCCCCAGCCATATCACCGAGATCTGGCGGGAGCAATTCTACAGTTATAACAGACTGTGCCAGGACGGCATTTCTTGCAGCGTTTAATTATCTAGACAAAGTGTGACTTTGCCATGACATTGCAGAAGCTGGTTTCTGTCAAGGCCTGATAAAACCATGCAGGATCCATGAGTTGTATGTAACAATGAGCAGAGATGGTGGTGATGGCTGTAGATCCATTTAACGCTTGGGAATGAAAACAAATTGCAATTGACAAGCTGCAATGTGAGAAATGAGAAAAAGGTGCCAGACTCCATCTGACCAATGAGCAAAGACATTTTATGGTGCATAAGTGATGATACTAAAAAAATCCTGGTCTGAAAGTTACTGTTCTTGACTGGTGGCATCTATCTATCTATCTATCTATCTATCTATCTATCTATCTATCTATCTATCTATCTATCTATCTATCTATCTATCTATCAGAATTGTATACGCCATCTAGCAACAAGGCCACTCTGGGTGATTAAAAACATCCCACAGCCCACATGGTCAGTTCAGTCTAAAATGTAACTTTTCCAAGCTCTGCGGAGATTACAGAGGACAGGTCACAAGCAACCACTAGAAAGGAAGGCCAGGAAAACACATGTTAGGGAGATCTGTGACCTTTCTGTGTGTGCCTGTATACATGTGTTAGCAAGCATGTTTTTGGCTGCAAAATTGGCAGCTCGGCGGTTCGAATCCTGGGTGCTACGCAGTGGAGCAAGCTCCCACTGATAACCCCAGCTCCTGCCAACCTAGCAGTTCAAAATCATGTAAATTCAAGTAGATAAATAGGTACTGCCATAAATAGTGGGAAGGTAAAACAGTGTTTCCTTGCAGCCATGCTGGCCATGTGGCCATGGACTTGCACAACAATGGCTCTTCGGCTTGAATACGGAGATGAGCACCACCCCTAAAGTCAGACACGACTAGCACACATGTGCGTGGGGGAACCTTTACCTTTTTATGAAGGTTGTGTACATACATGTGTTTATATGTGTACATATGGGAAGTTATGATTTGTGGTTTGATCAGGACAGTCTGGAAATAAACCTCTTGTACATGCTTCATTTAATTCTGATAAGAAATAGGAGCCACGAGTGGGGGAATGGCTGAACAGATTGGAAGCTCTGGGCGGTTTGCACTGAATTGCACTGAATGCTTCTAATGCCTTATTTTCTTTATTAAAAAATCCTGTGTGTCTACTGGAGACTTTTTACCCTGAAAAATGGCATAGAAATATTGATGACATATGACAAATAAATATTTCTGGTAAAAGCAGAAAACATCCAAGAAAGAAGACCAAAGAGTTCATTTGAATACATGTCATACAAGACAAAAATATATAATATATGGATATCTTTAAGCAAAGGGAGTGGGCTACATAACACACAAATACTAAGGCACTCTGCAAAGTCATAGTCAATCCTTTGAACTCTGGGAAATCATTACCCATCAATCTAACTTCCAAAAAGATGTATCGTCTTTGCTTGGCGTTCATTCAAGTGCCAGTAACATGAGTGCTCTGGGGATTGTAGTTCACATGTCCTTTCAAGTTACTTATCACAATATGTCAAAGTGACTTTCCCAATTTCAAATGAACTGTACTTTTCCTCTCCAACTACTGGCAAACGGGAATAACAGCGAAACAAGCAAGGCAAGAATGATACATTTAAAAAAGTTGTCTGCATTTTTTTTGGCGGATAATTTGTTAAAACTGGTCCATACGATTTGCTTCCCAACCATCTTAGTATGACTCTTAGACCGTGGTCATACCTGCGTTTTCTGCGTAGTTCCCGTCGGCGAACTACGCACTAAAAGATCGCATGCTAACCAGGAAGAGAAACAAATTCTGCTCCCGGGTGACCACGCCCCTCGAATAGCAGTTTCAGTGAAGTTTCCTAAACCACTGCCAGGGGCTGAATTTAGAAACTTCGCTCGAAAATGCTTACTTGTTTGCTTTTGTTGCAACGACAGGACACTGAAAATACGCAGTAAATTCAGTTTCTCCCCTTTCTACCCGGCTTAAAAGATGGAGCCTTGGAAACTGGAGCCAGAAAGTAGAACAAAATGCATAGTACACAGGTTAGGGCAGAACCAGAATAGGAAGGTACCATGTAGAGGAGAGGACACCAACTGCTCATTAAAAACCACGTGACCGCTCCCGGGGGAAATACGCAGGAAATTTAAATACGAAGGAAGCCCAGGTATGACCGTGGTCTTAGGCAGCAGCAGTACCACAGGTGCTGAAGAAAATATTATATATTGCAGAGAACAGAGAATGCTTCAGAGAACTCAAAACTTGGCTGACAAAATGGCAACTTAAAAAAACTGCACAAGGAACCATATCATTCTGCATAATAATTGATTGATTGATTTTCTGTCTTCTATCCTAAGATCTCAGGGAAGAGACTCACAATAAAACAATATAAATCAGTTCAATAATAAAACAACATTTAAAAACATGTTGAATGTTAAACAGTGTGCCATACATAGAAACCAACAAAATCTCTAAAGGCATTGGCAAATGATCATGTTTACCTTTGTGTCAAGATAAGGTTAATGTTGTCACACTTTATCACCAGTCAAGCCTTGAAATAGCATTCCGTAGATGATGTCCTACAGATAAGAAAGCCTTCAGGACATAGAGAAGGCAACTCCTCCAGCATACCTTAGTGATTGGGCAGGTGTATACAGTGAGGGAAAGCCCCTCAAGTAACCAGGACCTAGGCCAGTGTAATACAGTGATCCCCCGCCTATTGTGGGGGTTAGGGACCCGACCGGACCCACGATAATTGAACATCCGCGATATGCAGATGCAGGCCAGGTCGGGTGTGGGGGGCCTAACTGGGGCTCTTGTACTTACCCCCAGCCTGGTGCTGCCCCTAACGGGCCTGCGAGGGCCTTCCCAGGCCTTCTGGAAGCACCTGGGAAGGCCCTTGCAGGCCTGTTAGGGGCAGCGCCAGTCCTGGGGTAAGTATGGGAGGCCCGAAACAGCCTTTGCCCCTTACCCGGGGGGGGGGGCTTTTTTCATATACTATGGTCCCACAATCTAGCGGGACTGCAGTATATGAAGCGCAAAAGGGCGGGGGACCACTGTATAGCAGCGGCTTGGCAACTGATTTCCAAGGTTTCATTAAGACCTTGAACCTATTAATGATTGGAGTCCACTGTGGCTAATAAAGCAGAGGGTACAGTCCCTAGAGTCAGAGCTCAAGGATCATCCCCAATACCTCCAGCACTCCAGATGTTTTGGACCACAGCTTCCACAGTCCTTTGTCATTGGCAATACAGGCTTGGAATTCTGGGAGTTGTGATCCAAAACATCTGAAGTGCTGAAGGTTCGCCATCACTGGTATAGAAGATACTGAAGCTGAGGAATGAACAATCTTAGCTTTTGGACTAGAAGGTGTGGTATAAAAATCTAATAACTAACAAACAAACCAGGAAACTGTATTCTTGAAGGCTTTCACGGCTGGGATCTGATAGCTGTTGTGAGTTTTTCAGGCTGTTTAGCTGTGTTCTAGAAGTTTTTCTTCCTGATGTTTTGCCAGACTCTATAGCCGGCATCTTCAGAAGGCAAGGAGCTCAGGAAACTAGGAGTCCCCAGAGCACAGAGAGAACTCCTGTTGTTGTTCAGTCGTTCAGTCGTGTCCGACTCTTCGTGACCCCATGGACCAGAGCTCGCCAGGCCTTCCTATCCTCCACTGCCTCCCGGAGTTTTGTCAAATTCATTTTGGTTGCATCGATGACACTGTCCAACCATCTCATTCTCTGTCGTCCTCTTTTCCTTTTGCCTTCGATTTTTCCCAGCATCAGGGCCTTTTCCAGGGAGTCCTCTCTTCTCATGAGGTGGCCAAAGTACTGGAGCCTCAGCTTCAAAATCTGTCCTTCCAGTGAGCATTCGGGGTTGATTTCTTTCAGAATGGATAGGTTTGATCTCTTTGCAGTCCAGGGGACTCTCAAGACTCTCCTCCAGCACCACAGCTCAAAAGCATCAATTCTGCGGCGATCAGCCTTCTTTATAGTCCAGCTCTCACTTCCATACATCACTACTGGAAAAACCATAGCTTTAACCATCCTGACCTTAGTTGGCAAAGTGATGTCTCTGCTCTTTAGGATGCTATCTAGGTTTGCCATTGCTTTCCTCCCAAGAAGCAGGCGTCTTTTTATTTCGTTGCTTGCAGTCGCCATCTGCAGTGATCAAGGAGCCCAAGAAAATAAACTCTGTCATTGCCTCCATTTCTTCCCCTTCTATTTGCCAGGAGGTGATGGCCATGATCTTAGTTTTTTTGATGTTGAGCTTCAGCCCATTTTTTTCACTCTCCTCTTTCACCCTCATTAAGAGGTTCTTTAATTCTTCCTCACTCTCTGCTATTAGAGTAGTATCATCTGCGTATCTGAGGTTGTTGATATTTCTTCCGGCAATCTTAATTCCGGCTTGAGATTCATCCAGACCGGCCTTTCTCATGATGTACTCTGCATATAAGTTAAATAGGCAAGGTGACAGTATACAGCCTTGTCGTACTCCTTTCCCGATTCTAAACCAGTCAGTTGTTCCATATCCAGTTCTGACAGTTGCTGCTTGTCCCACATATAGATTTCTTAGGAGACAGATAAGGTGTTCAGGCACTCCCATTCCTTTAAGGACTTGCCATAGTTTGTTGTGGTCTACACAGTCAAAGGCTTTGGCATAGTCAATGAAGCAGAAGTAGATGTTTTTCTGGAACTCTCTGGCTTTCTCCATAATCCAGCGCATGTTGGCGATTTGGTCTCTAGTTCCTCTGCCCCTTCGAAATCCAGCTTGTAGTTCTGGAAGTTCTCTTTCCACATACTGCTGAAGCCTGCCTTGTAGAATTTTGAGCATAACCTTGCTAGCATGTGAAATGAGTGCAATTGTGCGATAGTTGGAGCATTCTTTGGCGTTTCCTTTCTTTGGGATTGGAATGTAGACCGATCTTTTCCAGTCCTCTGGCCACTGCTGGGTTTTCCAAATTTGCTGGCATATCTTATGCAGCACCTTTACAGCATCCTCTTTTAAGATTTTAAAGAGTTCAATTGGTCAATTAGCCTTTGCCCTGCTTCATTTGGAACTCCAAGGCCAAACTTGCCAGTTATTCCTTTTATCACTTGGCTCCCTACTTTAGCATTCCAATCCCCTATGATGAGAAGAACATCTTTCTTTGGTGTCAGTTCTAGAAGTTCTTGTAAGTCTTCATAAAATTGGTCAATCTCAGACTCTTCAGCACCGGTAGTTGGAGCATAAACTTGGATTACTGTGATGTTCAAAGGACTGCCTAGAAGTTCTGAAGATGCCTGCCAGAGTCCAGTGAAACGTCAGGAAGAAAAACTTCCAGAACACAGCCAAACAGCCCAAAAAACTCACCACAGAAAGCAGGAAACTGATCATCTTTCCCACATCAATTCAGTTCAGTGTGGGTAGGGTGTTATTTCTGACTTTCTGTTCCACTGCCATATTCCATATTGCATTGATGTGTTTGCAATGGGGCAAGATCAAAGAATGCACATCTTGTGGTACATGTTTTTAAGAAGGTGTTTACAGTCGAACCACTGGGTGAAAACCCCTTTTATGGGATTTATTGTGATAAAAACCAATTTATTCTCTTAGTTTTTCAGTACTGTCCCCCAAACCCATATCAGTATTCAGTAGGCAACCAAAAATGTATGCTTATGTATGCATTGATTTGCACTGTGCATTTTTTTAAAGTTCTGATTGGTGCCCTTTGCTTGGGTAACAGCACCTTTCCAACAGTGCTGATGGACTGCATCTCATAGAATAGTAGCAGTTTCAGTAGAGGGAGGGAACAGGCACCAAAGGGTCCTGCATGTCATCAACATACTGTATTGCCGTCCTCTGTTAGAGCATCCTTATCATATCTCTTTTTAGGTGGCCTTTGGGAGATTGTTTTCAAATATCACATAAAGCTAGCTAATCAAAATGCTAATCATAATTTAATGTAGTTAAACATCCTGAAGTAGATGACTGACAAGAAGGTTGAATTAAGCAACTACTCTGTTGATTGAACCTTTCCTTTCATAAATAATCCATCCCACTACTGCTCCTGCTACTTCGTTCTTGATTTTTGAATAGAGAACCAAGTATTTTTCTAGAATTCATTCTTTTCTTCAACAATACAAACTGCTGGTGAAAATAGACTCATGATGGCATTTGCAGTATATGTGTTTCAACAATTCAAAATCTCAATGGCCACCATCCTATTTCAAGTCTCAAATCAAAAATACTTCTAGGATACTGACCAATGTGTTAGCTTTAAAACATCTGTACCAAATTGCTGGCAAAAAGAAAATACTGCTTCTGTTCCAATTTAAAGTAATGAAGATTATATATGTAGGAACCAGAGCTTGGCTTTTTAAATCTTAGTTTTTCAAATTTCTTGCCTCCAGATCATTCTGTGAGAACATAATTGAAAGATCTGTAACATGTAGTGCTACGACCTTTGCCTATTTGGGAAAAAACACTGGCTTGTGTTTTAGAGTGGAGCTGGAGTGATTGATTTAAACCACAGCAATCAAGTGAGTGGTTTAAAGCACAATTTAAATCAGCAAGAAAAAAAGGTCAGGCTGCACTACTGATTAAAATCACATTTCTTATTGGCACTTCCTTGTGTATTTCTTCATCAGTGGTGCAAATGTAAACAATAAACCATGTTTATATACAGGTAAACAAAGTATTGGGTCCACTGTTCTATCTTCACAAACCATCCATCATACTGCAGGATTTAAAACATATATCAAATTAATATCTAATATTCCCATTTAGAATGTTGCTAGTGACCAGTAGCCATAATAATGTGAGAGAATTAAGCATGAGAACAAAGGAACCTACATGCTGAACAACTTTTTTTCTGGCAATACTTTTTTCTTCTTCCCCGCTTAGCACAATTCACACACCCCAAAAGCAACAAATCAGCAAACACAAATGAAGTTGCAGTAACTGATTCATAGGACCGATTGCTAGTGAGCAGGCTAAAGTAATCTTATTTTTATTAGGTGAACATTAAAAGCCTATCAGAAGGTTGAGTCATGGAAATAGGACTTCTTTTCCTGAGAGATTCCAGTGTTTCAATCTCTCAAGGAAAAGAAGTCCAGCTGCCATGATTCAATGTCCAGATAAACTCACCTGGATGGCTGAGAATCTTCACAGACATTAAAAGCCTATGTATTCTCTGAAGCTTTCACAGCTGGGATCAGATGGCTGTTGGGAGTTTTTCAGGCAGTTTGGCCATGCTCACCAGCTTTTCTTCCTGATGTTTCACCAGTCTCTTTGGTCGGCATCTTCAGAGGCAGGAGCTCAGGGAGCTAGGAGTTTCTCTGTGCTCTGGGAGCCATGGTGAAGATAAACTGGAAGAACTTCTAAACTACCTCATCAATATCCACCCAAAAATACAATTCACCATGGAAAAAGAAATGGAAGGAAAACTCCCCTTCTTAGATGTCATTGTTATACGCAAACCAGACCTCCAATTAGGACACAAAGTCTACAGAAAACCCACCAACACAGACTGGTACAGTAATCCCCCATTTATCACGGGGGTTAGTGACCTGACCCACAATATGTGGATGCTGAGTCAGGTTGGGACTGGGGGCCGGCTTGCATGGGGACTCGTACACACCTACCTTAGACCTGGTGCTTCCCTGAATGGACCTCCAATAGGCTTCCCGGGCCTGTTGGAGGCCCCGGAAGTGGTTTTGGCTGATCCTGAAGACACTTCCAGTTTTTCAGAAGTCACTTCCGGTTCACTGGAAACCACTTCTGGGGCCTTTGACAGGCCCAGGAAGCCCATTGGAGGCCCGTTCGGGGCAGTGTCAGGGGTGGAATAAGTGTAGGAGGCCTCAAACAGGCCTGCACAGCTTGTCCCAGGGGCTTTTGCCTTCATATAGTGTGGTCCCACGATATAGCATGACCGCAGTATATGAACTGCAAAATGGTGGGAGACGACTGGACCTACATAAAAACTCCAAACACAACCCATGACAAAAAGAGGCATAATCAAAACACTTGCAGATAATGCAAACTGAAACTGTGAAGCTGAATTCCTCAGCACCGGACTCAGCCACCTGAATTGGGCCCTACAGACAAAATGCTATTCCAAGAATGAAATCAAAAGAGCCATCAAACTTAAGAAAACAACACCAAACTGAAGAAGAGAAACAGTCCCCCACAAGCAAAGTATTTTTGCCATACACCAAAGGAGTCACAGACCACATGGGCAAAGTGTTGAAAAAGCAGAACCTACAAACAATATTTAGAACCACAAAAATACAACAGATGTTATGGTCAGCAAAGGACAAAAGGAATCCCCTTACCACTGCAGTAGTATACCAGATACCTTGCAGTTCTGGTCAAGTATATATTGGGAACACAAAGCACAGCATGCAGACCAGAATCAAAGAACATGAAAGATTCTGCAGACTAAAATAACCAGAAAAATCAGCAGTAGCTGAGTACACCCTGAAATAAACTGGACATGAAATCCTCTTCCAAGACACAGAGGTATTGGACAACACCAGCAGTCACTATGTCAGACTACACAGGGAAGCCATTGAGGCAACAGAAAATAAGAAAGCCTAAAAATCAGCAATGCCTGGCTCCCAGTATTGAAAACTACAGCCTGCAAAAGATCAATGATCCCCACTAAGCCACAAGCACCAGTATATCACTTCACACAGAAGAACAGCTAACAACACCCATCAACCACAGAAACAGATCAACCCTCCCTTAATCCTCCACATCACCATCAATGACTAACACCAGGGGTCCTCAAAGTTTTCAAGCAGCGGGCCGGTCTACCACGCCCCAGGCACCACTGGGGGCCGGACCACAGTGGGTGGGGGGAGCGGGGGACCTTGCCGTAACCCTCCCACTCTGAATGCCCCCCTAGCCAGCATGCTGATCATCTGGGCGGTAGTTGGGGAAGTGGGAGAAGCAATATAACCCACTGCTTTGAACTGCTTCAGCAATAGAAGCTGTGGAGGCTGGCTTGCTCACAAAGCAGGGGGTAGGTGGGGGGTTGCAATTGGTCCTGGGGGCCGGATTCAGGACCTTGGGGGGCCGCATCTGGCCCCGGGGCCTTAGGTTGAGGACCCCTGACTAACACCAATTCCTCTGAATATTACAAGTTTCCCCCTTTCCCACAACTATAACAAAAATTAATACCCCCCATATCACTTTCTACCCCAGAGCACAGAGAGAACTCCTAGCTCCCTGTGTTCCTGTCCTCTGAAGATGCCAGCCACAGAGACTGAGAAAAACTTTCAGAGAAAAACTTCCAGAACACAGCCAAACAGCCCAAAAAACCCACAACAGCCATTAAAAGCCTATGTTTAACCAATAAATATTATTTCATTGTGAAGAAACTGAGGAACTTGGAAGCATGGAGCATAGAATTCTCTTACTGAAAGTTTCAATGCTTCTTTGTGAGTGCTGGGGAGGTAGACCAAGAAGGCAGAGGTCACCATGTGCCTGAAACAAGAAGCCAATTCCCACCTTGAGTTGACCTCCTGTTAATAAACATTTCAAAGAAGGGCTGAAAGGAAACTTAAACTTCCCTGTTTATCAGTGGGCATATCAACGTAGCACCAAATGAGTCCTGCATGGCACAGTTGGGGAACTGTGTTTGTTTGCCATCCTGTGATTCTTTGCCCTCTAATTCTTGGCCCCACTGTGCTGATCTCTGTCCTGCGTGCACACTCTCTCCCCCCCCCCGTCCCCGGCACAGGTTCTGTCACAATTGGAACAAAAATCGTCATGATGGGTGCATGGGAGAGGGAAAAATTATGCACCGAGTGGGGCAGAGGCATGCACGTGTGCAAACATGTCTTCGAGGAACCCCCGGTGCCAAGAAAGGATGCACTCTGTGCATAGCCCAGATCTACACTATCAGTGTATTAAGCCTTTGCTGTTTTCTGGTATGCTTCTTTTGAATTACACAAGATTAGAGATGGGCACAAACAAACTTTTAATTCATTTTCGTTTTGTTAGCTAACGAAACGAATAACAAACCAACCCATCAAAGAAAAATGAAACGAAACAAAATGGAAATTTGTTTTGTTTGCTTCATTTTTCGTTACCCCTCCTACCTTGTTGCTGCCATGCTGGCAAGTCCTCCTGGAACTCCAAATCTAGCCCTATAGAGGTGCTGGCCCCAACCCAGTGCCTCAAAAAGCCCCTGACTGGGGACTTTTTAAAATAAAATATTTTTTTTTTAAAAAAAGTGCTGACCCAGCCCCTGGAGCTGCGTGGTCGGTGCTGGAAAAACTAAAAAAAAAAGAGGCGGGGGGAGCTGGCCCCAAGCCAGAGCCTCAAAAAGCACCAGGCTGGGGAGATTTTAAAATAAAATTAAAATAAAAAAAATGCTAGTGCCAACCTGGCCCCTGGGGCTGCATGGTTGACGCTGGCGGGGGGGCACAAATCCGGCCCCAGGGGCTGCATGGTCAGTGCTGGGGGGGAGGCATTGACCCAGCCCCAGGGGCTGCGTGGTGGGCGCTGAAAAAAAACAAGCGCCAACCTGGCCCCAGGGGCTGTGTGGTCGGCGCTCTAAAATTAAAACAAAAAACAAAAAAACCCAAATGCTGACCCAGCCCCAGGGGCTGTGTGGTCAGCGCTGAATTTTTTTTTTTTTTAAAATAATGAGGTGCAGGGAGCTGGCCATAAGATAGTGCCTCAAAAAGCTCCTGCTGCCACTGCCGCTACTGCCAGGATCACCGCTGCCACCGCCACCGGGAAGTAGGACTCAAACCAGTTCTGCTTGGTTCGGGTTTATACGATTTTTTAAAAAAATTGTACGAACCCAAACCAAACCGAACCAAGAGTGGGCCCAAAACAGGACAAACTGAACCATCAGTTTTCTGTTTCATGCCCACCTCTACACAAGATTGTCTCTGTATTTTGCTATATGTTTTGCAACTTTTTGGGAACATTTTGAAATATTGTATTTTATATTTGTCTTTTAATAGAACACAAACTATTTCAAGTAACTGTCTAGATTTTTGGTTAAGAAAGTTTGTGTCTTATCTTGAGCAAGTTACCGAAAAGTGATAGTGTTTCAATGGGTATGGCAGCAGGTGCTGTACTTTGCAAAGCTGGCATATGTTCTAAGTGCCTTTCCTTGTGGCAGCTGTGCTGAACCGCCTGCAGACACTGTCAAAACTAAATAAAATGAAATATTTAGGAGTAATATATATTCCATCAGGTTCCTTGGTCATCACCAGCACTGACTGTTACCTGGGTCCACCCACCTCTAGAGAAACAAGAGTGTTCTTGCGGAGTGGCTATAGAGGTTGGCCTAGGGAGGTAACAGTCACATTGGGCAATTATCAAATGGTTCTTCATTTATGCTGAAGAGACTCCTATAACTCAGTAGGTATTCAGACAAAACAATCAGAATCAAGATTCTGAAAATAAATGTCACACATCCACTAAGTCCTCACCCAGATTCACTCACACTTCCTTTCCATTTTAGCTTCCTCACCATGGCTCAATCACCCATCCACTTTATCTCCCCTTATATGTTGAGGCAATTTCAAGCAGAGACCTCATCAAAGGCCTTCCAGCCAACTTCAGTCTTCAGGCTGTAAATCCTACATCACTGTCAAAAAGTTGTTATAAGGCAGTATCAGGTGTTATTTCTGTAGTTGTAAACCTTCCTGTGTTGTTCCCATACAAAGTGATGGATGTCAATTCTAATGTGATATAATGGTTTTCACAAACATTTTGGAAGTTTACACTTCCTCGACATCACAGAAGGCAAGTTAGTACAGACTAAATGTCATCCAGTGCTCAATGACTAACACATTGTGTTCGGTGCAGTTTGTACTGTCCATATTAGGGGTGGGCACGAAACAGAAATATTGTGTTTAATTTTGTTTCAAAATTTGTTTGATTTCATTTTTTTGTGATTTGTTTCATTTCATTTTTTCATTTTTTTTTACCCCTGTGATTTGTTTCATTTCATTACTAACATTTTTTTAAAATTGTATGAAATGAAACAGAAATGAATTGATTCATTTCTCTATAAAACGGGCCCCCTGAGTCCTAAAGGCACCAAATTTGATGAGTACCTTCCATGGACTCTCCCCTTTAAGCCTGCCTGATTTGGAAAGATTTGAGGTTGGGGGTGAGTTATTAAACTTCAAAGTGGGTGCTCCCTAGAAAAACATTTCTAAGTGTAATTTTCTGTGCTATAAAATAGTGATGCCAGGCAACTTCCTCAAGCTCTCCCCTTGAAGTACCCCAATTTGGAGTGGTTTGGGATACAGGGGGCCAAGTTATGCAACTCCAAAGGGGGTGCTCATAGGAAAAAAATGTAATTTAAAAGTATTTAAAAATACTGATCTCAGACATCTAGCAGCATGGAAATTGCAGTAGAGCTTCCTGTCAGGTCCCTGCTAGAACCAGAGTCACACACTGAGGGGTTAAGGTCAGATGAACCTGCAGATTCTTCTGCAGATCCTCCAGCAGCTGACTCCGATAGTGATTTATCTGTTTCAGGAGAGTCCTCTCCACAGAAAACAAAGACTCATAGCTAAGCAGAGGAGATACAGTGGAACCTTGACTTACGTCATTAATCCGTTCCGTAGGTCTAGACATAAGTCAAACATGCCTTAAGTCAAATGAACTTTTCCCATAGACAGTAATGGGAAAGTGGATTAATCCGTTCCAGATGATGAAAAAGACCCCCGAAAACAGCAATTTAACACAAATTTGACTGGGATAGGAGATTCCTTCCGGGGATGTAAATGAAATGTCTCTTCAAAGAGAGGAGGAAGCAGTGGAATTATAGTCCACAAGTTATACGCCTCCACTTTTTAATGTTCATAGCAACAATGTCTAACATTTAAGTTTTACTGATTTTTAACCTGACGTTCCAAGTTCTGAACAACTCTATGCTTACCATTAGAGTCCCACAACTTTACAGCTCCCCAACTAAAACGCTTCCATTGTGGACCAGACTTCTGCAGCCAGATTTTTTACAAGACTGAGCCGACTGTCTAACCAGCGAGGCCAGCCCCGAGCTCCCGGCCCCTCTTCTCCTCTGGCAGCAGCGGCGGCTTCGGTGAGGCTGAGGACCAGCTCCAGGTGCTCTGAGCTGGCCTCGCCGAAGCCGCCGCTGCCGGAGGAAGGGAAGAAGGCAGCAACAGTTTGGAGGTGGCAGCCGTGATGCTGGGTTGTGGCTGCCGCCCAATTCCGGTGCCTTGCGCTGGGGCTCCGAGATGCAAGTCAAAGCCTGCGACTCAAGTCAAACAGGCCCCTTCTTGCTGCAAGTCAAATATGATGCCAGTCAAGCAGTATGCAAGTCAAGGTTCTACTGTATAAGCTATAGGAGATTTGGAGGCGTTTATGTTCACATAGCAGAATGAGGGTTTACAGGGATGGGTGCTGCCCTCTTGGGACCATAAATCAAGCATTCAGGGGTCAGACTACCTTTGTGGGAGCAACAAGTCGCTAAGGCTTGCCATCACCCGTGTGCCTTGTTCCTGGATTCCTGAACCTCTGTCTTCTGCTCGGCTTGACCTTGGACCTTGTCTCCGAATTCTCCTGCTCCTTGGATTTGGCATAAGCATCTGTTGCATACCGGTTTTCGACCTTGGACTTTGAATCTTGGATTTTGCTCATCTATTGAACTTGCCATGTGTTTTAGCTACCTGCCTTTGGACTGTTAACCCTGAACCTGCTGTGCTGTGCTTGATCCTGAGTTCTCAGTAAAAGCTTGGACTTCATCTGTGTGTGAGGCCTGACACTTCCTCAAACTCTCCCCTTGAATCTAAAAAAAAGTCCTTTCAAAAGGGATACACAACCGCTTTGTTAAAGGGGGATTAGCAAACAATTTTGTAAAGTATATTCAAAGTATTTCTGCATTACAAAAAGCAGTTGCATTGTCCTAACCACCAGTGCTTTCAGGATTTCTGAGACCAGGTTCTGAACTATTCACCCTTTCAGTCAGGACCCAGTTAGCCAACTTTCAGGAGGAAAACTTTTAACTCCTTTCTGGCCAAGCAGGCATTGGTGCTAAAGAATTCTGTTGGGTTGTAAATATGGTTTAAAATATATTATAAAAAGAATACGGACTATGTTTTTCATGTTTTACTGAATGTATG
The DNA here is from genome assembly GCA_037367245.1 of Phrynocephalus guinanensis. Taxonomy (NCBI): domain Eukaryota; kingdom Metazoa; phylum Chordata; class Lepidosauria; order Squamata; family Agamidae; genus Phrynocephalus; species Phrynocephalus guinanensis. Next base: position 73,710,531 of record CM074739.1, read on the forward strand.
CAATGAACCTATTCCAGAGACAAAAAAAATCTATTTCACATTTTACTTTCCAAAATTAAACCTTGTTCCCAACATAAATTTAACAGAAGAAATTCTATAAACATGAATCATGGGACATAACACTGAGGCACATAAATATAGCAAAGAACTGACTAACAAAAAATCCTCACAGTATTTATCAATAAAGTAAGTTCAGTAATTTGTCCCAAACCAACTATTAACTTTTTGAGTGCTCAAATAAAAGACCAGATTAACAACGTAGTATTCACTTGTTTCTTTCATCCACACCAGCTCCATGTGCATTTTTCCAGTTGAATCCACATGTTTCAGAAGATAGCTTGGTCCTAAATACTGGTATAAGACAGATGGTTTGTCAGACAGTATCAGATTGACTGGGGTACTAACACACCAAAATGGTTTTTGTGAATCATCCAGAAGGGTGGCATCCATGATGAAACAGTTCTACAGAATGCAACAGAAGAGGGAAAAATGGAATATGAAAAGCAATCTCTACTCTGTTCCTCAGAGAATTAACAATGATTAATATTTCAGGGGATGCCTCCAAACTTTTCTCTGTAACCTTTAAAGCTGCCTTCGTTGTCAAAGAATAGCAAATAACTATGTGTGAGAATGCCATATCAACACAAACATTAAAGAATAATATAAATACCTTTATATGCTTTATCAATACCTGGAGATTAGGTAGTCCTTTGACTATATACAATAAGAGATGATAGGGACATATGAGGGTTTTTTATATTAGAATATCAAGGCAACTTACTAAGAACAATATTTTTAAGTAAATGTGATTATTATATTGTTTCATCTTTGTTTTCCACCTACAAATATTACCAAGGTAAAGCAAAAGATATGTATAGATTTCTTCTACTTAATCTTCTAAATCAAGCTAAAATCAAGAGGTCTCATTCCCCATTTTGCAGACCTTCGAAGTCTTTCTTTTTTTTTTGGTAAAGTTTTTCTTTTGTTTCTTTTGCAAAAGCTATACAGAAATTATCGCAGACATTATGAGACTCACAATAGTAGCATAACTCATTTAGAGCAGTGGTCCACAACCTTTCTGTCAAAAGGCACACAATGCCACCCGCACCCCCCATGCTTGTTCCATCATGATCAAAACAAACAACAACAACAACAAAAACAGTTGTGGCAGGTGTGTAGAGAAAGAAGCATGGATACCCACTCAGGTGTGTGGCTTAAAAGGAACCCTGCTAGCTACTGAGGTGCTGCGCGGCCCATTTCCTAACAGGCTGTGGACCGGGATCGGTCTGTGGACCAGAGGTTGAGATCCCTGGGTTAGACAACATGAGGCTTTGTGTTTTTAATTAAAGCATATTTTAACATTTGAACTTGTTTGGTGTTTTAATTGTATATTTTATTTAACCTTATTGTGAGCCCCTTTAAGTCCTATTTTGGAGAGAAAGGCAAGCTGTAAAACCAATAAAGGAAGGCCTAATAATGCCAAATCACATTTTAAAGAGATAATTCAGAAACTCCTATACTCCTCCACGGCAGGTTATCCATTTTGCCAGAACTTAGGCATTCTTTTATTTTTTTTAATGTATGTCAATCTTTTGCTTTCAATTATGTTAAAGCATGAAGTGTACTTCTACCTGAAATCACCAACTGCTCTGAACAAAATTGATTTATTGCAACATACCTGAACACTGCCTTCAAATGCATCTACTCTCCAAGACAACCCAATGTTTCCAGCAAGAGGTAGGTGTTGTGCACTATTTTTATAACTTATCACTGTAAATCTCAGATATCCATTTCTAATGTAATCTGTAATAAATGAAATATAAAATATATAGAACATCGGAGACAACAAAGTCAACAACTTTTTGAATATTTTGCTCTCTTTGAGTCATTAAGCACTGGCCAGTATTTTCAAATAAATATGGAATGAACACCATGTCTCAAATAGTATAAAGAAGAGAAATACAACTTGTATATGATTCTGTAACAATTAAGATGCTGGTTTTCAGCAAGCATAAAAGATTATTAAGATTCCATGGATGTACAAGTGGAGCCTGAAAAAACGGCTGCAATGCCCAATATTCCAGTCATCATAGGGTTTTTATAGTAAGAGAAGGTCAGCAAGGGTTTATCACTGCCACCTTCTACACGGTACTAACAAAAGCTAGCTTGCATATCACTACTTTTGCCTCCTCTGCCAGTGTCACCTTCAGCTACAGGTGACACTGGCAGAGCAGTGTTACCCAGCAGCTGCCTTTATAAGGGTGATGCCGCTTAGTCTAGTATCTCAGCTGTGACTATTCCAATCTTGGGTCACCCTGCTAGGTATCCTGGCTCATAATGGCTTCCCGATGGCACTGCACTCAGCCTTACCAATGCCCACAGCCCACTTACCCCTCGGTCCCTCAGTTTTGGGGTGCCACAGAGGTTGGTAATCTCCCCCATGGTTTTTAACATCTATATGAGACCGCTGGGGAAAGTTGTCATGAGGTATGGGGTTTCGAGTCATCAATATGCTGATGACACCCAGCTCTATATCTCCTTTTTCCCATCTGCAGTGGATGCCATTTCATCCCTTGACACCTGTTTGGATGCCATACTGGGATGGATGAAGTTGAACCCGGACAAAATGGAGGTCCTCCAGGTGGTGGTGCCGGTGCTTGGCCGTTTGGGAAGCTCCCTCAGTTGTGGGGGGGGCATGATTCTCTCCGTGCAGTAGGAGGTGCATAGTCTGGGTGTAATATTGGACCCTATGCTTTCCATGGAGGCCCAGGTGGTATCAGTGGTCCGTGCCACCCATTTTCATCTTAGGCGGATCGCTCAGCTATGTGCCTTCCTAGAGCCCAGTGCATTCACCACATTGGTCCAGGCACTCATAGTCTCAAGATTAAACTATTGCAATGCACTCTACATGGGGCTGCTTTGTAGGTTAATACGGAGGCTCCAGCTAGTGCAGAATTCTGCAGCTAGACTAGTTATGGGGTTAAGGAAATATTAACATATCACCCCCCACACTGCCTGCTGATTCACTTCCACGTTGATTTCAAGGTTTTAATGATGACATATAAAACCCTAAACGGTTCAGGACCTTGCTATCTGGCAGAATGGCTCCTGTCGCAAAATGCTGCCCATAACACCCATTATCTCAGACAGGGTATCTAAGGAAGGGTGCCATTGCTGAAGGAGGCTCATAAATCTTTGACAAGTCCAGCATGCTCAGTAGCAGCCCCTCGCCTCTGGAATCAACTTCCCCCTGAGATTTGTTTGGCATCCTCCCTCCCGGTCTTTAAGAAACATCTAAAGACCTGGCTATTTAAAACGGCTTTCCATGGGTATTATTTATTTATTTATTTGATTTATAAACTGCAACCATCTAGCAAAAAAGCTACTCTCTGCGGTTTACAAATATATACAAAATATAAAAACAGATTAAACAACTTAAAATAAAAAAACCCTAATCAATCAAACAATATACAGTCTCACACACACACACCCGCCGATCGTGGGGATTAGGGACCCAACCCCACCTGCGATGCATGAACATCTGTGATATGCGGAAGCAGGTGGGGTGGGACCTGGGGGTGGGGACAATCACGAGCCTGTCCGAGGCTTCTCGGAGGAGCGCGGGGGCGGGGCGGAGCGACTGAATCACCCCCCGCCGCGCCTCCAAGGCTTCTCGGAGGCGGGCCGGCGCGGCACAGGGTGACCAGATCGCCCGCACCCCCCACCCCCCCGTGCGGCTCCAAGGCTTCTCGGAGGAGCACGGGGGGTGCGGAGCGACTGGATTGAGCGGCTCCGAGGCTTCTTGGAAGAGCGGAGGGGTGGGGCTGAGCGACTGAATCGCCCCCTGCCGTGGCTCCGAGGCTTCTCGGATGAGCACACGGGGCAGCGCGGGGCGACCGAATCACCCCCGCCGCCCCCCCCCCGTGGCTCCAAGGCTTCTCGGAGGAGGGCGTGGGGGCGGCGCGGAGTGACTGGATCACGCAGCTCCGAGGCTTCTTGGAGGAGGGTGGGGGAGCACAGAGTGACCCGATCGCCCCCTGCCGCCACCGCCCTGCACAGCTCCGAGGATAGGGGCAGCACGGAGCGACCCAATCGCCCCCCCCCCGCGGCTCCGAGGTGCAGGTACTGCGATCCCGCGATGTAGTGGGACCGCAGTACCTGAACCGCGAAATGGCGGGGGGTGACTGTAATCAAATCATAACAATAAAAGGAACAAATAAAAAGCACAAATACAAGAAATCAAAATGCTTTAACAATTCAAAATAAGAACAAATGGAAAAACATAATAGAAAATTTTCATAAGGCGGGGAAAATGACAGCATCCTATTTTTAAAATTTAGTTGGATCAGAATAATCAGGGAAGGCCAACCTATAAAGCCAGGTTTTCAGCAGTTTCTTGAAGGCTTATAGAGAGGGTGCCAGGCGAATCTCTTGGGGAACCTTGTTCCACAGATGAGGTGCGACTACCGAGAAGGATCTTTTCCTTGTTGATGTTTTCCAGGCATCCCTCGGGGTCGGTACCTTCAGATAGCCCGCCTGGCTTGACCGAGTGATTCTGGCAGTTCTTTTTGGGAGGAGCCATTCTGTCAGATACTATATGCTATTAAAGATTTGGTGTTTATGCACCTTATTTTTGTTTGTTTATGCACTTTATTGTTTGTTTGTCTTGCTCCTGTTTGATGCTGATATATATTGTTTTATTACTTATTATGTTTTTATTATTGGATTGTTTATTTATTATGTGTCTAGACTGATATTTGTTCAACCTTGTAAGCCGCCCAGAGTAGCCATGCAGCTTGATGGAGTGGTATATTAAATAAATAAATAAATAAATAAATAAATAAATACATAAATAAATAAATAAATAAATAGAGAACTTAAGTTGCTAAAATGTTATGCAGTTAGACACAGAGGTATCCATTCATTGTCTCTTTAATAAGTCTGGAAGTTGAGTCATGGCTACTGGACTTCTTTTTTGAGAGATAGAAACGTTTTGCTGTTCATCCAAACAGCTTCATCGATCCGATGAAGCTGTTTGGATGAACAGCGAAACATTTCTCTCTCTCAAAAAAGAAGTCCAGTAGCCATGACTCAACTTCCAGATAAACTCACCTGGATGACTGAGAATCTTCACAGACATATCTCTTTAATAAGGTGCCTAAAATCTGACACGTATGATGTTCCAAGTATCCTCCAACCAGGAGGCTATGGATATATGATAGGATACAGCCTACAATCCCTTGAATCCTCACCAGCTCCTACAAGTGTCATCCTTCTACATAAAAGGCTCCCTTGTGAGGAAGCCACCTGGAACACTCAAGGCCTACTGTCCAATAAAGGAAAGGGGCTACAATCTGAGTTGCAAAGTTCCTTTGGAACACAGGCCTACACACAACAGTGTTTCTCTGTACTAAAATGCACAGTCTACCTGAAAAAGTGCCACCTTTTATTTCCTTCACTCTTCTACAATAATAAGATTCATATCAGTTATGTTTAGAAACCTGAAAATGGAAGACTGATATATGATGTAATTATTACCTTTTCTACAAAACAAATGACGAAATGTGCTACACATGTATGTATTTCCACTGCTGTGGAGATCAATATGTAGCTGATAGCCATGCATGCCATATTCCGGGTCAACATCATCCAAGATGGCCTTATCTTGGACTTCTGGGTGCTTCCTAGAATAAAACAGATAGTGAGAAACATATTCTAGTGTACAAAGTCAACACTCGGGCTGTTTCCGCTCATTTTTTAAAAACAAACTTCCAATTTTATATAAAAATTATGCCTTGAGAAAGTCAGCTAACCATAAAAAGAGAGTAAGCAGGGTAGATTTGATTTAAATCAAATTGATTAAAATAACGAATTGTTTAATGATTTAAATCACTCCTCAGGCAGATGTAATCAGGTAATCCCCTTCTTCCCATATATAACTGAAAATCAATCTGTAACTGGAAATATTAGAATGCAAGATTTTTCTGAGCTCACCACACAGCATGACCAATTTAATCCTTATCTAAGCAGATAAATAAACCCAAACCTGTATTGACTGACTCTCAGGCATTTTCTAACCATGTGGGAACTGCAATATAATGGTACCGAAATTCACGAAGTTAATCCGTCCCCTGGAACGCTTTGTAAACTGGACATTACGTAAACCAGAACCGCTGGGGCCACAATGCATTCTGGTTATTTTTTTTGTAATGCATTACAAAAAAATACGTAAACTGTGGTTTTCCAAAGCTTTCCGGGGGAGAAAATAAATAAAATAAAGAGGGGGCATTATTTTCAACAGACTATTTCTTAATCTGGAATTACATAAACCAGGACGTTTGTAAACCGGGGTACCACTGTATAGTGGAAGCGTTAGGGTCTGAGTTACATTTAGACACTATCTATTTGCTGAATCTACAGCGAGTTCTCATATACCCTTGAATAGGATCAAACTACTGGCAGCTAAAATTTGTTGCTGCTGCTGCTTGGCATCATGACTCACTGAAAGATCTCAGCTAGGTCACAAAAGCATCCCAAACAGAAAATGGAATAGGTGTAATTTTCATCCCAGCTGGTTGGTGCTCACAGGAAAAAAACCATTGACATGAGAATTACCGTAGTTGAAATACTGAGGGGTTTTTTGTCACAAATTTTCAAGTGAGATTATTGTAAACTGCCTAATTTGTAGGTCTAGTTCTACGTGAGGAATCAGCATTACTCCACAAAACTAATGAAATCAGCCCTGGAGGTTTTAATAGGGCTTCAATATTCATATCACTGTGAAACAGGAAGCTCTAAAGGTAGAGCAGGCCTGCCCAACAGGTAGACCGTGGGCTACCAATAGCCCGCAAAGGGTTCAAAAGTAGCCCGCCGGACACCAATAAAGTGAGGAGATAAATTCTCCACCCCATCCCAAGGATCACCACTGCCCCAGCAAAGTTCTGGGTCTGCCAGGCCACTGTCTCAGCCGAGCAGGGCAGTTCAAGGGCCATGGCATGGTCCCCTGCTCCCCCCGCTGGCCAGATGATTGAGCGTGTGCAAAGGAAGCATATGCATGGTCATCCTTCCCATAGGAATGCATTGAAAATCAATTAATCAATTTCAATGAATTCCTATGGGAAACTGCTGCTCTACTTACAATTTTTTTTACTTACAAGCATGTGCTTGGAATGGATAAAATTCGTAAGTAGAGGTATTAATGTTGTAGCCCTCAGGCACTTTGGGCCAGAAAAAGTAGACCTCGGCCTGTTCAAAGTTGGACAGCCCTGAGGTAGAGTAACTTCAGTTACTAATGTCCATTTACTGGATTCATCTATGAGCCTGGATGCCCAGGTTTTGGCTGTGGCCAGGAGAGCATTTGCACAGTTACACAGTTGATTTGGCCAGATTGTAATTAAAGCATGAGTCAACCTAGCTAAATTACTATACTGCACTCTATGTGAGGCTGCCGATGGAAGCTCTCCACAATCTTCAGTAGGTCCAAAATGCAGCAGCCAGATTGCTAACTGGAACTGAACACAGAGATCACACACACACACACACACACACACACACACACAGAGAGAGAGAGAGAGAGAGAGAGAGAGCTTTTACAGCAGCTCCACTTGCTGCTGGTCCACTCCCAAGCAGAATTCAAAGTGATGGTTCTATCCTATAATGCCCTAAATGGCTTGGGCCGAAGTGAGCTAAAGGACTGCATCTCCCTTTATGAGATTTCTCAACTATTAAAATCCTTGGGAGAGGCTTTCCTCTCATTCCCACCAGTTTCACAGTGCATTTGGTGGGGACACAGGAGAGGGGTTTCTCAGTCACTGCTCCCAGAATCCAGAACTCCCTCCTACAAGAGACTAGACGAGCGCCATCTTGACTGTATTTCCACAAGCAAGCCAAGACCTTTCTTTTCAGTCAAGCTTCCCCATAATGACTGATGTTGCTTGTTTTTTTGGTCTTGTATTCATTGATCCTTTTTGAATTGGATACTCATTGTTACTAATTTAAACACTGTCTTTTAATTATTGTAAGCTGCCTTAGGCCCTTGTAAAGGAGAAGGACAGATTAAAAATAATGTAAACAAATGAAAGAAAGAACACTGGTGTTAATAAATATTTATCTTTGCAGACACAAAGCCAGCCTGAGATTTGCAATTTTTGTCAGGCCTCCTTCTACAGTGAGAACTAACTGACTGTTTTGGAAGACAGAAAGATCAATAAAATAGTATGTTCATAAACCTATAGAAGCCAATAAACTTTAGGCCTCAATGCAAGAACTAGTGGACCATATTTTCAAAATTAGTTTTGAAAAATTACATAAGCACATTGGCTCATAACCTAGTATTTGAATTTATTATTTCTATTCCATAGCAAGATATTCACACTATCACATATTTTAAATTAAACTACCATGTAGAACTTTTCTCAAAAAAAAAATCTGATTTTTTAAAAAACATTGTTCTTTAAGGGTGAGTCCTATCTCATAAGGAAAAATAGCATTCTCCATTTAAGAGCAGTATGCACCTATAAATTAATAAAAGTGTTTATAAGGAACTCAATTATTCAGATATTTGTGATGTTTAAACATTTTAGACAAAGGTTTAAGAAATGTTTTTTCAAGTACCATAAAGAATAATCCTTTGAGGGTCTGACAGCAAGCAATGAGATATATCGCCTCATCTACAGTCCTGCCAGCGAGCATTAGCCAGGAAATCCCTGGAGGGGAGTCCTCACCTGACTCTTTAAATTCAACAGATCTGTGTATATACAGTGATTTATATCTAGTGGTTTCAAACCTACCACTTGCCCCCTGCATAAAACTATGATCAGGAATCTATTCAGACAAACCACCTACACCTACACTATGTAACTGTGCATGAATCCCCCCCCCATTTAAGGAGTTATTTTGCATTTCCTTGTAGAAGAGGAAGCTGGGCTGTTACAGCAATAATTTTGGTTTGTGTGTTGGCAAACCTGGGGATCCAGTATTACCATGCTGGTGGAGAATTCTGCTCTAGCAGCACTCAATAGGATCCCAGGTTTTGGTTCAACTTTCACAAGCCATTCCGCAAGTCACTGAAAGATTAATTATATATTAGGCTTGATACTACAGAACAATTAACACACACAGGGCACACTAACCATTTCATGAGTGCAAGAAAATTATCAGGGGCACTTGTGATTTTTCTCACTAGTAACTGTTACCTACAAGCCAAGATGACTCCAGCTACGCTGACAGCTAACAGCAACAGGAAGTCATACTTGTTTTATGGCTACCACAGATTATTACCAGCCCACATAGAGCCTATCGGACAGAATGGAGCAGATGTACATTTGGCAAATCCAAATAAGGCTCCTTTGTTGCCCATAGAATATTTCATTTTGTGAGCTTCCCCTTACAACTGCTAGCATCCAATGATAGTAAACATCTACAGTACCTGCCTTGATATGAGATAGGCATTTTCCATAACACTAATCCTTTCCATGAAAAGAGGCCAGCAAAGAACCACCAAAACACAACTGTAAGTTCCTCAAGTACCAATATAGTGTATGTGTGTGTGTGTGTGTGTGTGTGTGTGTGTGTGTGTGTGTGTGTGTGTCTGTCTGTCCGTCTGTTTGTCTGTCTGTCTGTGTTGGGCCATTACAGTTTTGACTGACCCTTCGTGACTCCACAGCCATGGAGTTTTCTTGGCAGGTATACTGGAGCAATTTGCCAGTTCCTACTCCAGGCGCCGACAGCACCTGATATTCCTTGGTAGTTGCCCATCTGAGTACTAACCAAGGCCTACCCTGCTTAGCTTCCAAAATCAGGCGAGATCGGATGTGCTCAGGGCATCTAGGCAGCTATATTATGGGTGAGTGCACCTCAAATAGTGAAGCCATAAAAACATAACCACCTGTGCCGCAGTTTGCAAAATAGTCACCATAAAGTCTGTCCAACATAATTAATATTAATATTTTGAAGTATCCACAATTCTACACTCTTAAGAAATGCAGCCGTTATAAGTATGAAGTACACAATCCTCTTAACTTCCATATGCCAGTACTTACGCTGTAGAAGTGCCAAGGGTGCTTCTTTCAATGAGCCTGTGGTAATGAAGACTTGCCATAATAAAAGAAATCCCATTGTTCTGTGAAAGTTAGTTATACAGAACATTATTCTCAAGTCAACGTACCTAAGTTAACTTCCTCTTACATTCTTTGATGAGCAAAACTCATTTAAGTGTACATAAAGGCTCCTTCTTCCTGTTCCAAAAATACATCAAGCTTCTATTCACGTGCAGTTTGTTAGACTTCCAGGGACTGCTCCCGTGAAATTCAGAAATGAAGCCTATGCCTTCAGAATCAAGAAGGCCTCATAATGACCACCCAGAAATTGCAAAGGGGGGAATGTGGGCTCCAATATCAGCATGGCCACATAGGAGCTAAAGTTCCCCACTACCATATCTTTTCTTGTTGATGTTCTTTTAACTTATAATCAGGAGATGGCTAGCCAAGAATGCACTGAATTAGAGAAGCTTGTTTATAATTTTGCTTTAAAAATGTTCACTCCTTAAAAATGGTTCTTGTTCCTACAATAATATGTTTAGAGTCAGGATGTCAGGAGCAAACTTCCTTTGCTGAAGATGGTGATATGATTTAAGTGCAAAACTCCACTTGCTTAAGATGTGCTTTTTATGAAGGAAAGCAAATAGGTTTTCTCCCGTCTTAGCAAGAATGTGGAATCAATTTTAGTATAGCTTTGAAGAACTGGAATAAGTTAGATATTTATTGCACAATTCATAAATGAAGTCATAGACATGGCCATTTGTTTGTTTGTCTCCCTCCCCGTTAATGCAAGCCCCACTCTGGGCACTTTATAGGTTAAAACTAGGGATGAGCACAAAATGGAAACATTGTGATTCATTTCATTTCATTTTGTTCCCCCTTGATTCGTTTCATTTTGCTAGAAACTTTTTAAAAAAAAAAAATTGTACAAAACAAATGACAAGTTTTTACTGAGAAAATTATCTTACCTTCCAAAGTCCCACAACAAGTCCTTGATCAAAACGATAAAGTTGAACAAGTGCATCATAACCAATCTTTTCTGCCTTTTCAGTCAGATTACCCAGATCATATTCGGAAATTAAGGAACGTCGCCAAGGCCTTTCAGAGGACAAGTTAGTTAAACAAATAGTGGATATAGATAAAAAGTTATAGCTACTTTTAGTCTCTCAAGAAACAGTGAACAGTAACATAGTAAGCTAATAGCAGAGATGTTATTTAGTAAGTTACTTTCATTTATAAGCTGTCTTTCTCTTCATATTAGGACTCGAGGTGGCTAAGAAAGTTAAAACAAGTAAAATGCAATGTGTTCCACCAAATCAATTAAAAACACAACACTATGGTTTAATGGGATGATCAATGTATTTGTTTACTTCCATAACCAGTATTAAAGAAAGCAACAACAAAAGTCAATAGCTGTGTTCCTAATTTCCTGAAGTGCAGGCAATGAGCGTTAAAGTGAGACAAGAGCCCTTTGCAGGTGTTCTACAAAAAGTGTACATTTATTTATTTATTTATTTGCCACCTTTTCACCTATTGGGGACCCAATCCAGTTCACAGCAAATGAAGCAATATTATCCAAAAACAAAACATGGTATAAATATCATTTTAAAAACAATGTAATGCATATTAAGATTAAAAAGCAGGTTTAAAAACAACTTTTAAACAATTAAAAATCTGCAAATGCAAAAACAGACATGAGACACTTACTGCTTCCTTCACATTCAATGAGGGGAATGCACTAGCCCTGAACCCTCTGTCACTGCTTTCCACATACAAAAGAAACAGTCTGAGAAAGGGGGAGCTATTGTACACACACACACATACATACACACCAGGGTTCTGGCTCACAAATACAGAAATAAAGTAGCCTATCCTTTTTCAGACTGTTACTTTCACGTGTTAAAAGTGACAACAGCAGGACAGCGTAAATGTCTCATCAGGTATGGACCACATAACTTGTACAGAATGCCAAAGTAAGGCAAAGAAGACATAGGAACCAGCCACTTGCCACTGTCTCAGGTCTAACTGTTTCCCGAGCCCCACAGTAGTTGCAGTTACTGTGCTGCAGACATAGGCAAATAAATGCACACACATCTCTTTATCTGCTACCTTAAAATAATGGTAGCTAATAATGCAGATATGAACAGAAGACATAGGACACACAGCTCAATATAGTATTGTCCTTATTGATGTTTCATTGTCCAAGCCCAATTTGTTAATTGCTCCTGGTGAGTAACTAAACTATAAACAGCAATGCTGCAATGTATGTCCTTCTACAATTTACAAAGGAGTTGAAATCCTGTTACTTAGAGTAGCAAGTTGCAAGTTGCTTAGGCCCTCTGAATCAATGTCATCCTCTCCACATTACCTTTGGGTAGTGGACGGCAAATAAATAAATAAATAAATAAATAAATAAATAAATAAATAAATAAATATGTTCCACTGATTCAAGGGATCTAACTCAAGTTCCCAGTGTGGTGTAGTGGATAGGTGACAGGCTAGGACTCTGAAGAACAGAAAATCCCTAGTGGCCATGCAAATTGATTGGGAAAGTGAAACTGATAGAAAGAGTCTTTTAATGTGTCACTTTACCTCAAAAATCCTCTTAGGGTCACTGCAAGTCAGTTCTGACTTGACATTATGTAACAACAAACTTTTGTTGTGACTTATTTACATTAAACAATAATACTTTAGTCAAACGTTGTGTTACAAGGAATGAAAAGTAACTCCAAGATACAGTAGTCCCCCATTTATCATGGGGGTTACATTTTCTAAGCACACATGATAAAAGAAAATCCTCAATATGCAGATGCCATCGAGGCGTTCACATGTCAGATCGGGTCCAAAGGCCTTCGCAGCTGCCGTGGCTAGGCCTGGAGGCCCTCCTTTCACCTCAGCTGCCTGAGGGAAAGGGGTCTGTTCCCAGCCGCGCTGCCACGTGGGAAAACTGTAGATCAAGCAGATGGGCAAAGGGAAAGGCAGGTGATGGTGGTGGTGGTGTGGCTGGGAACAAACCCCTTTCCCTCATCCAGATGAGGCAAAAGAAGGGTGAGGTGAGAAAAGAGAGGAGAAGCTGCAGCCACCACTACCCCAGCTAAGGGAAAGGCAGGCAGGCAGGCAGGCTGGTGAGCAATCAAGGGGACCTCCTTCCCTTAGTTGGCTGAGGCAAAAGAAGGAAGGGCGAGGTGAGGAGCCGGCCAGCGAACAAGGGAAGGGAAGGGGCCAGCCAGTAAGCAAGCAAGCAGGTGGGTGAGGGGAAAGGCAGACAGTGGCTGCTGGTGGCTGGCTGACTGGCTAGCTGTGGACGCTTCTCCTCCTCCGTCCGGCATTCCATCCCTCCCAGCAGAGGCATCCCAACCTGGTGGGTCCCGACCGGAGAGGCCTCTGGCCACAGTGGAGACTTCCGGACCCGGGTTGGGAGGCCTCTGCTGGGGCCACGGCCAGGATGGGAGGCCTCTGCAAAGGCCACCATCACCAAAGAGGAAGGGGGTGGCAGATCCCACGATATAGAACAACCATGATATTTGGGGCACAATGTTGTGGGAGAGTACTGTGTAATGTCAATAAGCTCAACCAACAGTCTTATAGAAAGTACTAAGAACATAAACCTGAAATAACTGATTTTTATTAAAACTTACCCATTCTTAAGATAAACTTTACCCTTATTCAGAAGAACTGGTGTCACTCCACATAACTGCAAAGTTGACAGTGTCTCTAAGCAAGGCCACTTTACATTGTACCAAGATACAGTAACAGAAGTCTCATTCAAAGAGATATCTGATTGATCCATTACACGTTCCTTTCCATGTTTGTCCTTTAGTATGATCACCCACCTCAAACCAGAGATCCTGTTATTTGGAAAAGCAAAAGGAAATTTTAGATTGTGGCTTCAATACAGTACAGTATATGGAAAATTGCAGCTACAGTAACCAGGCTGTCTCAAACTTCCTAGGAATATTAACATATATTTTATACTTTTTATTGTTTCCTACAAGCAAAACCAAGTTAACAAAACAGAAAGATCACTGTAGTGCCATAAATTAATATTTTCTATTTTATAATTTAATATTCTATTTTATAATTTAACATTCCCAGGCTGGGTGATTGAGGGCTACGACCCCAAGGGAGGTTTAGCAAGTAAAGACTGGGCCTTCTCAATGGTTGCCTCTTGTTTATGTAACCAAATGTCCCCTGACATCTGCCTGGACTCATAACTGGGAATATTCAAACTAACATGGTTTTTCAAGCAGGCCTTCCCCAAGCCTTGATTACAACCACATCATTAAGATTTAATCCACCTCTGCCTTTCCAATTATTATCAGATTCTCCTATTAGAATTTTTGTTTGCCTATTTTAACTATGTTACTGTTTATTTGGTATTATTTTTATCTGGAAGTTGAGTCATGGCAACTGACTTCTTTGCTTGAGAGATTGAAATGTTTCACTGCTCACCCAAACAACTTTGTCAGTCTGAGGAAAGCTAGTTGCGAGTCCTCCATTTTATAGTTCACTTTGGCCTCATCTCACCCTGGTCTGAAATAGGCTCATAAAATAAACAATTTCCCACCTTTACAACCTTCCCAACAGTCAGTAGTAAAGCATAAGTCATTAGCCATGGCCTTGTTGGTAGAAGTGTGAAGTATTCTTGATTTTTCTGGGGATTGTTGAAATGGCCACTTGATAAGCAGCAGATTGTGGCTAAGCACCCCCACATCTCTGTTGAGAGGGGTTTTTAATACTCACATGAATGGCTTCCCTGCCCCCTCTCAAACCACCTATCTGTCTAATATGTGCACATAATCTTTGAATGAGTGCCCTTTGTCCTTCAAGAGGAGGTATACTGCTGATTCTGGTCCTGAGATGTTGCCCCCTCTGTGTTGGGCCATCCTCCTGTTTAATGGCTGGTTAGCTTCTCCAATGTAGAGGTCTGAACACTCCTCACTGTATCAGACTGCATATACTATGTTGCTCCTTTTGTGTTTTGGTATCGAGTCCTTTGGGTGGACGACTCTCTGCCTTAGTGTGTTTGTGGGTTTGAAGTAAACAGGAATGTGGTGTTTGCCAAAAAATCCTTTTAAGCTTTTCCAACACTCTAGTCATGTAGGGAATGACCAGGTTCTTCTGTCGGGTCTGGGTCTCAGGCTGATCCATTGCTTTTCTGGGTCGGCACACTGCTTTGTTGACGGCCCATTTTGGATATCCATAGGCCTTAAGTACTGTCTTCAGATGCCTGTCTCCCTTTTTCTTGGCTTCTGTGGAGGTGGGGATGCTCTCTGCTCTGTGGTTTAGGGTCCTGATGACTAATTTGTGTTGTTATGGGTGGTGGGAGTCCAACAGTAAGTAGTGATCTGTGTGGGTGGGTTTTCTGTAAATTTCTACTCCCAGGCCACAGTCGGGTTTGATTATGACTGCACAATCCAGGAAAGCCAGCCTGTAGTCTTGGGTGTCTTCCTTAGTGAATTTAAGATTAGGGTCCACTGCATTGATGTGGTCTATAAAGGCCTGTACTTCCTGAGTCTTGATTTATTTATTTATTTATTTATTGTTGTATTTATATCCCGCTTATCTTCTACATGTAAAACTCTAAGCGGCTACCAAGGGCAATCATGTGCCAGACCAACAGACAATAAAATACAGCAAAAAATATAATAGAATAGAACCGAATCAACACGCAACAATAAAGACAGACATGGCATATAAAATCTTCCTGCATCCCTGCCTGCGGAGGACAATCCTGACAGGCTAAAATTAAACACACCTAAAATCGGCTATCTACATACCTGAACTAGTGGGATGGGGGACTCACAACTAGCTTTCCTCACACTGACGGAGCTGTTTGGATGAGAAGCAAAATGTTTCAATCTCTCAAGAAATGAAGTCCAGTTGCCATGATGCAACTTCCAGATAAACTCACCTGTATGACTGAGAATCTTCACAGACTTTTATATTTAGTTTATTATGTTGCAGTATGCTTCACTGCTTCATTTAATTACTACATCAGCTTTGTTGAATCTTTATTGTTGTACACCGCCCAAAGTAGTCCAGTAATTAGATGTATAGTATATAAATCAATCAATAAAGAAACATTAACCAAAAGCCGGTAAAACTTAATTATAGCCATCTAACTATCTGAAGTATTTTTCTACATTAACTCATAAAGAACACAGAGTGTTATTCCAGAATTGTTCACATATATTTTATAACTTGCTTACTTGATAGCTTCCTTGGTTTTTAGTGGGAGGCCTGTATAAGTATTTATTGGCTTTAAAAGCTGAATTATGTCAGCTGTAACAGCAGCTATATTTTTCAAAATATACTCTTTCTTCCAATATCCCAGTTCTCTTTCTTGAGACTCCAAAGGGCTCAGAGGTACTGTTGCTTTCTCAACAGATTTAGCTCTCCATTTTTTTCTTTTAGGTAGAAAAGTCGAAGTATATATTTTGAACCACAAGGAACTGGAGAAAAGAAACACACATACACATGTATAACACAAGAGTTTAGGTCTTAAAACAATGCTGAGAAATATAACTGCAAATCCATCTGTAACTTGAAAAGATTAAAAAGCAGGATTTTTCTGACTTTACTAAACACCATGACAGCAATTTAATCCTCATCTAAGCAGATTTTAAAAAACCACCTTGTGCTAAGTTTTAGCACACAAAAAATCTTTCAGACATTCTCTGACCATGTGGGAATCCCAATACAGCAGAAGTGTTAGGATCTGGGTTTCTCTGTATATTTGCTGAATCCACTGATAATTCCCATGTCCCCCTAAATGGGGTCAATCCACTTATAGTATCTTGGCTGGGTCAATCACAAAATGAAATAAAACCATTAGGACAAGTTTTTGTCCCAGCTATTTTGTAGCTTCAAAAAGAAATGATCAACTTTTTACAAGTTTTCAAGAGAGGCTTTTGTAAAATGCCTACCTAATAGATCTAGTTCTTTGAGAATTCTGTAACAGAACATGATTCTGGAGTTCTAAAGATTCACTGTGCCTGGATGTGAGTTAAGATGGCCATGTTTTAGCTAATGTAGGAATAGAACTTTTTTAAAAAATAAGCCAATGGCAACACTTTCAATGATATTAATGAAATCAAACTGCTACTAGTTCTGCTAATTAGCAATCAACATTCAGCTTTATGCAATTTTCTGTTCATGGTGACACACTGAATCTAATTGCTGGAGGATGGATGAATCACATTATGTGCACATTCTGTCAGAAGGCAGATCACATTCAAACAGATGCAAAGTGGAACATAGCTCAAGAATACTATCCAACCAAGTTATTCAATATAAACTGGAGTAAGATATACTTACTCCTGTTGACCCAATGATCAAGCATTTAAGAGGTTCACCTAAATCAGCTTCTACAGTTTGCATTAAGATGGCTGTGTTTGCCTCCCTTCTCTTACTTGTCACAGGAGAGATGATAAAAATGTTTATTCACACAACCAGCACAAAGCAGAGACTGAGCATCCAAGTAGGAGAATATCTTTAGCAGTATCTCTGATGGAATGCTGGAGAAGAAAAATGAGAAAGTAATAAATGCTTATGTACAGACATAACAAACAACAATTTTCATTAGGAAGGTACAGCCATCCACATGTAAAACTTAAGGTGTCCCCTACAATTTCATAAAAGTAATAATTCCATAATCCTTAGACCTAAGGAAGCAGAGATTACCTTTCTCTGTGCTTTAAATAAATGCACAATTATTATCTATTCAATTTAAGGTGTCCATGCACAAAGAGTTTATATTATAATGGACTGTGCCATAGAACTTTTTGTCCAAACCTTTGTTGCCACATGGATAATAACTCCTACAAGAAGTTGATCCAAACGCAAAGAGAATAGCATTGCCACAAAGTTATTTAACATCATAACTTCAAATTTACTATAACATTTGTGTAATTTGTGTAATTTTCAAACACAATTATAAAAATGAAAAGTCATCTTGACTTTCAAAATCATGTAAAGATTCTGTACACAGACACCACAAGCCAGAACAACCTTGGGTCACTCCCCCGAAACATTTAAAATATAATTTTCTTATAAGAACATTATTGGACTCTAACGTGAAGGCTACATCACTCAATGAACAAGATATACGACTGTACTCAACAGAATTTGGAGACAAAAATAAACATTGTTCAAATTTTACTATAAAGCAACAAGTTGCATTTTACCTGTCAAAGTTAATTTCAGATTTTGATTTGATAGCCGACTTCCAATGCTGATTGCGAATTTGCCTCTCTTCGATTTTAGAGAGCTGCAGGGTCATATCAGTATGCTGTTTTGCAAAGGCACTAAAAGGGGAAAATTTACACCACTGTATCTGCTTCATATACCATCAAGACAATTTACACATTCAGTTCCCCAAACATTTTCATAATGTTCTGTTCTGTCTCCTATGTTATTTAACATTTATATGAAACCACTGGGGGAAATTATTCGGAGTTTTGGGGTTAAGTGTCACCAGTATGCCAACAACACTCAGCTCTACCTCTCATCACCTCCAGATTCCAAGGAAGTTATTTCGACTTTAGATCAGTGCTCAGTTTCAGTAATGAACTGGATGAGAAAGAACAAACTGAAACTAAACCCAGACAAGACAGAAATGCTTCTGGTCTGTCAAAAAAGAGATCAAGAGATAGGGATGCAAACTGTACTGGATGGGATTACCCTCCAATTGAAAAAGGAGGTATGTAACTTGGGGGTGCTCCTGGACTCATCCTTGAGCCTAAATTCCCAGGTTACAGCTGTGGCCAGGAGTGCATTTGCAAAATTAAAACTAGTACGCCAGTTACACCCATTTCTTGAGAAACCTGCTCTGGCCACTGTGACACATGCCCTAGTGACCTCCCCTCCCTGTGGGGCTACTGATGGATAGTCACAGGAAACTTCAACGGGTTCAGAACGCAGTGTACAGAATGCAGACTGGGGCAGGTTACAGACATCACATTACACCCCTACTAAAGCAACTCAGCTATTGGGCACAATTCAAGGTGCTGACCTTAACTTACAAAGCACAAAATGGCCTGGGTCCAAGCTACTGTGCCTCAAAGATTGAATCTCGCAGTATGAACCAGCTCAGGTGCTAAGGTCATCAGGAGAGACCTTTCTCTCCATCTGACCACCTTCACAGGTGTGTCTCAGAAGAACACATGAAAGGGCTTTCTCTGTTGATGCTCCCAGACTTTGGAACTCCCTCCTGCTGGAGGCCAGGACTGCCCCATCTCTGGAGTCTTTCTGGAAGCAGGCAAAGACCTTCCTCTTCAGCTAAGCTTTCCCCAAATGAGGGACTACCTACTATGTGACTTTTATATGGATTACCAAACATGACTGTATTGACTGATTTCATAGGAAAACCAGTGCTTCCATGTTTACTTTCCACCCCTCATAATGGATTTTTTTTATTTTGGCGTGCTCCTTGTAGCTTTAATGTTACCTTTTAATGTTCTCAGATGCACTTGTAATTCCCTGTTCTTAATCTGAATATGTCTTCAATGTTCTGCACTGTATATTGTCCTTCATTATTGTAAGCCACCTTGTGTTATACTCCAAGGAGAAAGATGGAGTAAAAATAATCAAAGTAAATAAATAATTGACAGCCTAATATGGTATGCCATTGTAAAGGTGAGGGCAGGTGATACCTCTATTAAAGAAACTTCTGCATCAGAGAATAACAGTAATGGTCTAACAAAAAGAACAAAATTTTAGTACACCAGATGTTATACTTCGCAAAAGAAAAAATGTTTCTTACATTGTGAATGTTGGAGTTCTATCAACAAACAACCTCAGAAGTACAGGAGGTACAGTAACTTTAAAAAGACATAGTGGAACTGGAAAAGGTGCAGAAGAGAGTGAATAAAATGATTGCTGGGCTGGGGGATCTCTCTTATGAGGAAAGGATAAAACATTTGGGGCTCTTCAGTCTGGAAAAAAGGCGCCTGAGGGGGATCATAGAATCATAGAGTTGGAAGAGACCTCAAGGGCCATCTAGTCCAACCCCCTGCCATGCAGGAACCCCCATCAAAATATTTCTGACAGAGGGCCATCCAGCCTCTGCTTAAAAACCTCCAAAGAAGGAGACTCAACCACCCTCCGCGGCAGCATATTCCACTGCCGAATAGCTCTGTCATGAAGTTCTTCCTAATGTTCAAATGGAATCTCTTTTCCTGTAGTTTGAAACCATTGCCCCGAGTCCTAGTCTCTGAAGCCATGGAAAACAAACCTGTTCCCTCTTCAATATGACATCCTTTCAAATATTTAAACATACAAAATAATGCAGGGCATGAGTCAAGTGGATAGAGGGACACTTCATTCCGTATTCTGATGTGGAGGGGGCTTGCCTCATGGTGAGCAAGGGTGAGGGTCTTCCAAGCCCCTTGCCTTCTCCCACCTGCTTTCTCTAATGAAAACATCAGATGTGGCTTCAAGTTTCAACTCAACCAGTTTGTTAAACACAGTAGAAACATTCTGCAACTCAGCCCTCTCCATCACTGTCATCAAGATGTTGTCTCTTTGGGTCAATTTTTCATTCTTTAGAACATCAACGTCCCCATCTTGAGGTTTAGCCAAACCTGTAACATGTAAAAAAAGCACTGGTTCCATATGTCTGTGAAGATTCTCAGTCATCCAGGTGAGTTTATCTGGAAGTTGAGTCATAGCAACTGGACTTCTTTTTTTTGAGAGAGATTGAAACATTTTGCTTCATTAGACTGACAAAGGTGTTTGGATAAGTAGCAAAACCTTTCAAACTCTCAAGAAAAGAAGTCCAGTTGCCATGACTCAACTTCCAGATACACTGGTTCCATAAATACCTGAAGCTAACTCCTTTCCCCAGTCTAATGGTGAAGTACCCAGCCTACAGCGGACTTTCATACCTTTTTGCCCAAGGGCTCTGTGGGTCTGTGGAGGGAACAGTCTCCTCCCAAACTGGTCCAAGGGATTTTTTTTCCTATTCTGCTTCCCTCTCTCTAAATGCTCTCTTTTTCTTCCTTAGAGCACTTCCATGTTTACTTATCTTTCATTCCCTTTCTGGTGCTTCTCTTGCTATCTTAAAAGTCACCCATTTCCCTGTCCAGGGATCTTCCTTAATGATCTCCACCCAATCCTCCTCTCTCACCTCTTCCTCACTGAACCAGCACCCCACAGCAAATGCCACTTGAGCGTCTGCCTCTCTACCTTTACTGCTCTCCTTTCCCAACAAAACTGGCTCCTTTAATGGTTTGTCCTCTCCTGGGGCTTTTCAGTGTTTCTGTTCTTAAATCCCCTTTCTCACACAGCAATCAAGTCAAGTTCTTCTCTGCAAAAATTAGTCGTGGGCCATGTGAAACATGGGACCACACCGTGGGATCTTTCCTTTTCTGAGCACTGTCCTTCCTGGGTGAAAGAGAAAAGACTTTTAAGGACTTGAAAGCTAAGAGGGAGAGGGAGATGGGGAGGGGGAAAGCTTCCTGGAGGAACTGAGAAGGAAAAGGACAATTAAGAGCAAAGGAAGGACAAGATAGATATGTATAGTAATAGGGAAAACAATACACACTGATAAAGACTGTGGAACCCCCCTTCCTCAGGACACTGGACTAGCCCCATTTTTGCCGTCCTTCAGCAAGCGCATGAAGACTGTTTCATTCAGCGAGATTTCCTTTAGTGACTGGCGGCCTGAGTGGAATTTTTAAATGGACTGCTGTATCTTACTGCTTTGAATGTTTTTGGTGTTGCTTTTGTTTGCTTTTTTATATTATTTTGTTTGAGCTTTTTAAATATTTGTATACTCAGTGTTGTTAGCTTTCATGTGGTCTTTTAATAACGTAAAATCACCTTGGGTCCTAAAGTTAAAAAAATGATTTTTTTTAAAAAAAGAATTCCCTACTTGAGAGCAGAAAAAATATTATCAGTACAATGGTACATTGTATAAAGGATTTAATTTGTTCCAAACGAAATTCTGTGAAGCAAATTTCCCCTATCTCCAGAATGTTTTATGTTGTACAGATTTTATGTTATACAAACCCTTTGTTATACAAGGGTCCACTGTATGTTCAAGTGGCTTTGGTATTAAAGCGCCGAAATTGCTAAGGAGAAATACATGAAATGATTTTTGTTTTTTAAAAACTGTTAACTAATTCCTCTATGTGTGAGACTAATTCTTCTTCTTCTTCTTCTTCTTCTTCTTCTTCTTCCTCTTCTTCTTCTTCTTCTTCTTTCTCTCTCTTTCTCTCTCTCTCTCTCTCTCTCTCTCTCTCTGTGTGTGTGTGTGTGTGTGTGTGTGTGTGTGTGAGAGAGAGAGAGAGAGAGAGAGAGAGAGAGGGGGGGGAGAGAGAGAGAGAGTTTACCACAAGGCGGTGGAATGCATTTTTTTTGGACTACAATACCTAGAATCTCACAAGCGGCGTGGCAACCGGTCGTGATGTTTGTGACATCCTGAGAGGAATGGTCCCGAAAAGGCAAAGTTTCTTACCTGTGGCCGTGTGTCCCAGGTAGGGAAAACAAACAAACAAACCAAGGCAAAAGGCTGTGTCGTGTTACCTGTCCAGGGCGGAGGAGGAGCTCATGGCGTCGCCGCTCCTCCCCAGCGGCTGAGCGCCCACCCGCGACGGTGGCGGCGGGCATGGCCCAGGGGAACCCCCAGGGAACGAGGAGCGGCAGAAGCCTAAGCTGTGCTGCCTCAGAATCCAGCCGCGTCCCGTCGCCATGGTGACTGCCGCCGAGTGGTGTTGGACCGAAGCGTCCGAGGACAGCCATGAAAAGCACGACGCCGCGAAAGGGGGGGAAACCACGCCCCCCAAGCACGCCCGCGGCTGGAACCTTCCGCCTAATCTCTCGACGCTTTCCCTTTGTCCTTCCGCGGAGGGGCGGGGCCAGAGGGGGCGGACTCATTAAGGGAGGGAAACGGTGGTGTGCGCGAGTAGGCGGAAGGAAGGATCTTGTCCCCTTGCCACGCAAGGCATGTGGTCATGTCCTGAAAAATCTCCGGCTCCGCTTCGTTCGGAAAAATTGCAGTAAACGAGCCAGGAATCCTGTGTTACTTGCAGTAAAAGAGCAAAGAACCCGTTTCGGTAAAGTAAAGATTGCTGCGGGGTTATTAAGACTAAAAGACCAGTGTTCGGTTGTGATCCCAAACCCGAGGAAGTTTCGGAGAGGTCTTTTCAAGAATTCCAGGCAAAAATCAAAGAAAAATGAAACAAAACAAAAGACACAAAACATGTGGCACCTTACAGACTTAGCTTTCATATTTTAATATAATGTTTCGTGGACATGTCCACTTCTTCAGACATATAGCAGCAGAATGAGGTGTGCAATATAATATGTAATATATGTTATGTTTCATAACAAATATTCATTAGCTATTGTATATAGGCGATTTGCATGCAAGCTCCTGCGATGTGAATCAGTATCAACCAGTCGTTGATTTAACAGCAGAACCAAGGGACTGCTTGTTTCCTTTTGAAGAAAGGCGGCTGGGTTCCTCGTGCAATGGGTTCCCTCCCTGGAGCAGACGAACGGCCCGTGCTCTACCAGACCGGATGCCAGAATGTGTGTGAACAAGTTGCACTAGTTGAACACAAGATTGGCTCTACCATTCGGCTGGGAGCCGCTTCAACGGACCAGCAGATCATCGGTGTCACAAAAGGGTAGCACACGGGTATTCGGAATTGTGTTTTTCACTCCAAGCAATGGATGTGTCTGGACGGGAGAGTTTTCTGTTTCATCTGCCAAAACAAATGGGATTGCCTTCAATACTATGCACTTTGGAGGTGCTGCTCTGTTTCCGATTGCAAAACGTGATGGGTCAACTCTTGATATTCCACGAGACTTAAAAAAAAATAGGGGGGGTTATAAATTTAGCCGTCCACGCCCCTAATTTAGCCGTCATCGCTGGCTAAATCTTTTAAAAAGTGGTTCAACCCACTTTTTTTACTTCTATAAATCTTTTAAAGACTCTTTCCTCCCAGGTTGTGAGATTTGCAGTAACAACGACCTACTTTAAAATATGTTTAGTTTTACAAAACCTATATGTAGGTTTTGTAACGTAAGGTTTCGAGGCAGTGCTAGCCTCTTGAAGACTTCATCAAAACGCATGAACCGAAAGCCGGCGACAGGAGCTCAGTCTAGCCGCCAAGTCCCCGACACGACGCTTCGCATTGTGGTAGTTGTAGTCCTTTTTCCTGAGCGCCTATCAGCAAGTCGGATTGCCGGCGGACAGAACTACAGTTCCCAGAGACGTTTTTTGGGGGGGGGGGGATGATGGCGGGGGAAATTGGAAGCCTCAGTAAGTGAAAGGGTCGTGTCCCTTTCGAGGTGTTAAAAGTGCATCAATGAACGCTGCTAAGCACTGACTGAATAAGATTTTTTTTTTCTCCCAACAGCTATGGATGCGTTGCATCGAGAGTAAACCACGGAATGAGGAGCCTGATCCCTTGCACAGGAAAAAAAGATTTCGGGGTACCTTTGTAGCAGTCTGGTGAGAGACCGCGGCTCGTCTCATCATGCTTTCCTCTTTCGTGCGAGGAATCCAGTGTAGCGACAGGCTGCAGTGGTCGCTTATAAGCCATAGAAAAGGACTTCAAAGGACTTGGGCGCGCCTAAGGCTCGGAGCAGGACCCAGCCATGGCGAGGGCGCGCCTGCTTTGCGCCCTGCGATAGCCTGTGGAGGAATCAAGCGAAACCTCTGGATTCAGTCGGGGGCGCTCGGGGCTGGGAAGGCGGAAAAGAGCACGCAGCTGTCCGTGCAGCGAAGCCAGAAAGGAGGAGCTGCTCAGAAAGGTAAGGAAGGAGCGCTAATTCAAGGCGGTTGCCAGCCAAGCTTAGGCAATAAAGCCTACAAGCCTGTTGCAGCTTGGCTTGAGACTACTAAAGTCCTTTGAAGGCAGTGGGGCTTACGTTTGGCCGTGCACGTATTGCAGTAAATCCATAGGAAGTCTTGGAAGGTAAAGGCATATTGCTGTAAAGTCACAATACATCTTGGAAGTGTAAAGGCATGCAAAGAATTCAAGCCCTTGTATGATACTTAGCAAATGGGCCACGTGTAGCTTATGCATTAGGAACACTTCTACAGTACCCTTCAGCGGCAAGGTACTGTAGAAATGGCACTGAAAAGCAGCTGCAACATTTAGAATGTAATGGCACAAGAATGGCAGAATAAGAAAAGTCTTCACCTGGCACAGATGAGAGTGTTGCCTGCATAACATAGTTCGAGCATTTTGAAACTTCTTCCGTGGTCATGACTCCAGCCTAGAGAGTCCTAGGATTTGTAGATGGGTGAAAAAGGTTATCTTCCAAAGAAAGAGTAATGCAATCCTATTACAGTATGACAGAGAATTCTTAGGATTTATTTTTATTGTTATTTATTTTAGAGTATTTTTTACCCCAGCTTTCTCCTTGGAAAAGGACCCAAGTTAGCTTACAGTAATGAGGGATAATATACAATCTAGTACAGTTAAGACATGTTCAGGTATTGAGATCTCACCAAACATTAAACGCTAGGATTCCACAGGATAGTACTGTATAGTGGTTTCAAGCTCCTGTTAGCAAAATAGTCAGTTAGTGAGCCTTCCTGCTGAGGGTGTTTTTAGACGTCCCAGTGTTCTGAAGACTCCTGGTTGCCACCAATTCCATCTAAGAAAATGGGGTCACTTTAAGAAGAGTCTTTCAAGGTACATTCCATTGGATTGGTAGGTCAATATGGAAACATTCTTGCAAGAATCTGGGGTTCAAGCCATGTGGAGCTTTCAGGAAAACCACCAGCACTAGGCAGAATGTAGGAAATGCATATTTTAGTTGTCATGAGAGAGGATCAACCAATATATTATTGTATTGTTAGAAATGTGAAGAGATGTGTCTAGGATCCTCTAGTCTTCTCCCAATCACAGCTCATTATCAGTGACAATCTGAAATATTTTGCTGCATGAGACAGAATAACAGATGTCCTCAACCCCAGTGCAATGTACCCAAAGGCAACCAAATTATGTTGGCATTTGAGTTAAAATATTTCACAAACACCTCTTTCTGTCCCGGGCAACAGAAATACTGTAATATAATAACAAATTAAATAAGTAACGGTGTTCTTCATTTTCACTTTGCCCGATTGTAGAGCTGGACCTGAGTGCTGGAATTAGTGCTCGTCTACACCATTAACTGCATCTTTGCAAAGCCACAGTGGTATTGTGCATAGTCCTGCATGATCAAACAGTTGACAGCACACACAGTTTTAATGTCATCAATGGAGTTTAGGGTTAATACGTTAATAGACAATTCCCTATTATTGGAATTCATGTAAGGTTTGCATAATTTGCTGCAGCTAATTATGGCTGAAGGACAGGGTTTTGGAGTGCATCATAGTTGTGCAGTCGGGTACAGCAGGAACACACAACTGTGGCACATGTAGGCATGAAACGTTACATAAATCTTATGTGAATACCAGTAGAACTTTTAGCAAAGAAACAAACCTCTGCATTTGTGGTTTAGGGTCCTAAGGTACAATACTAAACACATTGCCAATTCCGTTGATTTTGAAGATCTCAGCATAGTTGAGGTAAGTTGAGTACGCATATGAACATATCTTATTGTTGAAATAATATTTGTGTACCTTGAGGCAAAGCTGAAGACATCTTTACAAAAAAAAAGTGAAAGGTCTCCAGGAAGTGGCAAGTGAAATGAAGGAGGCTGGAGCTGGAGAGTGATCCAAAAAAGAATATGAAAGCCGGAAGTGTGTTCTGGATCACCCAAAACCACTTCTGGGGCCTCCAATGGGCTTCCCAGATCTGTCAGAGTCCCCAGAAATGGTTTCCGGCGAACCGGAAGTGACTTCAAATAAAACAGAAGTGCCTTCAGGATCACCTGTAACCACTTCTGGGGCCTCTGTCAGGCCGCGGAAGTCCATTGGAGGCCTGTTCCAGGCAGCACCAGGCCTAAAGTAAGTGTAAGAGGCACCAGAAGGGCCCCCTAGTCCCGACCCAACCCAGCATCCGCATATCACAGATTTTCCTTTATCGTAGGTTGGGTCGGGTCCCTAACCCTCACAATAAATGGGGAATTACTGTATAGGACAAGTTAAGGTGAAGGTAAAGAACAAACCCTCACAATATCATCTAAATATATGCTTCTCTCTTCAGTAATACAGGTGTTGGAGTGCTGGATGCCCATTTAGTTCAAAACCTGTGCCTAAAATATAACTCTTATATCCTTAAAATATAACTATGAAGCATAAAGAGTTAAATAATATATGCACATGCATACACAAATACACAGCTAAAGGACAAGAAAACTATGTTAGAGGGAGAAAACAGGAGTTTTGTTCCCATTTTGTTCCAAAAATGAGGGGCCCTAAGTTAACAGCACAATTCCTTGCATTTGCCATTTTGGCTTTCCTTGATATGGCCACTTTTAGCAACATGGCTTGAGAGGAGCAGGTGGAATGGGCAGCTGATTTCTGAAAGACACATTCAAACAAGTAGTAAAGTCCTAAAATGTTAAGGGTTTTATAGGTCTTAACCAGCAATTTGAATTGAGCATGGAAACAGGGAGCATGCCATGAGGACTGATGATCAGATTTGCTAGGCTGGTAATCAGTCTGGCTGTTTTTATTATTCCAAAGATGTAATTATTTCTTCTCTCAGTATATTTATATGCTTTTCTTTCAAAAGTTCAGGGTAGCATATATAGTTTGTGCTTGTTTTATGTTCACAACCATTGTATGAGGCAAGTTCAGCTGAGAGTGTGTGACTGTTCCTATACCACTTGTTATGACTAAGGACCTGGTATAGGCTAATACAGCCCTGGTAAACTAGGTGGAAGGTCCTCAGTCATAATTAGGGGCTAGTATAGTCTGGAGTGTCTCCCACTGGGCATTGCCCACTGATGACTGCTTAAATTCTTCCTTTGGAGATGCCCACCATTAAACAAGTTGCTATTGGGAGAAGCTTTGTAGTGCTGCCCAATTTGGCCTCGATTGTTTCAAAGCTAGTGGCAAGTGGCTTCATGCCTGTCCTTCCTAGTTTAAAAAAAAGGCCATTGTTAAAAATATTAAAATACATCATGTTCATCTGCAGAAAAGTATTCTCAAGAGCAGTTTAGCTCAAATCAGATAACAGAAAATAACCACATTCAATCAGTCAGCTCCAGTTGGCTTTGACATAAGTAACTGGTTGGCCACTGTGTGATCATAATGGTAGATGCCAGCCCTAAGTTGGCATCTACCAGACAGCAGTGTTTCAGTGGCTTGAAATTAACAAGATGACTCTGTTGTTGCCTGGGATATACACATTCATTCTGTGTTACAGTTGAAAAAAAAACTTGCACAGGAAAACTCTCATCAAAAAGCAGGAGCAAACAAAGCTCCGTACACCACAGGCAATATATTATCTTGTATCATCTACAGTAAATTCTCTTAAAAGGCAAAGAGAGGGGAGATAGCAAAAAATCTCAGTAGAAATACTCATCCCAGTGCCATTGAACTGAAAGGTAACACCATCTGAAACCAAAATAACAGAACAGGCACTGGGTACATTGTAGTAATTGTCAGGCTGCAGTGAGGCATGCTGGTGTGATATGAGAGAGACGCTACAACTGTATGTCTCACAGAGGAATCATGGAAGAATACATCATATTTATTTTAATACACCATGTGTATTTTTCTGTTTTATTCAAAGGTCTTTTACAAAATCTGCTGCTGCCGCTATTACTACTACTACTTACAGTATAACAAATAAATGATAAAAAGAACACAGTAATAATAAAGAGCCACAAAGAAATGCTGATTGAAACATAGAATCAAACATAGAATCAAAAGAGACATTTGGCGAAAAAAGGAGAGGGGTTTTTCTTTTAATCTCCACTTCGGTGGTAAACCTACATCAAGTTTATTGCAGGCAAAAAACAGAAAAACAAAACAAAACAAAAGACACAAACCATGTGGCATTTTAAAGACTAAGTTTCATATTTTAATGTAACGTTTCGTGGACATGTCCACTTCAGACATATAGCAGCTGAATATGTCTAAAGAAGTGGACTTGTCCATGAAATGTTACATTAAAATATGAAAGTTAGTCTTTAAGGTGCCACATGGTTTGTGTCTTTTGTTTTGTTTTTCTTTGATTTTTGCCTGCAATTCTTGGAAAGACTAACAAGGCTACCCTCTCCGTAACATCAAGTTTATTCGTATGTGAAGGAGTTGTGAGCAACATAGCTGGTGTGGGGATACTACCAATATGTATGTTAGAATTAGAACAATCATCCCAGTATTTTCCATTGTTATTCTTAAGGCATGTGCTGCTGTGTTCTTGATCAATTTTAGAAGCAACATTTTAGGAAGCCATGTCTGGGTGCTTGTGACAACTTAGGCCAGTGATGGCGAACCTTTTAGAGACCGAGTGCCCAAACTGCAATTCAAAACCCACTAATTTTTTTTTTTTTTGCAAAGTGCCAGTACAGTAATTTAACCTGTATACAGGTGGCTATGAAGGGGCGATGTCGAGTGCCCACAGAAAGGGCTTCGAGTGGCACCTTTGGCACCCGTGCCATAGGTTCGCCATCACTGACTCAGGCTATACTGTATAACTGCTGCTTTGTTTTGTTTCAGTGAAAGAAGCTGGAAGAGATTTCACCTATTTAATAGTGGTGGTTGTCGGGATCGGCATAACAGGTTGTTCAAACAAACAGAACACCCCTTCCTAAAGTACAAGTTCTTTATTTGTTGGCCATGTCAGTAGACAGACTTGGATCATTTGCCTCTGGTATATCCTCTGTTTCAGGTGGTTTATTCTATGTGATTTTCAAGGAACTGTTCTCCTCTTCCAGTCCTAGTAAGATTTATGGAGATGCCTTGGAGAAATGCAGAGCTCACCCTGAGGTTTGTTTTCATGTTTTTTGTGAACACTTCTTGCTAAAAACTGCCCATGTTTTGTTCTATGGAAGGAAACCTTGACTTGCATTGCTTTTCTTACCACTGCAACTTTCTTTTTTTCTGGTTCTTCCATGAAAGCTATATTTTTAACTTGAGAAGAGGACTAGTTTGCAAGAGTTGGAAATGAGTTTAAATGTAAAATTGACCAACCTTTCTGCTGAACGGTAGTGTCAGATCATGAGCACTAAACCTCTGCTTTGCAAAATCATAGGTGTGAACTGAGTTTGGTCAGTCAAATTGGCCTGTCAGCTTGTTCTTATGGCAAATTGTGTTGATCTTATCTTTCATGGAAGGTTCCACCGAAGGTGGGAGGGTGGCAACTACACTCCAGGATAATTTTATTAGAAAGAGGATTTTATATCACTTGAACCCAAACTTCATTCTTTAAGGATTCGTTCTCTCCAACCACTGCGTAAAAGCTACCAATGGGGCTTCTGTTGACTTTTTAAAAAAAAAAGTTAATTCAGTATTAAAAGTTGTAACCAGTTAAGACAGAGACTACAGAGATTTTGGTTGCTAAAGACGGAGAGAGTTCTGAGTTCACAGCTGGCTTTTTTGTGTTGAAAATGGAGGATCATGCTTGTCTTCTTTTATTTCCTTGGATTCTTGTAGGCCAAAATGGAATTTATCACCTGCTAAATTATGAGTGAGGGCATGCCCCCACACCTGGGCATTTTTTCATACTTGAAATTAAAAGAAACCTCAAGGGTCCAAAGCTGAAACACAGCTTTTTTTTTGCTTGCTTTTTTTTCTTTCTTTCTTCCGCCACCTACTACCATGCAGGCAGGGACTGCCATACCTGTCGTGTCGGGCCGTGGTCGTTACGCTAGGAGCTGGGGGGTTAGTCGGTTAAGAAGAACTTGGGCCAGGCATCTCACGCCTGGCCCCCGTTCTGACCCCTCAGCTCACTGCCACGTGTCTCGGAGCCACTCCACCAGTGCCTCCGGCCTATCTTGCCTCCTGATGAACACCAGGTCAGTCCACAATAAGACCCCCATCATTTATGATACCATCGTTGATGGAAGGGCCGACCTGGCATTCATTACCGAGACCTAGGTGGGAGCAGAGGGGGGAGTTTTGCTCGCCCAGCTGTGCCCCCCTGGGTTTCTGGTCCAGGGAGCGGGAAGGTTGGAGGGTCGTAAGGGGGGTGGGGTGGCCATTGTATACAGGGATACCATTCAAATCAGCAGGGCCTCGACGCTGGTGATTCCTGGGTTGGAATGTATCCATCTGTTGGTTGGGCAGTGGGACAGATTTGGCATTGTGCTCGGTTACCGTGCTCCCCGCAACCCAGCACAATTCCTTCCAGAGCTCACCGAGTTCATCGCCACAGCTCTTTTGAGGACCCCCCGCCTTCTGGTAGTGGGGGACCTCAATGTGCATGCTGGCGGTGGTCTGTCTGGTGCAGCTCTGGAGTTCATGCAGTCCATGACCTCCATGAACCTGTCCCAGCATGTTTTATGCCCAACCCACAGATCGGGACATACCCTGGATCTGGTATTGACCTCTGCGTCTGAAGATTCTTGTCTGAGGGTATGGGACATCGTGCCCACCCCCGTGTCATGGTCAGACCATCACCTGCTGTCTTTCTCTGTGTCAATCGCCGCCCCACCCCGCGGGGACCTTCGGCCATCTGTATGGGCCCGCCCCCAAAGACTCCTGAACCCTGCTCGGTTCCGGGAAGCCCTCGGGGAGCCTCCTGGCGGACTGGCTGACGATCTGGTAGACGCCATGGTGGATCAATGGTTTGATGAAACATCCCGGGCTGTCGACCAGATCGCCCCTAGGCGCCTCATCCGCTGCAGAGCTTGTCCCTCCCCGTGGTTCACGGCGGAGCTACGAGCGATGAAGCAAGAATGGAAGAGGCTGGAGTGCAGCTGGAGGAAGAACCGGACGGCGAATAAGGAGGCTGCAGTTACTGTCCAGTCCAGGCGCTACGTGTGGGCGATCAGGGAGGCTAAAAGATCTCATCACTCCCTGTGAATTAGTGAGGCCTCGAACCGTCAAGCGGAACTGTTCCGTGTGGTTCGCGACCTCACTTATCCTGGGCTCGCTAGGCCTCCTCCTACTGATTTCAGTAGTGAGAATTTTGCAGCCTTTTTTCGATCAAAAATAGAGGCCATCCGTGCCGGCTTTGACTCCTGTTGCTCTAGTCCACTCTCGGCATCCCCTGATGCTGCACCCCCTCGGTCTCCTCGTATGGTTGAGTTTGGGCCTGTCTCCTCGCTTGAGGCCTCCAAGGCTATCGCCCATTGCCGGCCCGCGTCCACCCCCTTCGCCCTTGCCCATCATGGCTTATGAAAGCAGCTGGTGGGAGCATGCCTGAATGGGCTTCTGTCATCCCCACAGCCTCCTTCAGGGAAGGGATTTTTCCCTCTCGCCTGAAGGAGACTGTGGTAAAGCCCATTCTGAAAAAACCAGGCTTAGCATCGGGAGATTTGACCAGCTACCGCCTGATCGCTAATGTTCCCTTTCTGGGCAAGGTAATCGAGAGGGTGGCCGCGATCCGGCTTCAATCATTTCTGGAGGAAGAACATATCCTGGACCCATTCCAGTCCGGGTTCAGGCCTGGCCGGGGGACTGAGACAGTCTTGGTCACTCTGCAAGATGACCTCCTCCGGGGGGCCAACAGGGGGGTGTTCCTCCCTGTTGGTCCTCCTGGATTTGTCAGCGGCCTTTGATACCGTCGACCACGGTATCCTGCTGGACCGGCTTTCTGAGGCTGGGATCAGGGGCACTGTTTACAGTTGGCTTTGATCCTTCCTCGGGGGCCGTCCCCAGCAGGTACAGCATGGGGGGGAGTTGTCTGCCCCATGGATACTCCCTTGTGGGGTCCCACAGGGGTCATCCCTCTCTCCCATGCTGTTCAACATCTATATTAGGCCGCTGGCTGAGGTCATTAGGAGGCATGGAGTCTGCTGTCATCAGTACGCTGATGACACGCAGCTCTATGTCTCCTTTTCCACCGCTGCAGATGAGGCTGTCCGGACCCTCGATCAGTGCCTGGGCGCAGTTATAGAATGGACCAGGGCTAACAGGCTCAAACTCAACCCCGACAAGACCAAGGTTATGTTCTTTGGGACTTCCCCATCTGGCTATGCAGGCCCTTATTCCACCTTGGAGGGCGTTTCCCTCCGGCCTTCGGACTCTGTCCGGAATCTGGGCGTAGTCCTGGACCCGGCGCTCACCATGGAGGCCCAGGTGTCCGCTGTGTCCAGGGCTGCCTTTTTTCATCTCCATCAAATTGCCCAGATTCGGCCAAACCTAGATGGGGACTCCCTCAGAACTGTGGTGCAAGCGCTGGTGATCTCGAGACTGGACTACTGTAACGCGCTCTACATGGGGTTGCCCTTGACTCTCCTTCGGCGACTGCAACGGGTCCAGAATGCGGCGGCCAGACTGGTGGCGGGTGTGCGTCGGTTCGAGCACATCACCCCAGTTCTGGCCCGCCTGCACTGGTTGCCCGTTGCAGCCCGAATCAGATTCAAGGTCCTGGTTTTGGTTTACAAAACCCTCCATGGCTTAGGACCTGACTACCTGACAGAGCGGATCGACCAGCGATCAACATCGGCCCGTCCGACTAGGTTGTCACGGGCGCACATGCTGCGTGTGGCCACGCCCAGGGAGGCTCGGAGAACTTCCACCCGTACCCGAACCTTCTCTGTGGCTGGCCCCACTATGAGGAACCATCTCCCAGCTGAAGTGCGCCTAGCAAAGTCCCTGCCAGCCTTCCGGAAGGCATTAAAAACTCTTCTCTTCCGGGAGGCGTTTGGTGACTGAAGGTCCCCCCCCCTCCCGCCATCTGCAAAGTCATTCCTTAACGCTTCGTTAGGTTACCTGTGTTTAACTGTTTTTTTAAATTGTTTAATTTGCCTTACTTAATACCTGTTATTAATATTTCTTATATTGTAAACCGCCCGGAGTTCCTTCGGGAAGACGGGCGGTATATAAGTCCAATAAATAAATAAATAAATAAATTTTTGATTTACCCAGTACGCAATACAGATTTTGGAAAAAATTTTATATCAATATATATGGCAAATTTGTTTTTCCTGTGGTTATAGATTATCACAGAGAGAGAGAAAGAGAGAGAGAGAGAGAGAATGAGAATTAGAAGTACCCTTCATCAAGAAACAAGAGACATTTTAAAAGCTACATTAGAATCTTTGTTAAGAATATAAGATTACCAACTAGACAATCAGGAATCTGAGGCCACAAAACTCTTGACATTTTTCAGAGGATGCTCATGTGTAATTTGAGAGTGAACATCCATTTCACATGGTGGGATACTAGTTACCCTAGATGAACTTTGCTGTTGCACTGGGTAAACTGACAAGAGTATTGTAGAATGCATCTATCGTTCTCTACTGCAGCTTATTTCAGAGGAGATAATTGTAGCCATGCCGTCAAGGAACATACATAAGAACATAAGAAGAGCCATGCTGGATCAGGCCAAAGGCCCATCTAGTCCAGCTTCCTGTATCTCACAGCGGCCCCACCAGATGTGTTTGGGAGCGCATGAGACTAGATATCTGTCTCCTGATACCACTCCCCTGCATCTGGCCCTTGAAGTACCCTGGTTTAAAGCCTAGAGATTACACATCTCCATCATGGTTTGTAACCCGTGATGGACTTTTCCTCTAGGAATCTGTCCAATCCCCTTTTGAAGGCATCCAGGCCAGATGCCATCACCACATCCTGTGGCAGGGAGTTCCATAGACTTACAACACGCTGGGTGAAAAAATATTTTCTTTTGTCAGTTCTTACTCTCCCAGCACTCAATTTGAGTGTATGTCCCCTAGTTCTGGTATTTTGAGAGAGGGAGAAGAGCTTCCCTCTATCCACTTTACTCATACCCTGCATTATTTTGTATGTCTCAATCATATCCCCCCTCAAGCGCCTTTTTTCCAGACTAAAGAGGCCCAATTGTTTTAGCCTTTCTTCATAAGGGAGGTGCCCCAGCCCAGTAATCATTTTAGTCGCCCTCCTCTGCACCTTTTCCAGTTCCACTATGTCTTTCTTGAGATGCGGTGACCAGAATTGTACACAATACTCCAGGTGGGGCCTTACTATTGTTTTATATAACGGCATTATAATGTTGGCTGTTTTTTATTTTCAATCCCCTTTTTGATAATCCCTAGCATGGAATTGGCCTTCTTCACTGCTGCCACACATTGGGGAGACACCTTCATGGAGCTGTCCACCAACACACCAAGATCTCTTTCCTGATCCGTCACGGATAACTCAGAGCCCATGAGTTGATAGATGAAGTTTGGATTTTTTTGCCCCAATATGCATTACTTTACATTTGGTTACATTAAAACGCATTTGCCATTTCTCAGCCCACTCCCCCAGTTTGGAGAGATCCTTCTGGAGCTCTTCACAATCTTCTCTGGTTTTTACCACATGGAAAAGTTTTGTGTCATCTGCAAACTTGGCCACCTCACTGTTTATCCCTGTCTCCAGGTCATTTATGAACAGATTGAAAAGCACCGGTCCCAGGACCGAGCCCTGGGGCACACCGCTTTTCACTTCTCTCCATTGTGAAAATTTCCCATTGACACCTACTCTTTGTTTCCGGGATCTCAACCAGTTCTCAATCCATAAGAGGACCTGCCCTCTTATCCCCTGACTATGCAATTTTCTCAGCAGCCTTTGGTGAGGGACTGTGTCAAAAGCCTTTTGAAAATCCAGATAGACTATATCCACCGGTTCACCCAAATCCACGTGCCTGTTGACCTTTTCAAAAAATTCTAAAAGGTTTGTAAGACAAGATTTACCCTTACAGAAGCCATGCTGATTTTCTCTCAGCAAGGTTTGTTCTTTTATGTGTTTTAAGATTTTCTCTTGGATGAGGCCTTCCACCATCTTCCCTGGGACAGATGTAAGGCTAACCGGCCTGTAGTTTCCTGGGTCCCCCCTCCTTCCTTTTTTAAAAATTGGTGTGACATCTGCTATCCTCCAGTCCTCCGGCACTGTGGCCGTTTTAAGAGACAAGTTGCATATAACCGTTAAGAGATCTGCAATTTCATTTCTCAGTTCCCTAATAACCCTTGGGTGGATGCCATCTGGGCCCGGTGACTTGTTAATCCTCAATTTATCAATTAGTCCTAAAACCTCCTCTCTTTTAACCTGTATTTGATTTAATTCTTTAGTCAAGAGGGGCGGCTCAGGCAGCGGAATCCGCTCAAGGTCCTCTGTCGTGAAGACAGACGCAAAGAACTCGTTCAATTTCTCTGCAATGTCCAAGTCCTCCTTAACCTCCCCTTTTCCTCCCTCACCATCCAGAGGCCCAATTGGTTCTCTGGCAGGTTTTCTACTTCTAACATATTTAAAGAAGCTTTTATTATTACCCATTATATTGCTAGCCATGCGTTCCTCAAAGTCTTTCTTTGCCTCCCTTATCATCTTTTTACATTTCTTTTGCCAGAGTTTGTGTTCCTTTTTATTTTCCTCATTTGGGGAGGATTTCCATTTACAGAAGGACCTCTCCTTGTGCTTTAGAGCCTCTCTAACTCCACTCGTTAACCATGCCGGTGTCCTCTTGGACTTAAATGAGCTCTTCTTTCTTTGTGGTATGCACTTGTGCTGGGCCTCTATTATTGTTGTTTTAAACAGGCTCCATGCACACTGAAGAGATTGGATTCTTCTAACCCTCCCCTTCAGTTTCTCTCTAACTAGTTTCCTCATCTGAGGGAAGTTTGCCCTTCGAAAATCAAGGAAAGCTGTGTAGCATTATTGATGGTGCCAAGGAAACAGGAGCTCCCCTGGAGTTCAATAGAAGATGGGCCAGTAAATGTTAACTTTTGTCTTTACTTAGGTAATAGGGTTTTTTGGAGAACCCATCAAAGGTTATGGGGAAGCGACTCGTCGCGGGAGAAGACAGTTGGTCAGGTACCTATTGATGAATGTCTTCTAGAGGTCCCAAGTTTTTTTCCTGTTGACATTGCCTGTGAACTTCCTGATTACGTCATTTACCTTCCTTGACATTTGTTGTATTTGCTTTTTTTACCATCCCTTCAAGCACAAGGTGGTAAAAAGAGGAAATATCTTGAGGCCTAGGCAAAGCAGCCTGAATCTAAGCTCAACATCGAACATTTTATTTTTTACAAATGTGCTTGCCAAGAAACTAGTGGTGTTTCTATGGTTTTCTATGTATGGTAACAGGACCCATTTGTCAATTTTGCTATCCTTCAGTCCATTTCAAATTAAGTCTGCCACCACTAAAACAAAGAAAGTGGCCATGCCACAAGATAGAACTGTGAAGCAGCCCTCACGTTTTATGAAGATGCATCCTGCGTTTATTTAAGGAATTAAAATAATTGGTCTAAAACAGGGCTGTTCAACTTTGAACAGGCCAAGGTCTACTTTTTCCGGCCAAAGTGCCTGAGAGCTATATTTATTTATTTATTTATTTATTTCCTACACTTAAATACCGTGCCATTTTGTGGGGGACTCTGGGCGGTTTACAAAAAAGACCAGTAAAATACAATTATTAATACAGCTGTGTGCAAGAATTCTTTTACCTCATCTGCCAGTATGATAACAATGGACAAGTTGGGGACTCAGAAGGTTAGCTACATAACATAACATAACATAAGAAGAGCCATGCTGAATCAGGCCAAAGGCCCATCTAGTCCCGCTTCCTGTATCTCACAGTGGCCGCACCAGATGCGTCTGGGAGCACACATGACTAGATATCTGTCTCCAGATACCAATCCCCTGCATCTGGTCCTTGAGGTACCCCAGTTTTAAGCTTGGAGATGATACATCTCCCTCGTGGTTTGTAACCTGTGATAGACTTTTCCTCCAGGAATCTGTCCAATCCCCTTTTGAAGGCATCCAGGTCAGATGCCATCACCACATCCTGTGGCAGGGAGTTCCACAGACTAACAACACGCTGGGTAAAAAAATACTTTCTTTTGTCTGTTCTCACTCTCTCAGCCCTCAATTTGAGTGTATGTCCCCTAGTTCTGGTATTCTGTGTGAGAGAGAAGAGTGTCCCTCTATCCACTTTATCCATGCCCTGCATTATTTTGAGCTGAGTTTAGAAGGGCTTCAGCTCAAAATTCTTCAAGAAAACTGAATTAAAATAAGGGTTTTTACTGCTAATACTCCAGAACATATTCATACCTTCTGCAGAACTGCTGCATGGCCCTTGTCCTAGATTTTATTTTTTACCTAATTGTCTTCCCTGCTGATGGTCACTGAAGCAATGGCTGCACCATGTCTCTGCAGTAGCAGCTTGTTGGGTGAATGTTGTACTTGCAACTTTGGGTCTCACAACTATGTTATTGCATTTGTCTTTGTAATGTTCTCAACTTTCAGAACTTCTCTCTGTTTTGTTTTGCTTTAGTCACATTGAGTACATAAAAGATGGGCTGAAATACATGCGCCTGAAGTTCTATATTGAGGGCTCAGAAAAAGGAAAACAAGGGACTGTTCATCTAGAAGTAAAAGAGGTACAAGGTCTTTCATAACCTATGTAGATCCAAGGTATACTATTCAAATTATTGCATGCAAAACACCTGATTTCACCCATTTTAAACTTTTTTTAAAACAGAATCCTGACAGTGGAAAATATGAGTATCGTTATATATTTGTGGATATTGATGTCTACCCCCGAAGAACCATCATAATCGAAGATAATAGATAGCAAAGCAATTAAGAGCACCTTTATTATTACAATTGCTCATGGTACCGCAGTTTGCAAAAATGGAATAAATGCAGCAAAGGTTCACAGAAAGGCCACTTTGCATCCATAGGAAATGTTTCTAATGTGCGTGTGTGGGAGTTATAATTCTGTTGGATAAATATTGGAAATAAATAATCATGGTTTTAATAAAAAAAACACTCAACAGTATTGTACGAATTTTGCAATAAAGAAAACATGAAATTAACAGTGCACTGTTGTTGCTCTTTTTGTATTCAGGGTTCACACACACAGCTTCTGTTTCTGTGCTGCTCATGAACACAAAAATACAAAGCCATAGTACGACAAAATACTTCACAATACAGTTTAGGGCCACAGTGCTCAATGTCATGCTTGGAAGAGCCGAGACACTTCCTAGAAATGCAGCCTCCCCATTGGGAAAGGCTTTATCTTTATCAGTCATATTGACGGCCATTGCTTGCTTCCGAGGTTGGTAAAATGAGTACCCAGCTTGCTTGGGGGTGGGGGGAGATGTGTAGCTTGCATACTGTAATTACACTGTAAACCTCCCGGAGACTATTTGAAGTTGTATGGGGCAGTATATAAGCAGAACACTTTGCTTTGTCTGCAGTTCAGTTCCTGCCACTGTTTAATTCCCTGTTATTGTACCCTTTTTCGACCATTAATGGGTGATCCCATGTGAATTCCAAGTATCCAGTAGTAAAGAGATAAGGAAAAAAAACTGCTGAACGAAATTCTTGTCATTAGCCGTACCTTGTAAGACTATGGGAGTACCAAATCCAGCAACAGTTGGAACGCCACAGTTTTTCCCTGCCCATGAATAATGGTAGTTTAACATCAGAACACCGCCTTACTACTCGACTGGATCCACTTAACATAAGAATACCCTTGCTGGAACAGGCCACAGCCCATCCAGTCCAGCATTCTGTCTCACACAGTGGCTCACCATTTGCTTCAGGGTATTCCCAAGCAGATGTCTTCCCCTGCTTACGATTCCCTGAAAATGGCATTGAGAGATATCCTGCCTGTCTCCAACCCGGAGTTTGTCCTTAGGCATCCATAATGATAGCCATCGATACCCTTGTTTTCCATGAACTTGTTCAATACTTTCTTAAAGCTGGCAAGGCTGATGGCTGTCGCCACGTCTTCTGGCAGGGAGTTCCACAGATCAGTGATCCTCTGGGTGAAAAAGTACTTTCTCTTATTTGAGACTTCCGCAGCACCCAAAAGTTTCATGGAGTGTCCCCTAGTTCTAGTGTTGTGCAATAGGTGAAAAACAGTTTTTCCTTATCCACTTTGTCCACACCGTGTATGATTTTATAAACTTCAATCAGGTCACCTCTTAGGCGCCATCATTCAAGTGTGAAGAGACCCAGCCGTTGCAGCCTCAGATGATAAGGAAGGTGTTCCAGTCCCCTAATCACTCTGGTTGCTCTCCTCTGCACTTTTTCCATTTCCATAATATCATTCTGCAGGTATGGTGACCAGAACTGTACACAATACTCCAGATGGGGCCTCACCATAGATTTATAAAGAGGCAAAATGGCACTTGCTGACTTATTTCTATACCCTTCCTAATGGTTTCTATACCCTTTCACACTTGTACTGAGTCTTTGACAGCAGAGAAAGTCAACAGAGAGTGAAAGCACTCTCTCTTGGAGCAGTCACTTCATTGATCCTCCTGCTTAAGGGAGCACATCAAAAATGATTTGTCATTAACTAGGTCAAGAGTTCCCCCAGACGTTCTTGGACTACAATTTCCAGAAATCTTGGTCAGCACAGCTAGTGATGAAGTTGTATAGGAGTTTCAATTCAAGAATGTCCGGGCACCGTATATCTTAAAAAAGAACCTTGCCATCTGGTGGGCTTTGTGGCAAATTACTTCACTTGATTCCTTGTGTATTCTGCGTTGTCATGTTAACATAAAATGTGTAATGTTACAGTATTGCTTGAATCTTTGTCTTCCCATTTATTTAACTTACAGAAAATGAGAAAAAAACTTTTATTAACCAGCTATGCTTCATAACCATGATCTTTCACCCTGAATAGTGGATGTGACTGAGACATCGTTTGAGTGGAATTACACTAATGGGGTATTTCAGGGGCGGAGGGGGAAGAGGTAATACAGTGGTACCTCTGTTTAAGAATAAAACATAGGCAAGGGAACAGGCACAACTCTAATTTACCTTCATTATAATGATCAATGGCCAGTTCTGGAACCAGCATACATTAACTATTTAAAATGTGCTGAGAATCTGGTTTAAACTTCGCATCTCAATATGAACAGATGTAAAGCTGAAAGTTCAGTACCTCTGTATATAATGTGGAATACTTTACATTTTGGGGGGATAAGTGATTGCTTTGTCCATTTTAAGTGAGAAAGTAAGTTAGAAATAACAGCCTCACTGGCACTTTAATTCTTTTCTGATCTGCTTGCAGTCTTTTTCCCCTCCAACATGCCTGGGTTAGCACATTCAGAAATGTGTGCTTTCCCCCATTTTCTGGCAGGACAGCTGCAGAGTCAATTTATCAGAATAAAACACCAGCCGAGGCAGCTTCAGAGAATTCAGCAATTGATTTTTAGGCTGGATTAAGCTTTCTCCTTCGTTGCCTATTGACTTGATGCCTGGCAATAAATTATGATTCCCACATGCTTCGAATCCTTCATATGCAGAGTTCAGAATGGCAGACTAAAATTCTTGAATAAGTTGCAGGATACCTCATGGTGCTTTGTATGCAATGAAGCCACATGAAACCAATAAAGTTTTATTGGGAGAGGAAAAAATGATGATCCAGATATTAAGATGTGGATGTGAAAGAGATAATGAGCATGACTTCAGTACAAAATGGCTTCTATCTGTGTCCACAGGTGCAGGTGGGAAAGAACAATTCCACCCATCCATTCTTCCATATCAAATCAATTTGCCAGTATGCACTGCATTGTTTCAACCAGTCCTTTAGTTCAAATAAGGCTGCTATTCAAAAACATTGTTTTTTGGTCCATACTAGACACTTATAATTATTTACCAATTTTTCCATATATACAACACATTTTTTCTAAAATCATGTCACTAAAAATTAAGGGGCATTGTATACATGGAAGTAAGCCTTTCCCAAGGAGTGGTGGTGGGGTGGAGGAAAATTCAAATTGACCTTG
This sequence comes from Phrynocephalus guinanensis, assembly GCA_037367245.1. Classification (NCBI taxonomy): domain Eukaryota; kingdom Metazoa; phylum Chordata; class Lepidosauria; order Squamata; family Agamidae; genus Phrynocephalus; species Phrynocephalus guinanensis. The sequence continues at coordinate 73,752,305 of CM074739.1, forward strand.
CTGTTTCCATGTCCTGGACTCCTCTATATTTTGTTTTTGCAAGGATCGGAGCCTTCTTTTCAGTGGGGAAGGGCTTGGGGCGTGGAGCAACCCATTAAGAAGTATCTTTTCATGCTAAAAAGGGTTCAGTCCTACAAGACCAAAGCAGAGAGGAGGGCAATCAAGTGCTGTCGGAGAGCAAGTGAAACAGCGAGGTCAGTTTGGACTATTTGCCACCCCACCCCCTACTGTTTCCCACCCCCTGCTGTTTTCTTTCTGGGAGCACTTGATTGCCCTCCTCTCAACCTTGTTTTTGCAGGATTGGACCCCTCATTTCAGTGTGGAAAGGCAGTTCTTAATTTCTCCACTGAAAAGAAGTGTCCATTCCTGCAAGAACAAAGGAGAGGAGTCTTCAGAACACGGAAAGGAAACAGTGTGGGGTGGAGGAAAACTAAAGGAAGATTTATTTATTTTGTTAATTTGTGGTCTTAAAAGTGGGGAACGTCTAATATATGGCAGCGTCTTATAGATGGAAAAACGGGGGGGGGGTTAAAATAGTTCTACTCTGCCTTCTCCACCTTTCTCCTAAAATTAAAAGCTTAAAAAACAATGTTATTATATTATATTTTAAAAAAATAAACAGATGTCTGATTAAAAACTACAGGATAATACCAGTTTAAAACAGTTCCAAAACAGATTAAAAACATAACTGAAGCACAGCAGCCTTGTTTTTAAGAATTCTTCTTTAGGCACCCAGTTACTGAGAAAAAGATTGCTTGAAGAGAGTGGTCTTATCCTGCTTGCTGAAAGACAGCAAAGATGTGGCCAGCCTGACTTCCTGTGGGAAGTTGTTCCACAGCTTGGGGGCAGAAACTGAGAAGGTCATGTCTCTTGACATCCCTAAACATGTCTGTAAAGAGGCAGGACTGATAAACCCTGGATGTCAGACTCATATAGGGAGATTCAGTCTCTTGGGTAGTTTTGGATCCAGGTTATTTGGGGTCCAAACTAACATTGTTCCTGGGAACAGACCAGGCAACGGCGGAACTGTTGCAATGGGAAGGTTATGTGATTCCTGAAGTATTTTGAACCCACAAAAGTTTCTCAACACTTCCCAAAGGCAGCCCAACATAGAATATGTTACAGCGCTTCAAAGGGGGTGTAATTAAGGTGTGCATCACTATGGCTAGGTGAGAGATCTCCATAGGCAGACACAGCTGATGCCCTAGTTTTACCTGCAAATGTGCTTCTGGCCTCTGTTGAGACCTGGGCATCCAGGGCCATGGACAAATCCAGGAGAATATCCAACTACGAACCTGTGTTTTCGGGATTGTGGTGCTGGTGGTGTAACTTCATTTAGCACGGGCCGAACTCCTATTCCCTGATCTACCGTTTGACCAACCAGAAGCACCTCTGTCTTGTTTTAGACAATATTTGGGTTATTTTCCATCGTCCAATCCATTGGGGACACCGGACACTGATTTAGAACTGAAATAGATCCCCTGTAAATAGAATTGATTGCCATTCACAAACTGACGGCACTAACTCTCAGAACCTTTCAAAAGCCTTTTTTCAGATAGCCTGTAGCCAAGATGTATAAGGCTTTATAGACCTTAACTAGCATTTTGAAATGAACCAGTAGGCAGTGAAGCTATTGAAAATGGGACGTATCGGTATATGTTTCTTGTAACCGACTATGGTCAAGAGTTTTGCTGTGCAATTCTAGATCAGTGGAAGTTTCCATATATTCTTCAAAGCCAGACCCACAGGGACCATTTTAATGGGGCTGCAGGAAATCATGGGCTGAAAGAAATCTTAACATGAGCTGGGGAAAACATACAGAATAAACATCTGAATTGTCTTCGGTCACTGGGACTGCCCTCTGTCACTGGGATTGCCAGGATGTAGTTCAAAGGAGATGGGTCTGTTGGTCTCCTCCTGTTTGTTTATCTGGTTCAAAGCAAGCTTTGATGTGTGTGTTAGGCTCCTCTAGGGATGTCCCTTCCTGCTGAGGGTATGGTACTTGGTACTAAGGGATTAATCCCCATTAAGGAATCAATGCCTTCGCCTTGGAGACACTTCAAAGGGTTATCAGCAGTGGCAGGTACTGAAGGTATCTGTAACATGAAGATTTGTTCAGTATGAAGGAGCCAAAGAAATGCAAGATGAGAAATTGAAGGCAGGCGAAAACAGAATCCTCACGTCGAGGCTACATGCTGTCTCTCCAAAACAGTTCTGCCTTCATGAGATCAGACCACGTTCAGGTAACCACACGGATTAGGAATAAGTAAGAGCTAACAAGAACTTCCTTGTTTTCATCAGTGTATATCTTCTTTGAAAAGAACCAAGATTGGTTTTGTAACATTGTGTTTCGGTTCTATCTCAGCAAGAAGATTTTGAATAACGTTCACCTTTTTGCTTTTTGTAATCATTTTATCTTTTTTTTTAAATGCAATCTTTTCTTTTGAATACAGTATATAAAATCCTGTCCAAGTGCTGGTTGGATTCTGAGTGAAGAGGAAATATGGGTATTGGTTGCTAGTGTCTTGACCGCTTGGTAAGCTACTGAAATTTGAAGCAAGAGGAACATGTGTGGGGATGGTGGCAGCTTAGCTGTGTGCATGCAGCACTGATGGGTAATATTTCCCAAAAGGGACAATCACAGAAAGAGGGTTGTGTGGTAGGGAGTGGAGAGAAACAGTCTCAGTTGAGCTCAATAGGTTCCTTCAATTGTTTTCTATAGAGCAGCACCCAATACACACAAACATCACAGTAGTCGCCCCTCATGGTTATCTCATGGTTGACATGCATCATTGATTCTCTGTTCCATTCTTTGGGTGTTCAAAATGTCACTTCCACAAGTAAACATCTCCAGATGTTGATCAGCATCCATTCCTATCACTTCCAATTAGCAGGAGTGAGGAACAATGGGAGTAGCAATTTACCTACAGGTGAAATGACACAGATGCACATGCCTGTTTTACAGCACCTCCTTCTGGGAAAGGAAGGGGGAGAGATTCCCATTTTCTTCTTGTTTTTCCCCACTGCCATCCTTTTGGGGAGGGTAGGATAGGGTTGGCAAAATGCCACCTGTTCATCTGCTTCCACGTACTTGAGATCGTGAGCTGCAGGCTTCATTTTACAAAATACAAGATCTCTACCAAGTGCCATTTCTGAGAAGTAACAGGATCGATTTCATGGGTCTGTGTAGTTAGGCTCAGCCATTCATTCCCTTTAATGTATCAGTTCCCAACCTTGAGTCCCCAGATGTTCTTGGACAACAACTCCCAGAAATCCTGGCTGCCCCCCAATCCTGGCTAGTGAACTCTTCTGGGAGTTTTAGCCCAAGAATCTCTAGGTACACGAGCTTGGGAACTACTGCTCTAACAAGTTACAACGTGGATACATGCAAAAAATTGCTCATGGTCATATTTAGTTCTCAGTAGGGACTCATGAAGGTTAAGTCCAATTAGAAACCTATGTTATCTGTTGTGTTGCACAGATGCCAGCATCCTTTGCACTGGTGTGACAACAGGACATGAATGGAAAAGAGTTTGTTGTCCACAAACCTCTTCTTCCCGTTAAATGTGCCCTTTGTGCACCATGTATAGCCCATCTAATATGGCTAAGTCAGTAATCTATTGCATGTGAATATACAATTCAGTACAAGCTATTCTTTATGTTATTTTATTATGTATTTTAGAGTATTTTTACCCCGCCTTTCTCCTTGGAAAAGGAACCAAGGCAGCTTAGAGTAATGAGGGATAATATACAGTTCAGTACAATTAAGACATGTTCAAGTATTGAGAATGGGGAATTAAGGAACATCTTACAACATTAAAAGACTACATTAAAGCTACAATAGAATGTGAACAGTAAAAAGGAGAGTAAAATTCCATATACAATTATGAGTGATGGAAACTAACATTGAAAACTTAGTGTCAGTGCAATCACATAAGGTTATAAGTGGTTATAAACACAAAGTCTATGTGATCCTATAGATCAGTGGTGGCGAACCTTCGGCACCCCAGATGTTTTGGACCACAATTCGCAGAATTCCAAGCCTAGATTGCCAATGACAAAGGACTGTGGGAGTGGTGGTCCAAAACATTGGAGTGCCAAAGGTTCGCCACCACTGCATATGAAGGACACATAATAAGTAGTTCATCATTCTTGTAAGTTATTAGCTAGACTCAGCCGCATGACCACAAATTTTCATACCAAACCACATTTTAACATATGCAGTAGAGATGGGCACGAATAAAAAAAATAGCGTTTCGTTTGTCGTTTAGGGGGTCTGTTTCGGTTCGTTTCCATTTTTCATGAATTTTTTGCAAAAAATTCATTTTCGTTCGTTTCGTTACCATTTTGTTACCATTTATTTCAATTTTTTGTGATCTTTTTTAGCTTTTAAAGCAGTTCAATGTATTGCCATAACGAAAACAAAATGGACGATAAAATTTCTGGTGTTTCTGTTCATTTCATTTCATTTTAGAGATAAAATTCGTTTGTCGTTTCGTTGCGTAACGAAACAAAAAAACGGAAACGGAAATGAAAAATTGTTCGTTTCATGCCCATCTCTAATATGCAGCCTTGCCTTGTTCAAGGTGGTTAAGCAATTTCTAACCATGGACTTCAGTGAGAGAAAAGAACAATGTTTTGTTTCTGTGTACTTTTATTGCCCATGAAAACATGGATCATGTCTGGACCTGAATTGATTCCAGAAATATACATCTTCCCCCATATGCTCACACTCAACGTCCTTTCATTTTATTCTCCTTGTCCTCAACTTAGACCAATCCTCTCAGCACCTCAAGATTCATGATGGCTGCCAGCACATTGGAGAAAAAGAAGAAATACATCTTGGCTGGTAACAAAAAAAATGCCACCTTGCCCTGTATTTGATGGATAGGAGTCATCTAGGCAAGGAAACATTTTTCACTATTTCTACCACAGAATGTATTGCACTCTTCCTTTACCAGAAGCGCAATGTTGATGTACTGTCAAACTTTGTGATAAGGGAAGTCCATCATGTATCTCAGGTGCCCGATCTAGGATGAATTTCAACACGTCCTCCTGGAGAAATTTCCAGAAGGGGATCAATCATAACCAGTTCTTACAGCAAACTGTGTACCCTAGTTAATTTTGTTTCCCATTCAGACCAACCTGTTGTGAGGAAACCTATTTTAGTAGAGTCATTAATCTCTGCAAGGGTTCAGTTTGAGCACAAATTCTTCCTGTCCCAGGGTTCTGGAGTTGACCAACTACCCTTCAGATGATCCATTAAAAATATTCCCCTTAATTAGAGTTGTTGATTTCCACTTAAAAAAATTAATTGCTAGTCTTCTGCCTCATGCAACAGATGTTCTGTAATGCTGAATATCCTTCCTTTTTTCTTCTAGGCCAGGGGTGTCCAAACATTGGCCCTCCAGATGTTTTGGACCACAACTCCCAGAATTCCAAGCCTACATTGCCAATGACAAAGGACTGTGGGAGTTGTGGTCCAAAATATCTGGAGGGCCTAAGTTTGGACACCACTATTCTAGGTGATGCTATCTGCTCTTTTAGCCTTTCTATTTAAAAGATAGCTGAGGTTTGAGAATCAGAAAACAGAGGCAGTCTATGAAAGACAGTATGTATGGTGTCCCATATTTACACAAGCCAGAACCATAGGACTGTGCTATCCATAGAGGCCCATTAGAAAAGCAAACTTAATTTCAGTTACAGTTGGAAGAAAGCAGCTTAAATGTTTCATGAATGAATTAGGCATTCAAATAATTATGATTACTTTCAGATTAAAAAAATTCACAAGGATTCTCAGCACTTTTATCTTTATTGAACAGAGCATTTGTTGTAAACAGGATGCACTGCCCTAAAAATTTAATGAAGAAAGTTGTATATGAACTCCCACTCCCCTTTCTGTGTGCAGCCATTACGACAAGGCTTATGGCTATAGAAATACCTCACATAATTTCCCCATTTAAGTGGATGGGGTTTAGAAAACAATTAAGATTGCAAGCCTGCTGGAAAGACCTGTAAAACTTAGCTGCTGTCATCACTTTAAAGGCCAGTCAAGTTGAAAGTGTCATTTTACCTGATTTTCTGTCACCTATTCTAGTAATCTTGGGGTGGTTTTCCTCTTCCTTTCCCTCTGTCGATACTGAGGAGGGTCTGGCCATACAATCCTTGACATGCTGAATAATGACAAGCTACCCCATAGAATGTAGCTGCAGTCTGGATCATTCTGATACCACACCACCACTACGGTCCCAATTGGTAACCTTCAAATTAAGAACCCACTTTCTTTTATGGGCCGCATCTGCAGGACTTCGTAGAACAAACAATTGTAAGCGTTTCTTTTCATTTAATCCTTCGTGATAATTTTAGAATCATAAAAGGCAGTTGAATAAGTAAACTATAGGGATTGAGACAGTCAAGCTACTGAGGAAGGTACTGTAGATAAGAGTCCACGTAGGGATATCTCTTTGTTATCTACGGCTAGGGTAAAAAGCTGAAGACCCTCAGACCATTGTAAGCACATTTATCAGATCCCAGGAGACCTATCAAGTGTTGGTTGTGGCGTGATAAATGGAATGATTTATTTATTTATTTATTTATTTATTTATTTATTGGATTTCTACCCCGCCCATCTTCCGAGACGGAACTCTGGGTGGCTTCCAAAAAACTGAGCAAGTCAGCGAACAATACAAAGAAAGCAAACAAATTAGACGACAATACAATAATAGACAACAACATCAATATAAAACAGCATTCTAAAACATCTGAGGTGTCTTGGCATCTTGACATCTTGGCATAACAGTCACGGCTCAGCAGCAGTAATAGTTGGCGAACGTGCAGATGGCGAGGAAAAAAAAATTAAATTGCGTCACCAAAAGCCTCATTAAAGAGCAGAGTTTTTAATGCTCGACGAAAGGCTAACAGGGACTCTGCTGAGCGCACATCAGGTGGTAAGCTGTTCCAAAGAGAAGGGGCAGCCACCGAAAAGGCCCGGTTACGGATGATGGACTTTCGGGCGTCTCTCGGGGTGGCGACCCGGAGCAAGTGCGCTCGCAAATGCCAAACAGGACGGCCGAAGTTGATCGCTGGATGATACGCTCTGGCAGGTAGTCTGGGCCCAGACCATGGAGGGTTTTATAAACTAAAACCAAGACCATGAATCTGATCCGGGATGCAACGGGAAACCCCATCCAAGCTGGGGAGAGGGCCTCCATATCCAGATGGGGAGCTCCCGAAGAACATCACATCAGTCTTCTCAGGGTTGAGCCTGAGCCTGTTCACCGTGGTCCATGTCAGGACCGCGTCGAGACACTGGTCGAGAATCCGGACAGCTTCCACTGCAGAGGCAGAAAAGGAGAGATAGAGCTGCGTGTCATCAGCATACTGGTGACAGCAGACTCCAAATCTCCTAATGACCCCAGCCAGCGGCCTTACATAGATGTTGAACAGCATGGGGGGGAGAGACGAGCCCTGCGGTACCCCACAAGGGAGTATCCACGGGGCCAACAACTCTCCACCATGTTGCACATACTGGGGACAGCCCTCCAGGAAGGAACGGAGCCAACTGCGAGCAGTGCCTCCGATTCCCACCTCGGAGAGCCGATCCAGCAGGATACCGTGGTCGACGGTATCAAAGGCCGCTGACAAATCCAGGAGAACCAACAGGGTAGAGAAACCCCTGTTGGCCACCCGGATTAGGTCATCTTGCAGCGCGACCAGAGCTGTCTCGGTCCCCCGGCCAGGCCTGAACCCGGACTGGCATGGGTCAAGGCATTGGTGGTCCTCCAGAAAGGATTGAATCCGGACCGCGGCCACTCTCTCGATTACCTTGCCCATGAAAGGGACATTGGCAATCGGACAGTAATTTGCCAATTGGTCTGATGCCAGGCCAGGTTTTTTGAGGAACGTGATGCATTTCATACAAATGCAATTGTACCTATTTTTCTTAGGTAAAAAGGGGAAGAGGAGAGCCAAAATCAATATGTCACATTTTCCTCCTCCCAAGTGATGAATTTACACTTTGATATTTGAGGACCACCTATAATTCGGCAAAATACGGCTTCCTGAAATACCTACCCCTAGCAGCCACTGCTAGAATCCACTTTCAAATATCATCATGTACTAAAGAGCCATTACACAAAGATTTAAGAGGAGGATGGATGGAACTTGGTGAGTATTTTTAATTGGGAAACAGCAGCAAACTAAACTGAAATGGCCTGATCTGTGTGATACTTTCTTTTTATGAAATAAAATGTGATGGTCTGCATTCACAAACAGTCCACACATTCCCCCCCCCACTCCTCAAAAGCCTATCATTGTTATAGACAAAGCTCTCATAGTCCTGTAAGGGGGAAATAATCATTGCCAATGTAGCAGACCAATGCATGCCCCCCATGTGTCTGTTGTTTTTCTCCCTGTGATTTTGATAATATGCTAGTCATATTGACATGGCTGCTTCTTTGGAAGTCCAATGTTTTGTCAGGAAGGGGCACTCAATGGGACACTCAGGCAAAAGTTGCCCTGAAAGCCAAGGAAATAACATATTTTTCCGTCTATAAGATGCCCCCATGTAGAAGACCCCACACACTTTTCCAATCCAAATTACAGTTTTGCAGCTGTGCGGTTCTCTTGTCAGCTTACATCCATGTAAAAGGCGACCCTCAATTTTAGTCTAACAATTTTAGACAAAAATATAGTCTTATACACGGGAAAAATACTCTATGTGGCGGGATGAAAAACAATCCCTTTTCAAGCTGCTAGTTGTCATTCTTCTTCTGAACTAGTTGATACACACACACACACACACACACACACACACACACACACACACACACACACACACAATTTCTATCTACTGTAGGCCAGCTTCAGAACTGATGTTCTCTCCATACAGGAGTAGGATGAAAGGCCTGGGGAGTTTGGCATTCTTTCAAAGTTGAAACGATGAAGGCTGCATGAGATTCTGGAGCGGACGTGGGCTTTCAAGCTCAGACTTCTGCCTCTAATCTCAGCAGGGAAAAATCGAACTTCTGCTCGCTGAAACTGGATAATCCCGTCTCTGCCACGGGGGGACCTAATTCCACTGTTTTGGTGTTTGTAAGCACTAGAAGATAAAAGTTCTCAGGAAAAAAATCTAAATGAACGGTGGCTTTAAGGCAAAGTCTAATACTATCCTTTGGCATTGAACCCCTGTGGACTTTTGATGCTCTGTCCTTGCATTGTAGTCCTTCCCCTCCCGCTTCTGTGAGCAGATTAAAAAAAAAAAGTCCAGGAACTTTCATGGCCTTTCAGAGCAAGTTTTTACTGTGCAGGAGGAGTTGCAGAAGGAAGTGGGGAAAACTGAATTATACTATTGAATCCTGCCTATCTGGTGTTAATGATTAATATTATCCTTTCTTGTCTAGGATAATTAACTTCATGAAAAGGTGAAGCGAGTTGGTCTCCTAGATGTTTTTTTTCTATTTTATCTGAAATGTGGCAATCTAAGTTTTAATGTTTATATTAATGTTGCAATCTAAAAAGTAAGAAGAATGCTGTGTGGTGGTAACATTGCTCTAGTGATTATCTGGTGTAATATAAATTACAATAGTTATAACAGATAAGGTTTAAAGTATACTGATTTGCTGCTATTTAATTTTGATACATGTTAATTTGGCCTTTTAATGCTGTTGTAAATCCTTTTTATCCTGAATGCTGAAATCATGTTCTTGGATGGTTGAGCCAAATGATTGGCACAATGGTTAAGAATCATACCAAAGCGTCTGAATCTGAAGTTTTGAACTACTGTCATACTATTGATTAGGGTCTAATATCACATTATCCACTGTCTGCTCAAGAAAAACAGGCAGTAGTAGAAACATTCTCTCTTTGTGAAGGGAAGTTATGTGGATCTATAATTCAGGGATGACACCCACTCCAAATTGTGCCAATAGCCTATTGGAACAGGTCCAGCCAAGGTAGTCTAGTTGCTACAGTACAAGACTAAGACAAGTGAGATCTGTGTTCAAGTCTACACTCAGCCATGAAAATTGCATACATTTTCATTCTTTTAGCTAGGGTTCCCCCACAAGTCTCAGGGGGATAACTAAAGTTTGAGGGGATTGTGGTGCCTTTCGGGGTCTCCAGGCGAGGAGACAAAATCTCAGCACAAGTGCTAGTGCGGCAGGAGAAAGCTTGACATTTGGGTAAGGTTATTTTAAAGCCTGTTTGATCACCTCTTCCTTTCCCTGCCAGCCCTACAGATCTCAGAACAAAGTGTTTCCATTGTGTTGTGCCTCCACATCATTTGCATTCATTGTGCCCCCTGAAGGAAAGTGTGTGGGGGTGGGAGGGGGGGTTACAGAGGCAGTGTTATGCTTATGAGCTTTCTTTCCGACAGTCCCAAGGTTGGGAAGAACCCTGAATGGGCTGGAACTGAGACTTGTGACACCTAGTTAGCATGGTAGCTGTCAGTGCAGCTCTGACAAGAGTATGATGCCAGCTCAGCTTTTCTGTCCTGGCTTCCGGTGCCATATCACCTAGTTAGATGGGCTGTACCTGGAATGTCATCATGCCTCTTTACATAATCTGCTAGCCGAAGCTGTTCTGCCTGCCATATGCCTTTGCATGACTTTTTAAATAAAGCAAAGCTCTTCTTTTTATCTGAGTGGATCAGCAAAATGTAGTCAGTTTCTTCTTACATGAGGAAGAGAGATGGAATTTGAGACAACGAATCCATATTGTTCATTAATACTTGCAACCACAATTTACTCTGTTTACATATCTAAAATATAGAACGGGTAAGTAGAATAATTAATATGATTTTCTGTTTGCATGCTTTTCTCTGCTTGGAATATGCATTTATTTATATCTTTTTTTAAATTTATCTTTAATTTAATTTAGGAAGAATCTAAAAATAAACTGCATACTACTCCTCAATCTAAATGCCTGTGTTGAGACCAGGAATTAATAAAAACTAACAGATTTAAGTGAACCAAAGTGATGCCTTGTTGATTCTTCTGTATGCCTTGTTATCTGTACCTTAGTGTGCTTTGTAAGTTATCTGAAACGGTTTCAACTTTACTTGAATGTTTGTGCCTTGGCAAGAGAGAAAGAAGAGCCTGTGTTATACGTTCAAGGACATCAATGGAGGGGGGCAAGGAGAATGGCTTAGGATGTCTCTTACAAAGAGTTACAGGTTGCCTAAGGAATGTTGTTGATTGGGGAGGGGCATCTCATGCTTTCTATACTTAAATGTGTACCCTGCCTGTTAGTCGTGATTTTTTCCTTCTGCTTCAGGGGGAAAGGTCGACCCCCTTCCTTTATCCAGCTGAATAAATGAATGGTGATTTGGATCTCTGCTTGTCTCAGAAGTTTTTGGCTAAATTATTCTGATACAAGAAAAGCTTGGGATTAGCCTGAACTCAATACCTGTAAAAAAAGAACTGCACAGGAAACAAAGACTCTTTTAGCACTGAAGCCAGAAGCTTCCACCAGCAAATAAATGGAGTTAGTAAATCTGTATTAGGAGTCCTTAAAATCAAGTTTAATCTGATCCCAAAATATTTGCCCTACAAATCTGGAATGACCTGCCCTGAGCTAGTTTGGAGGGGGCCTAAACTGATTTGCGCTTGTACAGATATATTTGAATGATTCTGGATCAGGAAGAAAAGAAACTGCAAAGGGGGAAAACAAATGGATTTTAATTAAGACTGGAGATGAAGTACAATCTACTTTGGGGGTTTGGTGGGCTTTCAGTGTAGATGTAGAAGTAAAGCTCCAGCCATTTCCTTTTCCTTCCGTACCACATCCCGAAGGGCAATGCATGCTACTTCTCGCCCAGATCTCCTCCACCCTTCCTCAGGCTGCAGCAGATAATTCAACAAATCAGAAAAGAAATGCCTAGATTCCCCCCCCCCCAAAAAAAAAACCTCCAGCAGGCAGTGGAAGACAGGAGGGCCTGGTGTGCTCTGGTCCATTTGGGTCACAAAGAGTTGGACACGACTTAAGGACTGAACAACTACAGATGCAAAATGGCTGCTTAGTTTGGTAGACAGGAATATACTGTATATAGAGTCTGGTGAGAATGATCTGAGCCCTCCACGGATTAAACAATGAGCGTTTCAAGAGAAATTTTGGCTTTCAATGAATCTTGAGCTATCAATCTCCTTTTGTTTTGGTGATCGTTCTTTTGCTACACCCACTGGCACCAAGCAGTTCCCTCATACCTACCAGCTCTCAACATTGCTAACCATCACATTGCTGGAGCAAATAAAAGGATTTATAGAGATGTTCAAGTCAACCTGACAAGGAGTGTGTGTGTATCATGAATTGCACTGTTGCTGATCTGGAAACACACATATGTTTTTGTCCATCCCATTTGGACACATCCCACTGAATCCAATGCACATTGCTAATATATACGTGTATGTAGGATAAGGCACATATGAAAAGAGAAAAGTGGTAAATTTGATTCATCTGTTTATTGTGCACCATGTTGCTTGATGATAATCATTTATATCCTGAAATCAGAGTATTGTTTTAGTTTTAAAACTAGTCCAGAGTGACTTGTGGTCCGTGTTTTAATCCCTATGATCTCCAGTGTGTTTATTTACATGTCAGACCAGGCATGCAAATTGCAAATTATGCATTTTACAAACACTCAAAATTCATTGCAACCCTTTCAGGCTGAAATTACAAAACATGAGTGAAAACAAGGAAAGAAAAGATCTAGTTGGATTAAGAGAGCTGAGCTCAAGTACGCACCCACTGACAGAATGGACCTTCATCAACAGATAGTGCATTGCCAATTTTTCATCTCAGCATTATAGCAGTTCATTCCCAAGTATAGATTGCTGCACAAGGTTGTGTCAGGAGCCCTCTTCAGCATTTGCTCCAATGGACAAATGGGGCTCTCAAATGTTCATGGCAGTGAGGTAGGCATGCACATAAACTCTGCCCTCCAGTACCCACCTGCCCACCCATGCAAGCTGGAAGTTGAGTAGGCCATTGCAATTTAAGCACAAATATAACAAATGTGCTTATTAAAAAATCCCTGGCTAAAGACCATTAAGTCAGAAACAAATGGGTGACTATCAGGAGGTCGAAGAGACTTATAACGCGGAGGAGATGCCAGAGCCTGAAAGCAACTATAGTTACCAAGAACCCTACACTGGGGTCCTTGTGGAACTCTGGGTACCTAGGGGACAACCCCATGCGCCCCAAAATGGTTTGATCAGTCACTCCAAGGCCCACTATCATCTAGAGTAGACCAGTCATTCTCACAGAGGCCAACGCATTTGAAAGGGGAGCCACAGAATTGAAAATGTTCTATTTTTCTATTCAGCAGTTTTTGTTGTATCCTTGTTTGAGAAGAGCTCCAAAAAGGGCTGTGGTTCAAAAATATATATGGAGAGGTTGAGAATGGCTGGTCTTGACCACCAACATTAACCTGATCCAGGCCCAGGGGGCCCTGTTCTGACACAATGACAGACTGAAGAAAATGAAGGCAAAGGGAATGCCAACAACTCCTCCAACGGTCGCTTTCACCCCAGCCTCTGGAGGCATCAAGCCCAGAAACTCACCCTCATGTAGCCTCAGCCTTCGAACCCTGGTGGTAGTCAGCACTGGAAGATATTAAGGACTCTCCAGCCCCATTCAAGCTAACTAGGGGTTCAAAACAAACAATAACTGAATAGGGACAATTCAGAACCACAGAGACAACTGTCTTTACCAAGTACTCATTATTGAACTCAATCAATGTGGAGGTGTCCCAAACTAGATCTAGAGGTCGTTTTGCCATTGCTCCAAGGAGCAGGGCGGGAGGCAAGACTGATGCTATAGGAGAGTAGATATACTCAGCCACATCTTTAGGCATCAGAATAGTAAAGTATATGGGGGCCTATCACAGGTTTCTTTGGAATAAAATATTTCCTCTTCCTGAGAGCCTTTCAGAAGACAAGGACACATTGGCTCTAACATGTCATCAAGAAGCCAGAGTTTTGTCTATGCAGCAAATGCTCACAGCAAGGCGTGCACAGATTCAGCAGCCAAGAACATGTCAGCAGATGTGGCATTTTAGAGGTATGTGTAGCTGCAGTCCAAACCTCAAGACAAGTTTGTCTGAGGACTCCCACTTACAAACTGAGGAACTTCTATTTGATGGAATCAGTCTTTTCAATGAAAAGTCACAGACAATTTATACAGAAAAAGAACAACAGGCAAGGATTTTGGCCAACAAACATTGTACAAATAGAACAGATTTCCTGCTTTCTGAGATAATAATGATAGGATCTACAGTTTTAGATTCACTGACATGAGTAATTTTTCAGCAAACAATGGTAAATCAATTATGGGTACAGTTTCCTGCTGCCTGAAAGGGACTGGACTTGATGATCCACAGGACACTTCCTACTCTGTAGTTTTAAGATGATGATGATGATGATGATGATGATGATGATGATGATGATGATGATGATGATGATAGGATTCCCAGTGTGGTGTAGTGGATAGAGTGATGGACTAAGACTCAAGAGTACAAGGTCTAAATCCCTGCTCAGCCATGGAAACTCACCGGAAGTGTGGAATTAGTATAGCCACTTTTCAAATATCTCACTTACCTTGAAAGCCCTATAAAGGTTCTGACTTGATGGCACACACAAAATGTATTAATGCTTCAGTAGCAGTGGTTAAGATCCAGTGGTTCACATTGATATCCAATGTAGTTGAAAACTGGACTTGCTTACTTTCATGCTAAACTCTGTGGTGTTAGAAACACTGCTCCAGAATGTTTCTTGCCCTCTGGAGCAGACCCTTTGGAGGTTTTAGACAGCCTTGTGGAGCAGTGGTTAAAGTGCTGTACTGCAGTTGTAAATATGCTCATGACATGGGGTTCAATTCCAGGTAGCAGGCAGAAAGTTCACTCAGCCTTCCAAGGTTGGTAAAATCAGTACCCTGATAACAGGGGGTGTGGCAATGTGTAGCCTGCATATTTACTTGTAAACCACCCAGAGAGTGAACTTAAATGCTATGGGACGGTATATAAGCTGCACACTTTGCTTTGCTTTTGCTTCAAACTGTGGAACAAGTAGTGGGATCCAGCATAAGTGTATCATTGTATTCTGCCGATTGAATTTGTAGCTGTATTAGTTTTTAATTAATGTTGCAAGCTGGCTCGGGTTCTGATATACAGCACAACAGAAGACTATCAAAAGGAACACATTGACAATGCAGGCCAGGAATGCACGCAAAACCTTTTTAATTAGTGGCAGTTTACTACTGCAGTGTGTATAATTATACTTGAAAGCTGCATAAATTTTCAGAATGATATTGGCCATTGTATATAAAAGAGGAATTATGCATGACTTTTACAACTTCTCTTGCAATCTTATCACAAGGCATGGCTTGTCTGGCTCAATTACAGGCAAGAAAGCAAGCTCATCTTGATATATCAATAAAAGGATAGCACTTAAGCAGTTTGTAGCTTCAGCCTAAAATAGGGCTGCACCTGGTAAAACACAATTAAATTTGTTAACTTCATAAACAATATATGTATTGCCAACTTAAGCATCTTTTAAATCATGAGCAGGCAAACTGCACTTCTTAAGAGCCTCGTGGCACAGTGGTTAAATGACTGTACTGCAGGTAAAACTGTGCTCACGACCTGGGTTCAATCCCTGGTAGCAGGCTCAAGGTTCACTCAGCCTTCCATCCTTCCGAGGTCGGTAAAATGAGTACCCAGCTTGTTGGGGGGGGGCAATGTGTAGCCTGCATACCGTAATTAAAATTGTAAACCGCCCAGAGACTACTTGTAGTGGTATGGGGCAGTATATAAGCAGAACACTTTTGCTTTTAAGGCTCCTAGGATGCCAAAGCCACCAGCAAACAAAACAATCATAAAGTTCAAATTACGTATCTAAACAGTTCTCAAGAACTGTGCAACCACTTTATTTTGCTCACCTCAGCAGGTCTTTCAATAACGGGTTTTAAAGGCCTAAAAGATGCTGGCAGGGGATAAGTGGAAATACAGTGCACGTTTTACCCTATAGAGTCTAGGGGGAGGAGAATTCAGATTTCTAAGTAAGAGAAAGAAAGAAAGAAAGAAAGAAAGAAAGAAAGAAAGAAAGAAAGAAAGAAAGAAAGAAAGAAAGAAAGAAAGAAAGAAAGAAAGAAAGAAAGAAAGAAAGAAAGAAAGAAACTTTCAGGTATTTTGGGCATAGGGATATACAGTACTCACAAGGAGGGCATACATTTATCCTATGCCCATGGAAGTTACTTCCCTGTTATTTAAATCATCATATATTCAAAATATGCAAAGAACAGTAAATGTTAGTCCTGCTGTGGCATAAGCACACAGAACACCATGCTTACCTTTCATGCCAACGGCATATGGAATTGAAATGTTGCAGTACAACACGGCCTGTCTTATAATCTTTCAGTTTTATTTACCAGTTTTTAACTCTGAGCCCCCAGTTAAGAAACCCTCCTGCAGTCTTACCAGTGGAACCTCATTCTGGACAGACCTCACAATGCTCAAATAGGGAAACGAGAAGATACAGTAAATATCTGAGTTTATTCTTGAGTACCTTCTGTGTGACAAGTACAATTGTTATTGAGCAACAGCAGATTAAACATACAAATGATAAAGACAAAGAAAATGAGCACATGATCCAAGTACTAATGTTCTTGTGTTCCCTTTCTCTTATTTCATTAAGAGGGCACAACCAACAAAGAGGCACTGGAAGTTCACACATTTGCCTTCAGCTGTATTCTGCAAGACAGGTAAAAACAGGTTCTGATAGAGAATAAAGAAAGTCTGGCCTCTTCTCATACAACACGAGGCAGAACTTGATCTATCCTGAGAACAGAGATGTAGTTAAGCAAAGCACATGTACACTGTGATCAAAAAGCCCCACTGGGTTTCACATAGACTTAACATCAATTGACACAAGAAGTTTTAAAAAACCCTAGATTTCTCGTCTTCCTGCTGAAACTGGGACGGACAGACAATTATTTTTCTTCTATTTGGTAGCACAATTATAAGTAAACCAGAGTTGAATCTCAAGACCTTTCTCTGCAAACATTAGGTACCTCCCGTATGGGGTGGGGGTGGGGGGGCACCATTCTTGTCCACCAGCAAGACTGCTCTGAATGGTCCTTCAATTATTTCGAGTCAATCTCAGGGCGTAGCAGGTGAAAGTCAGTGGCAACACCTACCTTTTAGGACACTGTAAGCTTTGGATCTACGGCATGTTAAATGGAATAGTATACTTGAAGTTCTTTACTCTCGGGTTGTTGTTTTTTTCAGAGAAGAGGCTACAGTTATGCTAAGTAATGAAAGGAAAGGTAAAAAAGATGATATGAGACAGTTCTAACTGAAGGCAGAAATGTAAGGAATCTGCATAGACATTCTCCATGTGGCTGTTTTGGCAAAACCGAATATGAAGAACTTATTTTAAAAGGAACTTATTTTAAAAAAGACAACATTCATGACATGAAGAAAACAACATTCATGTCATGCTGCTTATTTCACATCCATGTTAGAGATAATCAGATTTCTTAATGTCAAGAGTACCTTGGCGATAGGACACGATTAACTAATTAACATGATGGTATAAAAAACAAATTTTATACTTAAGCATGTAAAAACAGTTGAGTAAAAGGCAGTATCGAAGGTGCAATGCTGAAGCAATTTACATTGGCCCTACTGGAATTACAGGATGGATATTCAAAGTTGTTTTCAGTTACTGTCCTGGTGTGAGGTGGTGAGGGACGCATGTTTGATTCTCTTCCCCAAAATACTGTCTGTCCAGTTATTGCTTCTCAGTAAGATGTTTACTCAGACATGTAGAGACGGTACATAAGTGCCACGATAATTGCTGCTATTGCTGGAATCACCCAGTTGCTCCAAGAACTAGAAGAAACGAGATGCTATTGTCATATGACATCTCATGGTAGAATAAATATTTATTTATATTTATTATTTATTTTTATATTTGTATACTGCAATCCGAATTTCCTCAAACGGGAACTCAGGGCGGTTAACAACAATGATTTATCAAACAACCCAAAACATAATAAAAATGGCAATAGCCTAGAGAAAGAAAAGGAAAAAAAATAGAAAACCAATAATACAAAAACCACAATGAAACAACAAGAAGACTAGAATAAAGGTGAATAAAATGGAGATTTACCAAAGGTAACTTTCTTATTTATGATGTTACCAATAAAGATAGCAGAAAAGAAGATGACTAGCAAAATATAATTAACATATTGTGCAACTGATATTAAAAAGCAAGTATTAGTAAGAAAATATGATATAAAGCTGAAAAAGTAGGAGGATTGAGACTCCCAAATTTAAAGGAATACTATATTATGTTGCCAATCAATTGAGACATGTTGAATTACTTCATACTCCAATAAAGAAATATGGTGGGTTATGAAAATCACTAGACTTAATTTTGAGAACTTCAGGATTGGTGTACCCTGCTATGTGATATGAGCAGCAGAGGGTTATGAGCTGCAAATCAGGAAGAGGCACTTTCCATGAGTGGAACATTTCAGTCCACGAAAAAAGATCTTTGAACCCACTTTCCCCAGATTTCATACTAGAAATGCAACAGCAGTATTGGGTGAGGACACTCCAACCAGTTTTCTTTAAAAGAAAACAAAAACCAAACAACACACAAGCACACAAAGCAACACACTGTTAAATAGGCAAATGAGCTAAATGTTAATGTTAGTGAGCTAAATGGGAACAATATACCTCGAATTAGATTCAACAGTGGTCAGGTAAACCTCCTGCAAAACAAAGTAATTCATTAGATGCAGATTTTATGTGAACCCTGTAACCTATTCATCTTCTAACTGGGTCTTCTAATAACTGGCACTGTTCTTCTCATTCCCCCACATTACTTTCTGCATGCTATGTCTGTGAACATTCTCAGTCATCCAGGTGAGTTCATCCGCCTGGACTTCTTTTTCTTGAGAGACTGAAATGTTTCACTGCTCATCAAAACAGCTTTGTCAGTCTGTTTCGATGAGCAGTGAAATGTTTCAATCTCTCAAGAAAAAGAAGCCCAGTTGCCATAACTCAACTTCCACATATACACTATGATCTTTCACTTCCCATGCTTTTTAGTTTATTATTAGCTATCAGCACTCATTTCCCACTGGCATGGTTTAACCATGTGTTCACTAAAATGGAGAAAATGTTTCCTCACGTGGAACCACACCTGATTAATGAAATGTTTAGGAATCCAATTTAAGAATTGCTCTGGCATAATAACAGTAGCATAAATTCCACAAATTAAGTTAAATTGCTACAAATTAGGAAGTCAGCATAGGCATTTGCTGCCAAACACTGAGTTGTATGATCACTGTTCAAAAGCAAATGCCTACACCAACTTAACTTGCTGCTATCCACAAATTAAATTTACTCCAAGGGCATCACACGGTCAGGTGCAACTGATAGGATTCGGACTATCACATAAGGAGATAGTAGAGTTAATGCATGAAAATTAGCCACTTCAAAACTCAAAGGCCTAACTTTTGATCTTCAAGATCAAAATAATGGATTACTTTGAACATATCTCAGCACTGCAAGCAAAATGGTTATGGCATTTCCCCATGGAAAATTCAAATCCCAACTCAGACGGCAGATCTTTTACTTCACATGTACCATTCCTCCTGTGTGAGAAGATAAAGAACCAGGATGCGGGGAGTGACTACCACTAACTGTGTGATTTACATGTGGATACCAACGAACAGGCCTAACGAAATGCTTACCGGTGGCTTCTGAAGCTTTTCTCGGTCATCCTGAAAGACAAAAAAGCAGCAAGCAACATTAGTCAGGATGCTGGAATTTACTGGGAATATACCACTTTCTAGTACTGTGATCTTGTTCACAATAGTAGTAGTTCATTTACAAATATACACAAAACACAGAAAAGCTTCTAGTTCATCCAGACTCTGGTGAACTGACTTTTGAGGTACAGCTCCCAAGGTCCCTCAAGCAACAGGGCCCACTGTTCTAAGCTCTAAGCTACATTTTTTTAGTGTCTGCTGATAACCTCGGTCATACCTCTTCACCCTAGTTCATCCTGCCAAGATTATATTTCATTTGGCTTCTGAAAAGATGCACAGGTTCATTCCACAAGAGTGAACGCAGAAGTGGATTCCACAACCCAAGCTATACACTTCCTGCTGGCTTCTTGTTAGTATGTAAGTAATCAGACAATAATTACTTTTTCAAGTCCTCTAGCAAAAGAGTAACAACTAGGAAGGGTTACTCTTCAAAGAACCAGTGGGTACTGTACTATGATAAAAATTTAACACACACTGATATTTTGGTTCATCCTTGTTCTTTAATGCTTTTTGAAAGGGGCAACATTATAACACAAGAATAATTTTTTTGGAACGAATAAGGCACATTATGTAATTGCATATTAAATTTGTTTTGCAAGGTCATGAAGTTAACACTTTCACCAAACACAGCAATACCCTGGACAAGGATTAAGTTGCAACTAAGCTTGCATTTTAGCAGAAAAGTCAGCATGGCCTGTTTACACAAGATACAGAGTAGGCAATCCAAAATTGTTCAGCTTTTGCTAGAGTTGGGTGTAATTCTACAATAACCATTTCCCAAGAGAAAAAAATATATCTAACAGCTTTTTGCTTAATCAGGCAGTTGCACAAAGCAGCTCAAACCAACAAGAAACATTTCAGGATAGAAAGAGTTAAGAAATCCTCAACATATTTATCACCAAGTTTATCATTAAAATGGATTTCATTAAAGTGATTAGAATTTCCTGAAGACATTGCCTGAAATTGTGTTGCTTGGTGTAATAAGTCACACTTATCTAGGACTATTTGAAACCCTGGAACTTATGGAGGAGTGGACTCATCAAATCTCCACTGATTCAATGGGCTGACTTTAGTGTCTTTCGTAGACTTAGGTTCTTCTAAGATATTCTTGAGCAACCCGAAACCTGCATTCCAAGAACTCCTGATCAACCCATCAGATAAGGATAAATTCCAGTACTCTTTGCTAGTCAAACACAAGAAAATTATTTCTTCTCATCTTCAAGCCAACGTTAAAGTGGGAAGAAGAAAAACCTAATACTGTATGTGTTTAAATGGAGGTGCATATAAGCAGGTACCTGGTTTCCAAGCCATTTGGGACTTTAAAATATTAACATGGATACACATCTAAGACTGAACTCGTGACTGTTTCATAGCACAACGTAATTTTCTTCTGTACTCTTCGGCAGCCCTCCAGGAACAGGAAATTCTCTTGATTTTCCAGAACTAGTTTTAGGAGTGCCCAGGAGGGGGAAACACTCCTTCCCAATTCCTCTGACAGAAGCACCCCACTGGACCCCAGTCATTGCGTACTTTCCGAAAACTAACCTACAGACGCTGTAATTAATTAGTAGTCAAAATAATTCCATAAAGTGGGTCTGAGCCAAAACTTAGCAGCAGTTTTTAGAGGCACTGAAGCTGCAAACAGATCACATAACAATGCATGGAAATAATTCAAATGTGATATGTAGGCTGTCAAAGACAATCAAGCGGAAAGCAACCCTAACCCTGAACAGGCTGGTCTAACCTGGTTTTTAAGATAAGCTGGGTCTTGCCTGGTTAGTACCTAGATGGGAGGCCACCAGGATCCTCCAGGCAGAGAAAGGAAAGAATGCTACCTCAAACTCTTGACGGCCACAGCTATACCGAGTTGACCATACTGAAATGGATGGAATTCTATTCTGAGTCAGGATAGGTTGCATCCTCTGTTCCTAAACGCTTCTTTAAAAGCATCTTCCTACTGCCAAGAATAATCAACCTGAACACAAAATGCATGACAGCTGCACACTCCTTACTTCCAATTTCATCATGTGCAAAAAAAGGGGAGGCTAAGAACCAAATACAGTGGTACCCTGACTTAATAGCAGCTGGACTTAAGAGCAATTCGACTTAAGAGCAGAAAACTGTTGGCGTTTTAATTGCCACCTTACAAATTTTAGGTATGGTCTGCTCGATGTACAATTTGTTTTGTTTTTCTAACTTATTTTTTTCAATTTTTAGATAGAGCATGCATTCAGAATTGATTAAATTTGTAAGTTGAGGTACCAACTGTGGTACGCCCTCTGTAGAAAGAAACACATCACCCAACATTCAACTTGGATTCTCCTGATCTAAATGATTCATGACAGCATGTTAGATATCAAAAATGGATGAGCAACAGATCCAAAAGTATTGTCCATGAACAGTGTACTCACTGGATGAACTTCTCCTATAATGTAAGTTTCAGACAGTGCCCTGGCATCTGTGGAATGGCCAACATCTTCAAAATTTTCTGTAGCATCTCCTCCTGCTTGTTCCCTTAGGACTTCTTCACCACCTGGGTGCTGCAAGAGAACAAAAGATGAATATTGTCTGTATACTGTTGATGTAATTCAGCACTGTGAAAATGTTTGTTATTTTTGGCACATTTATTTCACGGAATGTAGTTCCATCGGGGTTCTAGTAACCAGGGGCACAATCAAAAAGTAAAGCCCGATTTGTTTTCTTTTATTCTTTGCATTAACTTTTGAGTCATTCGATGAATTGTCACAGCACATCCTGTGTACATCCATGCTGAAACCACTCGGCCTGTCCAGGGATCCTGAGATAAAGACCAATTATTAAATCAAGCTACTTACCTCCCAAAATGTGAGGTCATCCTCTCACCTGGCAGCCCTTTCTGCTCTATGGGTGCTTATGACAAATGCCACTACAGTAACCCCCCGCCTATTGCGGGGGTTTGGGACCCACCCCACCCGTGATGCCTGAAAATCCACGATATGCGGAAGCGGGTGGGGTGGGGCCTGGGGGGGCGGGGGGCGATCAGATCCCCCTGCCGCCGGCGGTGCGCACCGGTCCGAGAGGTCTTGGGGTGGTGCGCGCCGGTGGCGTAGCGGGATCTGATCTCCCGCCGCCACCCACCCGCGGTGCCCCAAGACTTCTCGGACCGGGCGGCAGGGGGATCTGACCTCCCGCCACCGCCCGCCCCGCGACTTCTCGTCTGGGGCATCTCCATTGAAATGCATTCGTTCAAAGCATTTCAATGGAGAAATTTTCCCCATTGGAAAATATTGGCTCAATGGTTTCCAATGGGGAAAAATTCTCAATTGAAATTCACTGAGCCAATACATTTCAACAGAGATATGATCCACCCCCCCCCCAGCCCCGAGGCTTCTCAGAGGAGCTCAGGGGCGGCGCAGGGTGATGCGATCGCCCACCTCACTGCCCCTCCCCGCATGGCCCCGAGGCTTCTCGGAGGAGCGTGGGGCGGTGGCGCGGGGTGATGCGATTGCCCCCACGCCGCCCCCACGTGGCCCCAAGGCGCAGGTACTGCGATCCCGTAATATAGTGGGACCACAGTACCTGAACCACGAAATGACGGGGGGTGACTGTACATTCAAAAATAAAACCACTCTCATTCACACGGCAATTCATTTATATGTGGAGGAGGAGGCTGGTCTGGTGTGCATACCCAAAACCTGAATGCATGATGAGGATAATGAGTAGAAGATTATTACATCAATCTGGATGACTCTCAATGCTTTCTTGGTGCTTACACCAGCAAAGCCTTAAGGGCCACTGAGGTTGCTGTAAACGACAGCAATTCAATTAA
The DNA here is from genome assembly GCA_037367245.1 of Phrynocephalus guinanensis. Taxonomy (NCBI): domain Eukaryota; kingdom Metazoa; phylum Chordata; class Lepidosauria; order Squamata; family Agamidae; genus Phrynocephalus; species Phrynocephalus guinanensis. The sequence goes on from CM074739.1 coordinate 73,775,952, forward strand.
GGCTCCCTATTTATTTTATTTATCCTTCAAGGAAAAATAGATAAGAAGTGTGTTCCAGGGCATAGAAGAACATTCTGGATTAAGAACTTCAGCCAATGGTCCGCAGTGAGTACAGCTGCTCTGTTTAGAATAGCCTTAGATAGAAACCAGTTCAGGCCACTGATCGCCAACATGCTACGAGGACATGAAACTTGAAGATTTATTTCACTTAACACATTTCTATCACACCTCTCTCCCAAAAAGGACCCAGGGTGGAGTCCTTGGATGTGCCAGTATTGAGTGTTCATATTTTGTGTTGGGTTACATATGGGGAAAATTGGGTTCTGAAGACATGCATGGAAAAAATAGGTTTGAAGGGCCAGCATAGTGTAGAGGGCAAAACGATGGACTAGGATTCAGGAGACTGGGGTTCAAATCCTCATCCCACCACAGAAACTCATGGGGGGCACCACCAAAACTACCCCTTAAATATATCAGAACCATATTAGGGTTGTCATACATCAGGTGCAACTTGACAGCACATAACACATGTAGTTGTAGTGTTCTTTCATTTGCTTCCCATCCGTCTCTCTGGTGAAAGTAATAATTGTTCCAGATTAGGTATTAAGAACCACCAGGATAATTATTCCTTGGAACTTTAACACTGAATCTGCAGATTCAATTATCTGTAGATGGTAAATGGCGGTGTGAGGGGCAGGGATGGTAGGGGTGGCTGCAGAAGTCGCACGGCCCAGGGCAGCCTGCCCAGGACACCAAGGGTCTCCTCAGCAGGTGTTGTTGCGGCGGCAGATACAGCATCAGTGGCAGTGGCAGAAGGCATCTGCAGGGCCACCCGGGCGCCTCTTCTGCCGCCACCACCAATGTTGTGGACAGGCACCTACGAGCCATGCGGGCACCTCTTCCACCACCACAACTGATGCCGCAACCACAGCTGCCACCAGAATGACAACTACTGAGGAGACAGCTGGTACATAACTCTATTTCCCTCATGTCACCGTGCTGGCCTGGCGATAATGGAAGGGGCAGATGGGGGTTGTGGGCAGGAGAAGGGATGGCCCATCGCTTCTCTTTTACCCCCTCCCTGGCAGGGGGTTATTTGGATCCCCCCTCTCAACACGATGCCCTGCAAGTGCCAGCCTGCCCACCCGTAACATCAGTGGTAGAGGTGGTGGCCCCCTGGCACTCCACCACAACCGCAGCCCCCTCGCCACCACTGCCACCCCGGATAAGAGCATTAGCATTTATCCGTGGATTTCTATATCCGCAGGAGATCCCAGAACCGATCCCCCCCATGGATACAGGGGTGCTACTGTACCCTGTTTTTTTTTTGAGCCTGGAGATTACATATCCTCATCATGGCTTGTAACCTGTGATGGACCTTTCCTCCAGGAATCTGTCCAATCCCCTTTTGAAGGCATCCAGGCCAGATGCCATCACCTCATTCTGTGGTAGGGAGTTCCACAGACTAACAACACGCTGAGTAAAGAAGTATTTTCTTTTGTCTGTTCTCACTCTCCCAACCTTCAATTTGAGTGGATGTCCCCTAGTTCTGGTATTTTGTGAGAGGGAGAAGTGTCCCTCTATCCACTTTACTCATGCCCTACATAATTTTGTACATCTCAATCATATCTGCCCCTCAGGTGCTTTTTTATTCAGACTAAAGAGCCCCAAACGCTGTAGCCTTTCCTCATAATGGAGGTGTCCCAGCCCAGTAATCATTTTACTTGCTCTCTTCTGCACCTTTTCCAGTTCCACTATGTCTTTTTTTTTCCTGAGATACGGTGACCAGAACTGTATGCAATACTCCAGGTGCAGCCTTACTATCGTTTTACAAAGGGCTTCTGAAAATCGACATTAGCCACTGGATCACCCAGACCCACATGCCTGCTGACCTTTTCAAAGAATTCTAAAAGGTTTGTGAGGCAAGACTTACCCTTACAGAAGCCGGGCTGATTTTCCCTCAACAAGGCTTGTTCTTCTATGTGTTTTAAGATTTTCTCTTGGATGAGGCTTTCTACCATCTTCCCTGGGACAGATGTAAGGCTAACCCACCCGTAGTTTCCTGGAGCCCAGCTCCTTCTTTTTTTTTTTTTTTACCAATTCCTTTTCTACTTCAATGACTAACTTGCATGTCATATAAGAATTGCATTTGCCAATATGCCAATTTAGACCCTGAATCTGAGCATGAGCACAACTGCCCAAGCCGAACCTGAGGATGAACACAACTGCCCAAGCCGAATCTTAACTGCCAAAGGCTAAAGCAACAACTTTTTCCAAAAAATGCTTTCATCAGTATGACCGCTGAATGCATGTTTTCCAGAACAAGATGCCCGGTTGATCAACACCATACTCACTTCCACATTAGTATGAGTAGGATGGGGTCTCTGTATTCCAAGGATACTCCTTTATAATCTTTGAATGTTCAGAAACAGCTAAAGCAAAACCCCACCCCTTCTTTCCCAAGTATTGTATAAGTCAGTGTTTTTCAACCTTTTTTGGGCCAAGGCACACTTGTTTCATGAAAAAAATCACGAGGCACACCACCATTAGAAAATGTTAAAAAATGCATAGGAATGCATTGAAACTGGATTTAATCCGTTCCAATGCAGCGTTAGGTTTTTTTGGGCGATGGGGGCAGGGCGGTGGACCCCTTGCAGGTGCCAGGTAAGGGTGCCCCTCCCCGGCTCACCCCCCCTCCGTGTCTGCTGCCCCTCCTCTCCGGACGTGCGGTTTGTCTGCTCCAGCCGGCGCCCCCCACCCCTTTTGAGTCTCCTTTGCCTTACCGGGGGAGGGCTCCCGGCTCCGTCCGCGCAGCCGAGGATCGGGGCCTTGCCCAGCGAGGCGGCGGGCGGCGGCGGCCCGCCCGTGACCGGCAGCAGCAGCAGCGAGGCTTGCGGCCTTGCTACGCTCTGGCCGGTCTCTCTTTGACAGGCCGCCTACCAGCTGGGCTCTCCGATCGGAGCCCTAATAAGGGCTCCGGCAGTGGGAGCGGCTTCGGCCGCGGCGGCGGGAGCGGCCTGGGAGGCGGCGGCGGCGGCGGCTTCTTTCTGGACGCCCCGCCTTCCTCTGGCTCCCTGGCGCTGCGGCACACCAGCCAACATCTCGCGGCACAGTAATGTGCCGCGGCACACTGGTTGAAAAACACTGGTATAAGTGGACTGCAAGGCAAAAGGTTGGACTTATGCTTCTATGCTGCACATAAATCCTAAATTTTGTTGGTAAAAGGTAAAGGCAAAGGTCCCCCCCCCCGCACATGCATGCTAGTTATGTCTGACTCTAGAGGCGGTGCTCATCTCCGTTTTCAAGCCAATGAGTCAGTGTTGTGCAAGTCCGTGGCCATGTGGCCAGCATGGCTGCATGGAACACTGTTTACCTTCCTGTTTTTTACGGCAGTACCTATTTATCTACTTGCATTTACATGCTTTCGAACTGCTAGGTTGGCAAGAGCTAGGGTTAACAGCAAGAGTGGCACCTGGAATTCAAATCGCCAAGCTGGTGACTTTGCAACCAACCATTTCAGTGCTCTAGTCCGCTGAGCCACCACGGCTCTTGCAAATTTTGTTGGAGACCTGTTTAAATCATTATGATTATTACAGCAAAGATTAATTATACAAGCACGTTCCAGAAATGTAAGAATTTATAGGTGGCAAATGTGGTGTTTAGGTTTCCTCCCTTGCTGATATGACCTGGATTAAGTCTACATTTTTATGGGATCTTCGGAAGCAGTCAATTCTCAATGCAGGCCACTCTTGCCCTACCGAAGTCTGGTCAACATCCGCTCCTGCTCTTGCTAGTCTTCTTCTCCGGCTCTTTGACATAATCAGCACCAACAAGGGCTAGACACTCAACGAATGAGTCAGAAAAACTATAACCATTCTGCACTTTGCAAAGAGAAGCTGTTCCAAAAGACTGTCCCTGGGAAGGGGTGCTGCCAGAGCAATACATCATTTCCTGATAGGAAAAGCATCCAGTGCTAGTAGTATTTTAACTCTTCCTTATTTATTTCAGTCCAACCAGAACCAATGGCAACTCATGGTGGATTGTTAAACCATCATCAGGGAAGGATGAAAAATATATGGCCAGAATTCTACTATGTATTTACATTAGCATAAGTATAATGGCTTAAATTGTGTGTGGGGGGGGGGTCAATGTCCACAAATTAACAAATACTAATACTGCAAGCTGTGCAGCTAGGAATGTCAGCAGCAACTCATTAATTAGCAGCAATTCACTGCTGTGATTTACACTATTACATTTATGTTAGTGTAATGCTAGGGCAATGTGTTATATGAACCAAAATGCTGTTAAATAAATTATGTTTGCATCCCTGGCAAAGGAATATTTTAAAAATTTGACATTCTGACTTGAAGCTTGTCTAGTTCACAAGTAGACCATCTGAACTGCTGAATAACCCAGGGGTTTAGATCTCTGGTGAGAGTTTGATTCCCTACTGTGCCTTCTTGCAAAGGGCTGGACTCAATGATCCATAGAGTCCCTACCAGCTATGCACTTCAAGGGTGGGTGGTGGTGGTGGTGGTGGTGGTGGTGGTGGTGATGATGATGATGATGATGATGATGATGATGATGATGATGATGATGATGATGATGATGATGATGATGATGAAGAAGAAGAAGAATTCCGTGCATGAAAACCATGGGACAGAATGAGGTGGACTTGAATTGCTGAAAACTTTCCATACCAGATATCACCACCAGAGACATTTCAGGCAGCTAAACAATTGGGCCTTCTGTACCATGGCTCCCACAGCAGCTGCCTAGATGCCCTAAGCACATCCGATCTCGCCTGATTTTGGAAGCTAAGCAGGGTCGGCCCTGGTTAGTACTTGGATGGGGGACCACTAGGGAATACCAAGTGCTGTAGGCTCCTGGAGTAGGAACTGGCAAACCACTCCAGTATTCCTGTCAAGAAAACTCCATGGACATGGGATCACAAAGAGTCAGTCACAACTGTAACGACGCAACACACACATACACCATGGCTCCCACACAACTGAATGGATTAGTCACATTCTGTGGGACAAAATGAAGCTGTGGGACAAAATGAAGAAGGCTGTAGTTTCAAAAAAACAACTTAAAGGCAATAACTATAGGGCAACAGAACAAAAACTCAGTCTTTGCAAATGCAGCACACTAGCTAAAATCTTATGGTTTAGCACACTGTGATTCTTTGGGAGAGAGTGATCACACACCAAGCCATCATATAGGTGCCCCCCAAGAACTGTGGCAGGAATGGTTTGCTTCCCTGGGAGGAACAGACCAGAAGTTACAAATTGGCTTATACTATGCAACAAGATTTTGGCTGTGATGTACTAATCTAGCTTTAATCAACAGATGCACTGGATTGCAGTCTGTATTTTTCATGGCCAGCATCTGGGAGTGATGGGGTTCTATTTGGAAAGCATCAAGTTGAGGAAGGTTGAATTGTACCCTTTGGAATTGCTTCTTCCAGGAGAATATAAACAAAATCTTATTGCATTCGCTAAAAATATGACACTCACAAATGAACCTAAACCATACTGTTCAGAAAATTAAGCAATCTATCAATGCCTTGAGTACATTTTCCAAAAAGAAAAGAAAAGAAAGAAAGAAAGAACACACACACACACACCAAATGCTGGTCTCTTGCATAATGATTAAACTTGTTTCTTCCCACAAATACAATACTTAGGTTAAGAAAATGCCTGATGCTTATGCACAGTGACTAAGCAAAATTATGCAGACCAAAGATTAGGTGTAATCAACAAAACCAAAATAAGTTCAAGAGAGTCCATGCAGAACAGAGATTATGCAAGAAGGAAATGCAAATAGTACTGACAAATCCTGCCCTTGAATCAGTTCTGATAGCTACGCCTGCAAAGAATTGGAAGCAAAGGTCTTATGTGTCAACCAAAGTTGACTGTGGTTTATAATGTACTCAGCAAACTGAATCCTAGGAACAGGTTGGACAGCAAAGCTGACTTATACAATACTACAGAAAGGAGTAATTCGAATCTCAAATATGCCATTTCAATAGAGCAAAAATGTACAGTCATCAGGGAGAGCACTTTTGTGCAGTGAACTGTTTTAAACAGAGCACTACATTAACCTCACCCTTCTAAATAAACCGGGAGGGAAAATATGTTGCTCTGTATTAGGGACATAGTTCTACTACTGAGAATTATTTTTAAATGACAAATATAGAAGAATGTTGGATCAAAAGTGAATTCCTTTTTGACAACAGCCTAGTATATCTGGCTAAGTAAACTTATGATGAGGCCATAATCAAAGACAGAAAAAATGTACTGGGCTGCCAAATATGTCTGGTAAAAAAATTTTAGACACACTGAGAACACTATATGCCTTATTTTGCGGATGGTGATCTTTGCAATTTTGTACAGCATTTCCTAACATTCCCCAGACACCACTGACAATGGCAAAAGAGGAAGGCAGCTTCCGGAGAGTCTTACTTGGAAATAATATGTTGAATTCAAACTCATACAAAGGGATGTATTAAGATGCAAAAAGCATACCTGTTCCAAGCATATGATTAATAACTAGAAAAGGGTATATAATGGCAAAATCATACTGAAGTTTACGTAAGGTTTTGATAACCTGCTGAAAGTAACTGCTGGCACGCATGCCTGGTCAGGCAACTGAATGCACAATCAAGTTGTGTCCCACACCTTATCAATTAGTTGCTATTAGCCATGACATTTTAAGGAAAGTTTCCAAAAACACCAAGAGGATGCCACCAGCAATATGATTTACAACACAAGCACATACTTTTCAGAAAAGAAGAAAAGAGTCATAAATAGACCACATTTGCATAAGCAAGTCTTGCAGTGGTAATGTCAAAATTATATAACTCTATCATCATCAGTATAAAAATCCAATATATAAATAAATACTGTATCATGATCACCATGTGCCATCAAGCTAATATTAATTTACGGCAACCCTTTTTCAGTTTTTCAGGTACAGAATACTCAGAAGTGGGTCACCATTCCCTTCTTCTGGGAGCACACAAGGACTCTGCAAGCTTACCCAAGGTCACACAGGCTGGCTCTACTTGTAAGACGGATAGTGAGGCATTGAACTCCCAATCTCTGGCTGTACAGCCAAATACCACTGAGCTTGTAGTATACTTTTCTAAAATTCAAAAGCTCGCTGAATTAATAATCCAGTCCTTTCCCCTTACAGGATACTCAAGTGTATGCCAACCCCTGGAATCCTAAGCATCCACAAGAAATACTGAAAGAGGTGATGGAACAACTTATTTTCACATGGTAAATGATTGCGTTCCATGATTAACACAAACATTAGTTATCTGGCCAACGTGTACTGTTCTACGGCAGAGAGCACAAGGACAAGATACAACGATGGGTAACCAGGAGCAGAGATAGTGTTGGTGACCATTATTCTGGAGCAGAAATAATAGATTTACCAGGCTGCTACAGCTCCACAGGATTTAAAACTTAAACCAAAGCAGCAATTGAGCCAATAGGATTCATCCAACAGCAACTGCTCAGGAAAAAATATATCTGTGAGCTGATCCACAGACAGATCTTAAAAGGTTCTGATCATACACCAAAAGCACAAAGGTGTAAATGAAATTTATTGTGGAGGAATACAGAACAGGTTACCACTCACTGTTGAACATACAGTAGCAGTGCTTGCCATTTGGCATATGTGGAGCCAAACTTTCAATTACTGCCATATAAAAGCTGGGGAACCCTTGGGCTAGTGAGAATTAAAAAGTGCCTACTTGGTCACTTTCAGTGTACTGCGTTGCAGGAAAAACGCCTGCAGATGTTTTTCTCTACAGCACCTATTTTCTTTTGCATTATTTCAAGTGAGCTAAGATTATCATTGACCAGTGTGATGCAGTGACAATACAGATTTGCACAAAGATTACCAAGTGTCTTGGGTCAAGTTATAATTCTGTACAGTTCAAGTTTTAGTTCAGCTTGCATCCTGTCTTTGCACCAGCTAGTTCAAAGGAGAGTTTGAACGTATCTTTAGGAAAAGAAAACATAGGTTAGGCAATAAATACCTCCCTTCAACAATAAAAAGTTACACCTAAGGCATATTTCAAGTTCTCCAAAATTCGTCATCAGGAAAAGATACACAACATTTGGGATAAAGACAAATGCTTTTAAACCTGGATGTGATGAAACTCCCTTGGCTTTTGATACGCTGGCTGAACTCCTGTTGATTTGGGGCACATGCAGAAGGCAAAGCATGTGATTTTAAGTGATTTCAAGCATACAAGTAACAACTGAGATTCTCAGGGAGGAAGGCTCCCACTGGTTTGATTTACAGTATGTTCAATAATCCCAGCAAAGCACTTGTTAACTCAGGCATGTCTAAACTTCAGCCCTCCAGATGTTTTGGACCACAACTCCCACAGTCCTTTGCCATTGGAAATACAGGCTTGGAATTCTGGGAGTTGTGGTCCAAAACATCAGGAGGGCCGAAGTTTGGACATGCCTGTGTTAACTGCATGCTAGAAGGTACTGGAAGTTACAAAGTTTGCCTTCCACATGTACAATAAAGTGAAAGGATTTCAACCACCATCTTTGCCTGATAAGGGATTCTGGGAACCTCTGTCATTGCTTTTTTTTACCAATCCAATATAGGCATTCCTGAATCCAGGATTTTGCTTCTACACATGATTTCTTAAAAAAATATTGATTTATTTTCAGGTCAGATAACTACAGGTTATGGGTATTGGGGAGGGGGGTCTATAGGTAAAAGAAGGGAAGCATCACATCATTTGCAGTGATGTAATGCTTCAAATTAGGAGACCAATCTACTAATGGAATCATCTTAATTACGGGCTTCTTTCAGTAGTCATATAGCAGTCTCCAGTGTTCTCTTGCCTTCTGTATTTCTCTCTAAACTGTTTTGACAGTACTGTATGCCCATTTCTGCTGTTTCTAAATATTTGTCCAACCATTCTTGCCGTTCCGGTGTCTCTCCTGTTTTCCAATATTTAGCTAAAGAAATCCTTGCTATAGTTATCATACAAATGTATTTTTAAGTCTTAATCAGACCTGGAGAAACAGGGGATGGAATGATTTTCTTTTAAACTACAATTCCCAGAGATAGCCACAATGGTTAGTAGAACCTGCGGTCTGGTATCCAGAAAAGGAAAGCACGCAATGGATAAAATCAGTACCAGTTGGTTTATGCTCACAAGCCACTTTCTGGAAGCTTCTTGACATGCACACAAGCCATGAGTGAAAGGAATTCTCACAAGTGTAGCTCTTTACTAGGGTGTTGTAACAGCAGTTTTTAATGTTAACGTTTGACCTATATGTAATTCACAGATCAGAATGGCGAAAGGCTGCACGTACTTGCCTCCTGCAGCAGAGCTAGAGAGCACATAAAGGCTGTTGACATAAATGTTACGCTCATGTGATTAGACTCTTTCCTATCAAAGATTTTCATCAAGTAAGACAATGCACTGCTCCCTCCCTTGCCATTCCCAAGAGTTAAAACCTTCCTTTTGTGTAGCACACACCTGTCACTCTTCCACAGAACTTAAGAAAAAGCCCTTTATTTACTTTCTGGCTTCATCCAGGATCATTTCTTTTTGCTTTGCACAGAAGAACACATCACTACTTTTTAAAGACTTGGGTGTGCTCCTACTAATCACACCCACGTTTAAAGCACTCAGAGTGTGAAATAGGATAAGAGCAGCACAGGCAAGGAGGTGGGAAAGAACAAGAAAGGCGTGATCAGAGAAACTCACAAAACAGTTGTTTTATGAGCTTCAGTTCTGATCTACCCATATTTTCAGAAATATTTCCAGGCTGGATAAGCCAAGCCCTTACCTCTCTCTGAAATTACACTCTTTCATACACTGTAAGTGTTAATAAAGAAAGAATGGTTGGAGAGGGAGTCAGTCTGAGGTAGGAGATAAGCATCAATACATGAGGCAAAGCATAAGATTGCAGCATATTAATTAATTAATTAAAGAGTGGCTTAAAACAGGCTGTATTGTTAGCTAATTTTTAGAACCTACATATCCAAACACACATATTATAGAAGGTTTATGTCAAGCAAACCATTCAGCTATAGAATCTGTGCACATTCTCCATGTGGCATTGAAGCCTTGTTGAGCAAGCACTCACCTGTCTTAAAATGGATATTATCTTCACCTCTGATTCCACAATGAATACAAGATTGGTGGTCTGGATACGGATGCTGGGTCGGGTCAGGACTGGGGGGGGGCTCTCTGGGGACTCCTACACTTACCTGAGGCCTCTGACGGGCTTCCCGGGACTGTTGGAGGCCCCAGATGTAGTTTCTGGTTATCTGGAAGTCACTTCCGGTTTTCCAGAAGTCACTTCTGGGGCCTCCGACAGGCCCAGAAAGCCCGTTTGGGACAGCGCCAGGCCTGGGGTAAGTGCAGGACACCTCAAACAGGCCCAAGCAGCTTACCTCAGGAGGCCTTGCCTTTCATAAACTGCAGTCCTGTGATATACCGGGACTGCAGTATATGAATTGCAAAATGGCGGGGGAATCACTGTAGGAGTATTAGGTAAACAGACAGTATGATGCCAGTTACATTCAACACGAGAAGGAGCTCAGACATTGTAATTAGGCAAAAGCATAAACAAACAAATGTATTCTGTTTACCTGCAACAGGAGAGCAGGTCTGTTCCAATAAAACAACACTGAAGGAACGCTGGCTGGATAGCCCAGTGGTTTAGGTACAGTATTTGAATGCAGAGTTAGAGATCAGAGAATCATAGAATCATAGAGTTGGAAGAGACCTCAAGGACCATCCACTCCACCCTCTGCCATGCAGGAACCCCATCACAATATTTCCGACAGATGGCCATCCAGCCTCTGCTTAATAACCTCCCCAGAAGGAGACTCCACCACCCTTTGTGGCAGCATATTCCACTGCTGAACAGCTCTAACTGTCATGAAGTTCTTCCTAATGTTCAAATGGAATCTCTTTTCCTGTAGTTTGAAACCATTGCCCCGAGTCCTAGTCTCTGAAGCCATGGAAAACAAACCTGTTCCCTCTTCAATATTACATCCTTTCAAATATTTAAACATAGCTATCATATCCCCCCTCAACCTTCTTTTAGAGAGGCTAAACATTCCCCATTCCCTAAGCCATTCCTCATAAGATATTTCCTCCAGACCCTCAACCATCCTGGTCGCCCTCCTCTGCACCCTCTTGAGGTTGTCATCATCCTTTTTAAACTGAGGCACACAGAACTGGACACAGTACTCCAGGCAGGGTCTGACCAGAGCAGAATAGAGTGGTACTATCACAGAATAGAGTGGTACTATCACAGAGATTGGGAGTTCAATTTCCCCACTGTGCCTCCAGGGGCTAGAGCTTGCCTTTGAGTCCTTGGGCAAGCTGTACAGTCACAGGGGGCCCTCAGAAGAAGGTAATGGTAAACCACTTGGGAGTATTTACTGGGAAACCCTGGAAAAGGTCAGCATATGTCAGAATTGACTTGATAGCGCAGAGAGAGGGGGGGGAGAGGAGAGAGATAGAGAGTAGATAGATAGATAGATACTTGGCGAAAGGTCACCACCAGCACATGTTGCACCTGCTTGCTGTATGGAATGTTTGCGGAAAGCTTTCCTTTCAAAGAGTGAAAGACTGCGGTGTTTCAGGTGCATTGACAAATCTTGACCTTCTTTACCTCAACCCCATCGAAACTTATCTGCCTAACACAACTGCACTAAACAAGGGAACCGAAAAACTGGCACTGGAGTGAAATCCTTTTCCTAAATTTCAAGATGACACAACAAAGATCTTGTGCTTCCTTTGAAAAACAACCCAACATATACACTATATACAATGAGCAAGTCAATTGACTGAAACAGTTAAGCCTGGAGCAGAAAATTATGTAGTAACTCAAAACAAATGTCCTATTACTGCTCAACAACTGGCTCAGAAATACTTTTTTCCCTCCTTAAATCCCCAGCTTTTCTGAGGCAAAAACTGAAGAACTCCTAATACTCTGCAAATGTTTTCATACAATAGTTGGAGCGCAAGACATTCTTTCTAAAGTATGTACTACAGAATGCTCTGGATAAGTACTATACTGGTGATATGCCAATATCACCAAGATAGCTTCAGTGCAAATATATAAACAACCAACCATCATTTTACTGGGAAGGGGGGGGGAGATGGTCCAACATGAACAAAAAACTTGACAATAAAAATTCTGACATTCTGATATTTCAAAGAGATATCAGCATTGCAGATATAAAACTCAGTATCCCTTGCCATTCATCCAGATTCTACCCAGAACCATTATCATCAATATGTTCATGTATTTTAGAAAACGAATACTGTACTAAGCATATCTTCTATTCCTTCATATTCTATCAGTTTACTATTCACTGACTGGAGCTTTTTACATCAGAAAAATAAAGAAGGGTTAATTTGCTTTGTGTAAAGCTAGATGGTTTAGGACCCAGCTGCAAAACTAGAGACTGGGAGTTCAATTCCCCACTGTGCCTCCTGTGAGTACTGTACAGCCAGCCTGTGTGGCCTTGGGCAAGCTGTACAAGTGCCAGTGCTTCCCTAGAAGAACAAATCACTTCTGATTATTCTCAGTGCAGAAAACCCTGAAAAAGGTTGCCATAAGGGGCTTCAGAATCATCTTGACAGCTCTTTATTATTATTGAATTGTCACTTGCCAGATGTTTTGAACCACAGCCTGCATCACCCTGACCAATTATTAGTCAGTGAAAGTTAACAAGTTAACTGTTCATCACAGAATATTAATCGACTACAGTACTTACAGAGAGGAACAGGGCATTCAGCATTTTATTCTTGAACATTCTATAAGTTTCAAGTATCAGGATGCTCAGCAATTTAGGCCTGAAAGCATCTGATTACAAGATTTCATTGCAGAGAAAGCAAAATGCTGTAATCCAGCCCTTCCCACGGTAATGCAGTTCAAATCAGCTACTTCCCCATCTTCTCCCTTATTTGACACTTGTGCATTAAAAAATTACCTTTCAACAAAGGCTCTATTGGAGTTCCAGACTACACAGTATGTGTTAAACTTTTCCGCTTTAAAAATGCACACATACAATCAGCAAAGGAAAATAAAAACAAACAACAGCCGCCAAAAAGGAGAGATGGGAAGCAGTGCTTTAATAAAATTTCCAGAGCGGCTACTAGGAAAAGGAATAACTCTTTAAACTTTGAACCAGGACCGTTCGCGACTCTTGTTAACAATCCTTGCTGTCTCTCCATCAAGCACGTCTCCAGCCTGCAGAATCGGCCAGATCTATCGGGAACCCCTTTACCGCCCCTCCTAAAGAGATCGAAATCTCCTGGGAACTTTTCCCAGCGGGATCTACCCACCTCCTCCAGGAACTTGGTGAGGTCATAGACGCGGTTGTGCAAAATGATCCAGGTACTCTGGCTGTGGTTCTTCTGCTTGATCTCCTCCAGCGTGTAGTAACGACCCCGCCACGGCTCGTTCCCACACTTGTCCTCGCTGCCATTCTTCGCCATTGCGGCTGCCTCTCCCCTCCCCCGCTCGGCTTCTCTGCGCCTTGCCCTGAATGCGAACAAACCAAGCAGCCCAAACGCTACTCGCTCTCGGCGGATCTCCGGCGGAGTAGAACTCTGACCCAGCAGCCTCTTACCTACTCCCTTCCCACCCACCCCCGCGCGCAGGCGCAGCTGGGATTTTCGGGCGGACCAGCGAGCCTGAACTCAGCGTCCTCTCCTGACGCCAGACAGGAGGGGCCACGGAACGCTTCCTGGTTTCTCATTGGCCGCCTGGGATGCTTTCGTAATTCCGAGGGCCGCGCGTTCTTTTTTCGTTCCTTCTGGTTCCAAGAAACTTGCGGGCTGTCCTTTTTCGATAAAGAAAGCTGGGAGCGGGAGAGTGGGGAGGGGGGTGGGCGATGTGGTGCGGTGAGCTGAGGCGAGGAAGCGGACTTTGTTTTTGGACACGACGCCTTATCCGAGTTAGGCGCATCTGATGCTTGCTGCGTCGCCTTATTATGGGATGCTAATCACAAAGAGTCGGTCACGACTGTAACGACACAACACACACACACAGAGAGACCCAGATGGTTTTCGTTCCGGAGGACGGTCTGTCCCTGATCGACTCCTGTCCAAACATCCAAACAAGAAATCTGGGACTTCCTACAAGGATCTCGTGCCATTAACGGGGAGGCGTAAGCTAGTATTAGTAGCTGCTTTGGCTTGGACGTTGGATGGAAAGATGGATGGTGTGTGAAGGCGGCAAAGACAGGTGCTACCCTGTCCCAACTGGTGGGAAAACCGGCACTTAATGCATGGAAAGGGGTGTTCACTCCACATGCTATGTTGGAAGATGCGGTAGGTTTCAATCTGCCCGAGAAAGAGTTTGATCCACAGAACTGAAATTGAAACAAGTCGACAGGGTGCCTTTGTTGCCTCCCCGTCCGGTCGCCCCGACCGCAGCTTCCCCCACCACCCCCACCCCCATTATTCCGCCATTCGTTTTGCCTGTTCCTACGGCCAGAGTAAAACTGCGTAGGCAGTATATCTCTTGGATTCCTATTGAGGTCACCTGGACCTGTGCCCAGTTCCAAAACTTTAGTGACTGTGTGGGCGTCCTCGCCCTGTTACCGCGGCCTCGATCGAAGGGGGGGGGGCAGGGGAGAACGGAAAGGGAAGGAGAAAGTGGGAAAGGGAAGAGTGTTTTTCTCCAAAACCCAATACTACATGCACACGCACACACAGAGAGAAAGATTTCCAGCTATGGGTGGTCTCTCCCCACCCTGGATGCAGGAAACCCGAGCCTTCCGCCTAGACAGCGAGCCAGTGGCGGAGGAGAAAGAACCACCCTTTCCTTTGGGCTCCGGTTCCTGGAGAAACTCTCCGTGTGCGTCCCCATGATTATTATATGTCGGATCATTCCAAACCAGAGAAATATGAGTCCCAGACATAGTTCCCGATAGATCCCCATTAATTGTATGTGTACGATTACCCCAAATCACAAAACATGGGTCTTCTGGCAGGGTGATCCATGCGTGCATGTGCCTTGTGTGTAAGCTTAAGTGTGTGTGTGTGTGTGTGTGTGTGTGTGTGTGTGTGTGTTTTCAGCAGAGCACTGATTTTCTTGTTGGAGTGGAGTCATGCCCTTTGTCAGTGTGCTGAAACAGACTACCTAGCAGAAGAAATGCTCTTGAAACCATAAAATCTCTGTGCCGGTCCAGATAACTTTCCAGAACCAGAAGCTGCCTTTGATGGAGGGAAGTGCCAACTGATAATTTCAACTTCTTAATTGTCCCCTGCAATAGCTGTGCCCCCACTGACTTGAACACCTTTTTTATTTTAAAGAAATCAATCGTAGGAGACAACAGAAGCAGATTCCTTAATTACTGTAGTCTCAAAGAGTGAAGAGCAGCAGTGTTCCAGATGTGATCACAGGCAGTTGAAAGCCGCCAAAAGTGATGGCAGCCAACTGGAGCAAAAGTACAGTAAACTACCCCTGCTGGGTTAACAAAAATATATCTCCTCCCCCCTCCCCCCAAAATGAGACAATTCCAGGTTTTCCACATTGAGCTCTGCATTGAGTATTTGCTGTTTTACAATTCAGTTTCTCCATTGCCTAATCTGAGGCAAATAGAGGTATAGTAGATGGAGATGACCAATGTATTTGCTGCCTAAAACAGCAATCTCTTTGGAAACTAGATTTCTTGGCAAGAGTGAATGATATTTTATTAGACCACTAAAAAATCACAGACAAAAGTTAGCTTTCAACCCTGTAGAGGTCTTTATCAGGATGGGCAACAGAGAGCTGGGGTCAGTGCAGAACAAACACGAAAGTTCCATAATCATAGCCAGAATGGACAGGACAGGGTCCTTTGTTTAAAGCAAGTTTCAAAAGGGAGCTAAAAGAAGCTATGAGAGAGAGAAAGGCATGGAGAGCATCAATCCACAAAGCGACAAGAGTCAGAAACAACGGAAAGGATAGATTAAATAAGGTGGAAAATGGCAGGCCAGACTTCACCTCTGGTGGTGTGCATTAGAATGTTTCTCAAAATGTTGCCACGCAACATACCACCACCGCCCTGCAATGGCCCAGTACTGAAACACATGGTTCCTTGTTGACTAGGAATGCAGGCACCCAGAAACATGACAACCCTTGCCTTCTGATTGTGTGCAAGGACTACATGGCTTGGGGGTGGATATGCTAAATTACTTAAATTTTCTTCCCAGCTAATGGTAGTGATGAGCATTTAAAAAGCAATGTAGTGAGTGGCTGAAGATTGTGAGCATTGTTTTGGGTGCTTCAGGTGATAGTGCCACAAAATGCCTACAACATAAGTCTAGTTCTTTATGAATTCTACAGCAAAATGTGGTTTTACAAGACTGTGTGGTTAAACTCTGTTCTTAGCAGAATACTTTATATAAAATATTGAATAAACATTTTAAGTTAAACACTTCTGGGTTGATTAGTTATACAGGCATAAGTAAAGTGGGACAAATTACACTGTTTGTATCTCTACTATATCAAAGTTTATGCCACAACAAATGAAATAGGCTTTAAGATGCCACAAAACAGGTGGGTATATTTTTATCTCTTAGGGCTTAATTTTACTGCTCAGGGTTATGCCGCCACCACAAGTCTTAGCAGTAATTGATAAATCTCAATTGAGCAGCTATGAAATTGATCTCTTTCTAAGCTCTTTCAAGGCAAAAGACCATCCATTTACATGGGAATGTGCCCCACTGGATTGAACAAAATTGTTTCTATGAATACAATGACAGAAAGTAAGTATGATTGAAAAACCAAATGGCAGGTTAGTCTGTAAAAATTTTATATAAACATTTATGTAATTTATGACTTCTAATAGCAACTCTTTATCAATAACTTAAGAAAAGTGACATAACTAAAATATAACATGTGTAGTCTGTCACTATGGGCCTTTTCACACGACCCCTCAGATCCGCTGGTCCCTTAAATTCGGACCAGCGATCTTGAGGGTTCCTTGCTGTTCCTCCGTCCCCACCCCCTCCGCACTTCCTTGTTCTGTCTGCGGGAGGGGAGGGAGGGGGGAAAAGCCTTAGACACGGACAAAAGAAGAAACCCTTACCTCCCGTGCGTGGAAGCTTGCTCCGAGCCCCGGTTTTACTTCCTGGTTGCTCTTAAAGGGGCGGAGGCGAAAGAAAAACAACAAAAAGAAGCAAGGAGAGCTCAGGCACTCTCCGCATCAAATATTTTTCACCTCCCAAAAGCAAGTACAAGAAAGTGCAGCTGGGTCGCGCTTAGGTGGGCGGGGTCGCACTTAATTGTCTGCAAACTCCGGACCTGGTGGGAAAACATTTTTAAGGTCCAGAGCTTGCAGCCCTTTGCCGCGGAGCTTAGGGGTCGTGTATAAACGATATTAAACATTTTCATTAACTCAGAAGAACCACAGTATGTGTTTTATTTATAGGTTAAATAGGTTGCTGTTCTCCCAAAAGGTGACCTAGTGCTGCTCACAATATTGTATTAAAAAGAATAGAATTAAATCCATAAGTTAAACATTAAACAACTATTAAGCTATACACTGATTAAAATACAATAATTAAAAGCAAGTAAATATTAAAACTATCTTAACTTTAAAAAGGCATTCAGGGACTTAATCATGATTGTTAAAAGCCTACCAGAAAAATATGTGTCTTCAGCTGTCAGCGGAAGAAAAGGGAGAGGGGAAGATGGGGGAGCTTTCCATTACCTAGTAGCTGCCTGTATCCCCATCATCCATGTCTGCACTGGCAATGGGACCAAAAGAAGGACCTCTTCTGATAATCTTAAACACCGAGAGGACTCATATTGTTATAATTATATTGTTTCTTGTCGTAAACAGCTCAGAGTGGCCTTGTAGCCAGATGGGTGGGTGGTAAATAAGTAAATAAATGTGGGAAGATATCGTCCTTCAGGTATTCTGAACCCAAGCTGTATAGGGATACAGAAAAACATGCTTTTCTCTTCAACAGTGCTGGGGTTAAGGGCCCTGGACTTCAGTGTAATTCAAAATCCATGTATAACTCCTCTTATGACCCAAAAATATAACTATAAAGCATAAACAACACATGCAAACACACACAGAGAACAGTTTTCTCCATCAGAATTTTCTTTCATAGCATTGACAATCCTTTCCATATAATACCATGTGTAGTGAACTTTAAAGGTCTTTATGACCCCCTGATCTAGAGGCTGAATTAGAGATGCTGTGTTTGGGGGAACGTAGATTGCTTTGTTGCCTTCAGCATTGAACTCATGGGTTCTGGGTGGCCAGAGGCACAGTATTTATTGAACATGTATTTGTTTATACAAATATTTTTATTGGAAAAAATCCATAAATAAAAAGTCATGCTGTTCAGACCCAAGGTATTCAAGGGAAATGTATAGATATATAACCATCCATACAGTACATGCATGTACATAAACTGAGTAAATTACTGGATTGTTCTCAGCTACCTCTATTTTTATTTATTTCTCCACAGATACTCCCCCCCCTTTTCCGCTCTTCCTTAATTTACCTTACACCAGTATCAAGGACCATATATTTTCTTCTTTCAGTTCACGAAAATTTACATTTTAGGGGAGTTCCAGATGCAGGATGTGTATAACATTAGACAGGTAGCTGCAGTAGCCTGAAAATGAGCCAGCTTTATTGTCAGTTCTGCTTATTTCAAAATCAGAAGTAAAGATCAAGGATGAAGTAGTATCACGTCTAATAACCTTGGTAAGATATTTGCCTAAATATATTTGATGAGAGGATTACAACGTCCACACCCAACTGTGCAAGTATGACATAGTTCTGCAAACTTAATTTAAAGATAACCTAAACATTTGTAACATCATTTAAATCATAATTTAACCTATATCAAAATTCTGAATGGGGATTTGAAGAAGAATTTGCATTGTAAAAAGGAATCATAGAACTTTACCTAGCAATACGTCTGTGAAGATTCTCAGTCACCCAGGTGAGTTTATCTGGAAGTTGAGTCATGGCTACTGGACTTCTTTTTGAGAGACAGAAACGTTTCGCTGCTCATCCAAACAGCTTCATCAGTCTGAATACAGCTAGTGCGAGTCCTCCATCTTATAGTCAGTCAGCTTTGACCTCTTGTCACCCTTGTCTGAATTAGGCTCATAAGATGAACAATGGCCTGAATAGGCTTGTTAGGGAGACAATAGTATCCATAGCCTTAAGGTGAACAATGGCCTAAGGTGCTGAAACTTATCAAGAATGGGTTGTTAGCTATGTCCTTGGTGGTGAAAGCTTTTTGATTTGTCTGGGTACTTTGGAAAGCACAGCCTGATAAGTAGCAGATAGACTATGCCTGAGACCGCCACTTCTGTTGAGGGTGGGGGTTTCGATGCTCACATGAATGGCTTTCCTTACTTCTCTCTCAAACCACTTATCTTCTTTGTCTAATATGTGTACATCCTCATCTTTGAAAGAGTGCCCTTTGTCCTTCAAATGGAGGTATACTGCTGATTCTGGTCCTGAGCTGTTACCCCTCCTATGTTGGACCATCCTTCTGTTTAATTAATTTTTGCATGGTGCTGTTTATGATTACATTTGTGCTTTATTTGTGTTCAGGTTTTCATTACATAAGATGCAACCGGGTCACCTCCATGGGTTTATAATGTGTGCATTTTCTTCATCTGTTTAGTGCAGCATTAAGGGGCAAGTGCCTTATATGACCTGCAACAGAAGCATCCTTGAACGAATTTTTACTTCATATATCTCCTCCAATAGCATTAAAGGGGATTAGTTCAGCCATAAGGTCAAGAGAAGATACTGTATATTGGTACATTTGAAGCAACTGCAGTTTCGTAGAACTGAAAAATAAGGCATGTGTTGGTAAATGAGCCTTTGGTTCTTTGGAGGAAAGATGGGAAATCCACAGATATTATAAGTTATAAAGGTCATGGATAGGGTCTAGTTTCTTTTTACACACTGGCCAACATCCTCTTGTGCAGGCACATAAATGGTGTAACCGTTGGATGCGATTTGTCCCAAATTGAGAAACTGCCCACCACTATTGAATGCACACAATTACATGCTACAGGTGCATGATTGTATCAAGAGAAGCCGAAAGTAACTCTTAATTAGGCTAGACTTCATTAAAAGCCTGGGCTCTTAGTATGCCACTCAAGGTAGAATGGTACTGTATATACCAAAAGATACCAAATTAGGAGGCACCCATTCTTTTCAGCAGTAGCCAGCTGCATCAGCAGAAGACAATAGAGAGTTCCAATGGTGGTGGAGTAGAAAAACTCCTAAATGGCAATTATTGGGCAGCAGTGATAATTGAAGGTGACACTGATGGAAGATCTTTCACAGACAAGGCTGGGACATTTGGGAATTTATTCATAGGGTTGCCATTATCCTATAAAGCAAAAAGTGTTCTGCAAAGTGTTCTCTTTTCTACAGACAAGCAAGCTGGGACATTTTTCGGAAGGATGGAAAGTGAACCTTGATTCCCGGGGATTAGGATTGCCACTTTATTTCCTATAAATGACTACACAGCACACAACAGATTTCCCATGATTATGATTCTATATTTTTCATTACTATAATGCTACAGTTTCTCTATCTCTTCTGTTGATCTGATGGCTGAGTCAGACAACTCAGTTTGCAACTGATAGTGTCTATAGTTATTTCTTAATTTTGGCCAATTTGTACTAATGACAACATTACTAGGTAAGAGGGCTTGACAAAAAGAAGAAAAACCTGATTTGGAAAATTAATGCTGGAAAAGAGCAGCTAAACTCTCAGATGAATTGAATTTTTTAAAAAAAGAAATATTTTATTCTTTGAGAATAAGGTACAGTTCTTGGTGCTAATTTACTAACAGTAACTTCCGACAGATAGCTGCACCAATGGCATTACTGCAAGGCAATTATCTTTCCTTTTAAAAGCTTTGCCTTTTTCCTTTGTTACTTTCTCTGAGTATCCCATAGGGCAGTGATGGCAAACCTTTTAGAGACCAAGTGCCCAAACTGTGATTCAAAACCCACTAATTTTTCACAAAGTGCCAATACAGCAATTTAACCTGAATATAGGGGGCTGTGAAGGGGCGATATCGGGTGCCCACAGAAAGGGCTCCAAGTGCCACCTTTGGCACCCGTGCCATGGGTTCGCCAACACTGCCATAGGGAGTGGGACAGTGACAGCAACATGGAAAAACCAGGAGCTGCAGAAGGAATGATGTTGGGTGAGGGACAGAGAGAGATCAGAGAGAGGAGGAAGAGTTTGTTAAGAAACTTGGAATAATGAACATTAGAGGACCAATCAGTGTCACATGAGTCTCTTTTCATTCTCACAGACCTCACACCCCTTGATATTGGGTAATGCAGGCATGTCCAAACTTCGGCCCTCCTGATGTTTTGGACCACAACTCCCAAAATTCTAAGCTTAGATTGCCAGTTGCAAAGGATTGTGGGAGTTGTGGTCCAAAACATCTGGAGGGCCGAAGTTTGGACATGCCTGGGGTAAGGTAAAGCATACTCTCAAAGGAATGGAATATGGCATATACTGATGTAAAAACAGTCTGTAACTTGTAAGGACAGGTACATTAGTTCAGAAAAATATCCATAAAGATAAATAGCATTCAAACAAAATGCAGTGTTAGTTCCTCACTAATTCACATATAACCATCAGGTATTAATAATTCAATTATTTGTCAAGAACAATTTCAAACAATTCTCTCAAATTTTGTTCATATACAGATTCAGATACAAGTAGACATATAATTGTCATACATTTACCTGTATAATACTGTCACTTTTCAAATAATATTCAGTTACAGATTATAGTGAAAATGTACACCACATATTTTATACTAATAGTCATGTCTCTTGGGGTAACATATAACTACCCTATTAGATTATAGCTTGCCTCTTGAACATAAGTATTTAATCACATTATTGCTATGTTTTTATTCAAGCAATTAAAAAAAGATTTCTATTCTTGTACTTAAGATAAAAGTTGAAACCCACAAACTCCAGGTAATTGTTTTACATGTAGGCAGTAATTATTCCACCTGCATGTCTTACACTTGAAATTGTATTACCATTACATGACAAGCATCCAACAATCTCCTGTTTCAGATGGTAATTTCTTCAGGTGTCTTATCTCAGGTAGCCAATAATTGTGAGTTGTGTGAAGTTGATGGATTGCTTAATATAATCTGCTCTACTCTTAATTATTCCAATGACAATTATAAACATGGCATAGACGATTACAGATAACTGAACAAGAAAAGGGTAAGTCACATTTGATTCTCTTGTGTGACCTACATGCTAGTCTAGACAAGAGGCTACTGTTAAAGATTCTAAAGACAGAATATGGAAGAACAAACTGGTTTCTTGTTGGCAGAAATGCTGCACAAATGTATATCTTATATACTTTTCTGTTCCATGTATGTGCAGAATACATCATGCAAAAAGTTCAATGAAGGAGGAATGAAAATTTGTGCCAGAAGCATTGATTATTTGTGATATGCAGATGATGCCACCTTTTGGACAAAAAAAAAGGCAATGACTTGAAATAGTTCATGAAGATTAAAGAAGAAAATGCAAAAGCAGAATAAGAATGAAGTATTAAGGGGGGGGGGGGGAACCATGACTGTAGAAAATGTGTGCAACATTAATGTTGATACATTTTCCCAAGAAGTACCAATGTTCATTTGTGCAAGCATATTCTGACAAAAACATTTTAAGAAACACAAATGTAATGGCTTTTGAAACGTATTTCAGTGTGAGTTTTTTTTTTTTTTTTTAGGATAAATTCACTTTGTCAGACAAGAAGACACACTTGCAAACACATCTGTGCTAGAACCTGGAAGCATTCTCAAATCCATGGTGCTGAAAACCAGGACCATTCCACTTGGCACAGTATTTCTACACGATATATGCCCTGGGGAAAGCTGGACAAGAAAGCTGACAGGAGGGGAAAATGGGGGGTTGGAGGAGCACAATATGAGTACAATGGATAAGGAGCAACAACATAGATAAACGGCTCCTGATTGAGAGATGACAATAACATCCCTCCTAGCGCTGTAGTGTAAGATGATGATGGCGATGAGCAACTCATGCCTGAACTCGCACTGGAAGTCAAGAGAGGGCATCCAGGCAACTGCCCTTTGAACGCAGCGTCGGAACAGGGTTCGGCGGCTGTTTTGGGGCGGAGGTGATGAGGTGGTGGGCGGTGGAAGCGTTCAGCAGGCGCTTCGAGCCGTGGCCGCGGGGTTGCTTCCTAAAACGGGAGGAAAGGGTTTCACCGAACGATCCACCCACCATTTCCCCCTTCCCTCACCGCGACTCCTCGCCATCTTCCCCCCCTCCTCTCCGCCCCCCCCCGGGCAAGCTCCCTGCCCCGCGCATTCTTCCATTTCCCCCTCAAAGAAAGGCGGGAAAACGGCGCCCGCGGTTGGGGAAGGTCCTGCCTCGGGAAAAGACAAGGGGGTGCCAAGAGAAACGGGCGGGAAGGTTGAGCAGTTTGTGCAACGTGCGAGGAAGGAGTTGCTTTTTGTCTCGGAGTGAAGGCTTGAACCCCTCACGATCTGCTTCCTTTTTCGCTGTTTCTACCGTCTGCTTGCACCGCCACAGGCTAATGTTTTACTTTCTCTAGGTAATTGTTTACCAGCGGCTACTGCTTGTTGACTTTGTGCCTTGACTCCTGCCTATTGCTGCTTTTAAAAATGAAGACATTTTGCTGCCTTAGGAGGGTTCTCTCACTCCATAGGCGCTGGTTGCTGACCACAAACTGGCTTTAGGTCAATCCTAAAAGAGCAAAGGCCCACCTAAAATGCCCTGGTGTTTGTAATTCACTCCAAGAGGGCTAGCTGGACAAAGAGGAGGACTATGGTATACTTATTTGAGACACGTGCCTGGGTTTGTGCATACCTGTACATTTCTTGTTTTCTCTTTGATTGAGGATTGCCAGCAGTGGTGGTGGGAGTGTAAATGGGCACAGCTGACTATACAGTACACTGTGTTGTGTTCTGAGGATGTGAAGCCCTATGACTCTGTCCGGTAAGGTTAATCACTGAAGTGACTTATCACAGAAAAAAGTCATCAATGGGAGTCTCAAGCAAGTGATACACGAACTAAGAAGTTGCCTCAGGGTCACCTTGTGGGAGACCAAGCCAGAATCAATTCTGGTATTTCAGCTTTTCTCCCTGTTTTATCAGCTTTTTGTCAGTGACCATTGGGGAAGTGACAATAAAAGAGTTTGAGTAAACGTCAAAGTGCTAATTTTACTGTATGGTGTAATAACAATTATTAGCAGCAAAATGAGGATGAAGGATTTTTGACAATTCTTTCATGCTACAACAAAACTGTCTCCCCCCCCCCAGCTTCTGCTCATTAGTTTTTCAGAGGAAACAACTTCTGAAGGAAAGCAACCTACAGTAAAGCAAGTTTTTCATCTGTGCAATCAACTCAGCAAATTGAGCTAATTACTTTTTGTGAGAATGTAAGTGGAGTAGGAACTGGCAAACCACTCCAGTATTCCTGCCAAGAAAACTCCATGGACATGGGGTCACGAAGAGTCGGTCACAACTGTAACGACACAACACACACACACACACACAAGTGGTGATAATAACTGCAGTAAGAATGCATACAGTATTTCAGAAATGTTCAGTTACTTATATGCAACGTTATTTTGTCATACGTTTGAGGGCCTTTTTACACGACCCCTAAGATCCGCTGGCCACTTAAATTCGGACCAGAGATCTTAGGGGTTCGTCGCTCTTCCTCTGTCCCCACCCCCCTCCGCACTTCCTGGTTGCTGGCTGCCTGAGGGAGGGAGAAAAAAGAAAGAAAAGAATGCCTTCTTACCTCCGTTTTGTTCCGGGCAGCATTCAGATCTCTTAAAGGGGCGGGGCGCAAAAAAAGAACAAACGGAAGCCAGGAGAGCCCCGCACTCACTATCCTTACACCGGATCAAATATTTATCACCTCCAAAAAGCAGGTACAAGAAAACTGCTGTTTGGTCTTGCTAAAGTGGGCGGGGTCGCACTTCATTGTCTGCAAAGTCCGGAGCTGGTGGGTAAACATTTTTAAGGTCCGGACCTTGCAGCCATTTGCGGCGGAGCTTAGGGGTCGTGTATAAACGCCCTGAGTATTCACATTCCAAACACATTTTGGTGCAAGCAAAGTTGGAACCAATGGGGTAATATCAGTATATAATTCACATATTGCCTTTGTCTCTTAAGTGATACAGTGATATATATATAAGTGATATAGTGATATAATGGCTGTGTTGGATTTTCCCTCTCAAAGGCAGGAAGCCTTGTTTTAAATGCCCATTGAGACATGAAATTCCTTAGGTGATCATGGGCCTGCCACATTCTCTAAAATTGGTCTTATCTGACAGGGTTACTGTGAGGATCATAGACTAATGAAGTATGGAGACTTATCATATTTGTACACTTGTTTTATTTCCAAATCAACAGGAAGGTATATAACCACCCATGTGTGGCATTAGAAGGGTCTTTACTGGACCATCAGCTCTCACCAGCATAGAATGCTGGGAACTGCAGGTCAACATCTTGAGCTCAGCATTTTGCCCACCCCTGAACTGGAGGGAATGCCTGGGGTACTAATATTAATTTATCTTGTGGTCTTATGCATTTTTGCTGATCATTTTATTTTTCTTATACTAGTGGTTAACAAAGTAACATGAATAATAGACGCCAGTCTCTGTTTTTCATCAGTCTGCCTGAGCTGCAAAAACTTTGTGCAGTGAAGGTTACAGTATATTCTCAACAGGCAGCTACTGAGATCAGAACAGCACAGAGGAGGATGTGCAGGTAAAGGAAATAAGACTGTTGCATTATTGCCACACTATAGTCCTGATTAACGTCAGAGTGCAGGTTTTTTTTTAAAAAAAAACTTGAAAACAAGTTCATATATTATAAGTTACTTATCCTGGTCAGATCACAGCCAATGACAGGATCAAGTGTTGCTTGCTAAGGCAAAGGAATCAACAGTTCCTTTTCTATTTGTTGTACAGTAATTGTGAGAGAGTAACTTTGGTTCAAGCTGTGATGTTCCTTGTAGTGAGTACATAAACATTTGTTATTAACATTTCAAATGTTGATAGGCAGCACTTAACACCTACATGTCTGAAAACATGGCAAATCATTTTATTGTGGCAAATTGATATTTGGTATTTCTTGTCTTGATTAACAACCGTAAATAAAGATTCAATCCTTAAGAACCCAGACAATATCACCCAACATATGCAGAGATTTAAAGTGCAGGACTAAAATGTAAAAGTTCTGTAACATTGAAAACATGAATGTCAAAATTTGGAGAGGTTTAGGGTTCAGGGGGCTGAGTTATTAAACTTCAAAAAAGGTCCCTCTAGGAAAAATCATTTCTAATTGAGTCAGAAGCCACTAATAGCCCCCCTGCCACTAATAGCCCTAAGTACATAAAAATATATTCTCAAAATATGTATTGCATTCATGTATCGGCACCAAAATTGCAGGTAAAATCATAGGTTTGGGTTTCAGGGGACTGAGTTATTAAGCTCCAAAAGGGATCCCTGTATCTAACTGCCAGAGTATGTGTGGCACACACCAGCAATATAGGGGTTAATTTAAGCATATTAACCCCAATTAACCCCTATATTGCTGACGTGTGCCTTATACACTCTGGCAGTTAGTTATGGGGACCCCGAGTAGTTTTGGTGCCGAAACATGCATGTGATAACTATTTTTGAGTACATAAAAATATGTACTCCAAAATAGTGACCGCAGGCATGTTTCCGCACCAAAATTGCTATGGAACTTTGTCAAGTTCTTCCCTGGAAGCCCCTGAAATTTGGAGAGGTTTGGGGTTCAGGGGGCTGTTATTAAAATCCAAAGGGGGTTCCCCCTAGGAAAAAAATCATTCTAATTGAGTCAGAGGTTCAGAACTAAGCTAAAATAGCCCCCCTGGCAGGCAAGCAATTAGTGGCTTCTGACTCAATTAGAAATTATATTTTTTCTAGGGAGGACCCCCTTTGGAGTTTAATAACTCAGCCCCCTGAACCTCAAACCTCTCCATGTTTCAGGGGCTTACAGGGAAGAGTCCAAAGAAGCTTCCCTTTCATTTTGGTGCCTCTAGGACCCAGGGGAGCATAGCGTTTTGTTTTGTTTTGTTTTGCTTTGTTACAAAACTACTTTAAAAATTTAGTAATGAAATGAAACACTATATTGCCGTTTCATGCCCATCTCTAGTTATGACTGCAGCCCAATTAGGAAATAAGAAGGAGCAGTAATATTTTAATGCTTTACTTAGGCAACTTTTGTTTCTTCATCAAGACATCCTGTCTTCACCTGTTCCTGGAACACTGAACCAAGTTTCAGTGGTTATGACAGTAAGTAATAATACTTTTAATAATTATTTTACAATACTGTCATTGGGAGAACAAATTGTGCCTCCATTTTAAATGTATCCCTTGTCTCAACTTGTTTTTGTTCTGTTGGTAAAAGAAATGTAAGTGTAAGCATAGCTGCACAGGACAGTATCCAAAACCAAAAGTTTTTCTATGATAATGGACGTGGCAGTGGTTTCTAGTTGCTGCTTATTTGGCATGGTACCTCTTGACACCATGAGTAATGCTATCTTTTTGAACCATTCCTGCCTCACTATACATTTATTGATTAAAGTCATATGAAATTAAAAATAAAGTGACTAGTATAAAAAAGTTTTTAAAAGCCAGTGAGTCATCTAGCCATGTTGCCAACTTATACATGAAAGAACTGGAGAAAAAGGCACTCAGCACCTTCCCAGGGATGACACCATCCCACTGATTCAGGTATGTAGATGATACCTGGGTGAAAATCATGACTCAGGAAGTACAGGCCTTTACAGACCACATCAATGCAGTGGACCCAAATATTTTCACCAGGGAAGGCACCAAGACAACAGGCTGGCTTTTCTGGATCGTGCATTTATCATAGAACCTGACCATGTCCTGGGGAATAAAGGTTTATAGGAAACCCGCCCACACTGATCAGTACCTACTTTTTGACTCCTACCATCCATTACAATAAAAATAGGAGTTATCAGAACTCTAACCGCAGAGTAGAGAAGATCCCCACCTTCAAAGAAGCCAAGGAGAAGGAAGATAGGCATCTGAAGACAGTGTTTAAGGTCTATGGATATCCAAAGTGGACCTTCAACAAAGCAGTGTCCTGACCCAGAAGAACAATGGACCAGGCTGAGACAGAGAGCTGATGGAAAAACGTGGTCATTCCTTACATAGCTGGAGTGTCTGAAAAGCTTAAAAGGATTTTTGGCAAATGCCACATCCCTGTTTACTTCAAACCCACAGACACTATAAGGCAGAGACTAGTCCATTCAAAAAATCTGGCGCCAAAACACAAGAGGAGCAATATAGTATATATGGTCCAATGGAGTGTGCAGAGCTGTACTTTGGAGAAATCAAACAGCCATTAAACAGGAAGATCGCCCAACACCAATACCCTGTTCCATCCACTCTGTCCTAAAACATACTGTAGTTACAACCCTAGACATACAGCAGTCATAGGTAGTATGCGTGCCTTCCCATCTTTGTTTTTACATTTTTTCTGTTTCTAAAAGTGGACATTGGCTGTAGAACAAACTATAATAGACTTGGATTCTTTGTCAGCATCTCTCCACTCAGTTATCATTTCTCACCCCTCCCAAACTTCTCATAATGCAGTATTTGTCTTATTTGAAATCTCCATTATTATAGACTTTTTATTAACATTTTGTTTGTTTTAGATACCTTTTTACAAATCAGGAAAATTTCAGGCCTACGTGGAAAGCCATGGAGCTACAGTAAGTGATGAAAGTTGACAAATTCTTAACTTAATTACAAATACTGTATGCTATTCACAGTATGGAGTTGAATACCTTGTTTTTAATCACCATCAGTTGGAATTCATGATCCTCATCCCAATCCATTCTGCACAGTATAAAAGAAAACCTTGTATAGAGTGAATTCGGAGTTGTTTTTATCCCAATGCACTGAGGTCAGCAATAGGTTTAGAACAATGGTAAGGATTTCATGTTCTCAGTTTTTCCTTATCCTTTTGAGAATTCCAGGACTTCCTCCCCCATGAAGGCAACCTACTGACATAACTTCTTGGCAACATGGTTCATCAAAAATAAAAAAAAATGTTATACTATTAGTTGGGGAAATATTCCAATGGAAAAAATAGATTTGTTGAGAAAATATGTATGTATGTATGTATGTATGTACAAGTGCCCACTGCCCAGAATAGTGCCATAGCACTAATGAAACTGTATATAAATTAAAGTAATAATCAAGTATGAATAGTACATGAAACATTAAGATAGTGTTAAGAACTCTTTAGGAGACAATATGATTTTCAGAACCAGTTCCTTGTGAAGTCTGCAACAAAATGTGGCACTGGGGAACAAAATGTCCTGTTCTTGGTCAATATTGAAAAATATTGAAAAAATGGGAGCATTATGAAAGAAATGTACATTGATTCTCCATTTTGCAGGGGGGGGGGGAATCTATATTTTTTCCTATTTCTTATGGGTATAGGTGTGGGCAGTGGAAGACTCATTTTGTAACATGGATGATGCCATATTTCTGGTGCCTTTGTGTAGTACCCTCTTATTTTACTCCATTTATCTATTTGCAGTTGATCTTGTATCGTGTAACAGAGTATACACACTTCAATAATATGTTCTTTCTGCTTCAGTGTTATCCATTGCTATTTGTGCAAAGTGCTCCCTTTAGAGCGCTACATCATCATCATGTCTGTTCTGCAGAAGCAGCGCAGGTTGAAGTAACTCCATGCAAATCATCTTGCTAAAAGAACTTCAGTTCAAATTCCTGTCTTCATATGAACCCTGGGCCCTTTTTAGCAATTTATGAATTCTTAGCATTGGTTTTCAAGTTCCACAAGGGTATTGGAGATCTTTTCTCACATGAAAGGAATGAAGGCAAATTGAATAGATCTATGATAGTCCTTCAGATACAAAAATATTATATCATTAACAATTGATTACAGTACAGACTTATGTGGACTCCTCCAGGTGACCAGCTTTTTAGTTTTTTCATCACTGCTATTATTAAGTTCTAATTTACTTAATGTAACATAATATATATTTGTGCTTATATTAGTCCTATTCCATTTGTAAAATCGTTTTGTAAATATTAAGAATCTATTTCTAATACTAATTTTCTTAATGTTAGTAAAATTTGTAATATAATAGATTCTTAATCTTTTCCAAATGTATACATTGTAACATCTGAATATGGAATAGTAGAAAGCAGAAGGTTGTGCAGTGCATCTTTGCAGTTGATTTTCTTATTTGAAGTTTCTATCATTGACAAAGTAAAGAGTTGAACTGGTTTGTGTACATTTTGATACATAGCTAGAATAGCATTCTATAGTTTCAATGCTCAGATATTCTGGTTTTTTACTTTTACAGACAGTAAGTACATAATATTGCTTAATTAAATTCAGATTATGCTTGCCATATGTGGGAACAATGTTACAAGTCTGAACAATCTTGATTATTGTGTAAGGGTCTATCACTATGGCCTTTCCAACTTGTCAAGTGATGTTCAGAAATTTCACAGGGCAAAACCTTTCATTTTTATTGATAGTTGAAGGTGTGGAATGCAACAGTGTCATACCTAGTGAGAAATAGCAGATATGCATTTTGGATTGGCATCTGGTTTGCAATCTGAATTTAAACAGAACAAGTGGGACCTGCTTCTCTTAAGAATTCCACACATGTCTTTCTCCAAGATACTCAATGCCCCCACTTTCCTGGTTTTCTAACTCTCCCAGACAACATTCAACATTATGTGGATACTTTGGGTGGACTGCTAGAATGTTTTGGAGCCATCAGGTCTCTATGCCAGGACTGGCTGCTCATAATTTGAGCAAGAGTAAATGCTTGCTCATATAACTTCAAGCTGAGACATCCCCAGTTCAGGCCAGAGTTATTACCTCTCCCCCAGATATTTTTGTATTTCTCTCAAGCTTATGTTTTTACATGTCTGCTGACACTTAACCTGGTCTAGAAAATAGACAAAGCATTAGAATCATGGTATATTTGACAAAATATAAACTCAGTTTCAATGTTGTAGTTTTTATTAGATTCACATTTGCTCTATGAACTTTAAGTCTTGTTTGAGAATTCTTATTCTAGCATTCATGAACCTACTCAAACTTTGGAAGTGTCTAATATCTGTAATGGAAAGGAGGAGGGTGACCAAACTGAAGTCTAACCCTAGCAAGACAAAAGTGTGTGTTGTGTCGTTACAGTCGTGACCGACTCTTCGTGACTCCATGTCCATGGAGTTTTCTTGGAAGGAGTACTGGAGTGGCTTGCCAGTTCCTACTCCAGGCGCCTACAGCACCTGGTATTCCCTGGTGGAATCCCATCCAAGTACTAACCAGGGCCGACCCTGCTTAGCTTCCGAAATCAAGCGAGATCGGATGTGCTTAGGGCATCTAGGCAGCTAGCAAGACAAAAGTAGTCCTAGTCAATCATAAGGAAGATTGGGGAACAGGGGTCCATCCTGCATAAAATGGGATTGCACCCTCCTTGAAAACTCAGCTTCACAGCAGGGTACAGCTGAACATGAGGAGGGCAGAAGTAATGACTACAGAAGACTTAAGTAACTTCATTGATAACAATGAAGAAATAGTTAAAGTTTTTCTGTATCTTACAGTAAGAGTACATCACTAGAGACCAAGGCCAAGATAATCTATACTATGGTATTCCTGATTAGTGAGTATGGACATTAAGCTGGATAGTAAAGAAAGATAACAGAGGGGGGGAAAGTTCATTCAAAATGAGCTGTTGGATGATAGCTTTATATATACTGTCGACCAACAGAAAGACAAATAAATTGATGCTAGATCAGATCAAGACTTGAATCTTTCTAAAATCAAATACGAATAACCTGAGGCTATCATAGTTTGATCACATTAGAAAAAGTTCTACCAGGCTAGAGGTGTCAGTGTTCTGATTCTGTGTAAGACACGTTGAGACAGTATCTAATACAACTGCAGAGTTTTGAAAGAGCAATGTCTGTTTCTCTTTTTAGATGGCACTGCCAGAGAGAGTTCTCCCATCTGTCTTTCAGACATGTCTTTCTTACTCACTTATCACTAAACTTGCTCCTCGCTGGAATCGAGCTGGTCATCTTTTGATACAAGGTATTTCTCCAGAACAGTTGACAGTCACAACCCTGTGTCATTCTCTCTATCTCTCTCATACTGCATACTTGTTATTCCACCTTATTTATCATTGCTTTTAGAGTGGTACATTTGTCTTGCTTCTCCCTTGTATGCATATTTTCTACATGTAATATGAGTTTCTTCTTATTTGAAAAATGTAGTATTCTATTATGCAAGTCTTAATCTGCAGGCACTAATTTGAGATTTGAGAGCAGAATTGCCATCAATAGAGCCAGTGTTCTCTAATAATTACATTAATGTAACAATTTAAGACGCATAGTCAGCCTTGTAGTGGAAACACTAAGGGCCTTTTTACACGGACCCCTAAGATCCGCTGGCCACTTAAATTCGGACCAGAGATCTTAGGGGTTCGTCGCTCTTCCTCTGTCCCCACCCCCCTCCGCATTTCCTGGTTGGTGGCTGCCTGAGGGGAGGGAGAAAAAAGAAAGAAAAGAATGCCGGTTTACATCCGTTTTGTTCCCGGCAGCATTCAGATCTCTTAAAGGGGCGGGGTGCAAAAAAAGAACAAACAGAAGCCAGGAGAGCCCCGCAGTCACTATCCTTACACCGGATCAAATATTTGTCACATCCAAAAAGCAGGTACAAGAAAACTGCTCTGGGTCGCGCTAAAGTGGGCGGGGTCGCACTTAATTGTCTGCAAAGTCCGGAGCTGGTGGGTAAACATTTTTAAGGTTCGGGACCTTGGAGCCATTTGCGGCGGAGCTTAGGGGTCGTGTATAAACGCCCTAAAATAGAGGATAAAAATGCCCAAGCAAACAGTCAGTATGAATCAGTTATGCAAAATCCCCACCCCAAATCTAGGCTAAAAAGCAAGTGGATTTTAGATAACATTTTGGGTTGCATTTGTATTGAAATAAATTGAGGTGAATGTCCATGCATCTTTGTCCTTGAGGCATGGAATGTAACTATGAGTATGACTCAAACATTTCCTTGGTTTTGCTACCTAAAAAAAAGATAAGTTTTGTACTCAAAATAGTGTTAATAAAAGATTATTGACTCTGCCACATTGAAGCAATTGTACATTATATAACTATCATCCAGAAATGTAAATTTATTTATTTATCTGTTTAAAATATTGTTTACACTGCCTTGAAAAGGTTCCAATGAATATACAGCATTTAAAGCTGAAAACAATGATTATACTATGGTGGATTTACTACATTAAAAGACACTATTTCAAGCCCAGAACAATGGATATAAAGAGGCAGCTTGCATCATTAAAAGGGACTATTAAAGCTAATAACAACAAGTATGCAAATATTAAAAAGGGGGAGAGAAATGCCACTGAAAAATGGAAAGCACAAGTACTGCAGTATTAAAACATTAGCTGGATTATATTTTGTCTTTCTATTGAATTCTGTGTATTCTGGTGAGATGTTTTTATAAAGTTACATAAATAATGTTTACATTTGTATACTTTTTTTAGTTTACTTCTGTACTATATGCTTCCATTTCCCCTGTAATGCACTGAAATAATTTTGTGTATAAAATGACTGCTCCAAAATGGCAATTAATATATATTCATTTCATTTGTTAAGGGAAAGATTTTCTGTCACAACAAGGAAAGCAAAATGCTGTTGGTGAGTTCAGTACTGATTAAGAGAAAAAAATCTTCAAATTACTACAGAGTATGGCAACTTTACATATGCCACTTGGTTGATAAATAGTGGCACCTCTGTGCACCAAAGGCAGTTTGCATAGAATTGCCTGCTATATACAGTATTTGTGATAATGAGATCTGATGGTGAAGAGGTATTCCAAAGCCTGCTTTTCAGATAACACAAAATAATTTTTTATATTTTGATATTTTGTATAGCTGTAAGCTTGCAACTGATATGTATTTTCTGACTTAACTATTTTGCTCAAAACTTAAGTTTTATGTTGTCATCTCTGTTCTCATAACATAAGCATTACTGTTTACTCTTTTATTGTGAAAGTTAGCACTAAACTCAAGGAACTGTTACCTCATCAATGTTCCAAAAACCTCAGATGATGTAGCTACCTGTTCCCAGCTGTAGTTTTTCAATAATGCTTTTAATTTTAAAGAACTTCCCTGAGGCACATTTTAAAAGACTTTTTAATTGTAAGGCAACACTTTTGCACCCATTGAATCAATTTTCATATGTTTTGCTGCCACATACTGTATAATTGGCAGGTAAACAGAATGTACCGTAGTCCTGTCTTCTAAACTTGGATGTCATGACTACAATAAAGCTCAAACCAGTGTAACAATGCTATCCGATGCTGCCTGACCAACATTAAAGCATCAATTAAAGGCAAGAAAAGTATAACAGTGACAGATACTCCAAGAGATTCCAGCCTTTCCTTAGACATAGTTTCATGATCCTTGACAGCTCAGGTAATAGTAATGGCAGACAACTCTTGTCACAGCAAATGGTAGAGTTCTGGAGA
This sequence comes from Phrynocephalus guinanensis, assembly GCA_037367245.1. NCBI lineage: Eukaryota > Metazoa > Chordata > Lepidosauria > Squamata > Agamidae > Phrynocephalus > Phrynocephalus guinanensis. The sequence goes on from CM074739.1 coordinate 73,810,618, forward strand.
GATTTAGTTATTAGGTAGAGTCGTTAACCTTTCAATTTACTGAGTTGTTATATACCAAAAATGAAAATGAAAAGAGCTTTGGCACTGTAAGGGACAACTGATTTATTTCCATGTCAGCTTTTATGGACCAGAATCCACTTCCTCAGATACATTTCAGAAATAGATTGTAATCCACAGAAGCTCACAGTAATATATGGTAAATCACTTCATCTTTAAGGTACCCTTGCCCTTTTGATTGTGTTTTTATGTTTTGCTATACATGTTGAAACAGATTAACATGACTGCCTCCTTGTAAGGTGCTACCAGGGCCGGATTAAGACCCTTAGAGGCCCTAAGCACTTAAAAGATGTTGGTGGTCCTATAAATAATAATAATAAACTATAAGATAAAATTTCCATCCAGGTGGGCCTCATGAGTGGCCTAGTAGCGGCTGCTCAGGCCAGGGCTTGAGCCTGCAAACACAAGGCAATTCCTGGGTAGGCTGGCCCTAATCTTACAGTTACCAGGGCCATGTAGGCCTGATCCTGACACAGAGTTACAATGTTAGCATGTGTGTTGTTGCCTGTTGTCACACTGGATGCTAAGTGAGCTACTAGCGCCCTGCTTAGTCTCATTCTCAGTAGACAACTGACTGCATACAAAGTTTCTCCTTATTTTATTTATTGGGACAGGAGGATTTCCCCCCCCTTTGATTTCATAACCCTTGACTCAGTGCTCTTGTTATTATTGTATATATCTGTATGTAATTTTTTCATTTAATGTGGGAGGGGGATTTTTGTGGATCCAGGTTCAGCTTCACCATTTGCAGTATTGTACCATATGGCTCATGGAAAATTCAGCTATGGAAAATTTCTGTGGTGCCCCCTCTTCCCTTGATGTCCCTAAGCACTTGCTTATTGTGTTTAATGGTTAATCTACCCCTGGGTGATACAAACTGTTGTAGTAAGCATTGTGGCATGCAGTGAAATGAAACTCAATAATTTTGCTTCCATATACATTTGCAAAAAAAAATGGAATATAAATATGTTGGATATTGTGACTTGTTACAGTTATGGACATCAATGTATCAAACAATCAGCTCTGCATTAGCGTGGAAGTGTACACCATACGTCTGCCACCACCAGAGGTACAGGAGTAACTCAACTTGAATCTAAGAGCTACTTCACAGAACTAGTTGTGATTGGTTCTAGGGGTTTGTCCACCATATGTATGAGCCACATCCCATGATTCTGCATACAGAATGAAACCTATCACTAGCTATTGAACATTAAAACATTATGACATTCATCCAAACTTTGTACTTTTGTGTGCTAATATACTCTGTGTATGTGTATGTATACATATATGTGTGCATGTACTTACCTGAATATATCTATCTAACTTTGTTTCTTACAATCTTGTTGATCGACTGTTACTAAGAACATTTTGTTTGTTTATAATATATGTGTTTATATTTAATTTTATAATTATTAATTTATTATTAAAATATTAATTTTATAATATACACACCTATATGTATACACCCATTATCAATATCATATGCAAGCTTGTATGTTGTTGAAAGGCTCTAAGTTTCAAATATCACCAAAATTTTGAAACTATGGTATCTGAGTGATGGGTTATGAAGTACCACCTGAATACATCAGCAGTGACTGGTATTTGTTAGGGTTTTTTTGTTTTTTGTTTTTGCTTAAAAACTGCTTTTTGAAAAAACAAAAAAAGTTATTGATATGGATGAATGTTAAAGGAGCCTCATGGCGCAGTGGTTAAATGCCTGTACTGCAGGTAAAACTGTGCTCACGACCTGGGTTCAATCCCAGGTAGCAGGCTCAGGGTTCACTCAGCCTTCCATCCTTCTGAGGTCGGTAAAATGAGTACCCAGCTGCTGGGGGGGGCAATGTGTAGCCTGCACACTGTAATTAAAATTGTAAACCGCCCAGAGACTACTTGAAGTGGTATGGGGCGGTATATAAGCAGAACACTTTGCTTTTTAAAATAAAAAAGTGTTCTGCTTTGAGCTTTAAAATATTATTTTGCTACTCTAGCTAGAATAAGACTCCTGAAGCAATGTTATTATTGTCTATAATTATCTTAAAACAACATGCTAACCTTTCTGTCTAGTTTGCCTTAATACAGTTCCCTTGCTCCCTAGAATTTTCAGAATAAGCAGATTTCATTAGATAAAAGGTGAATTCTGTACATATTGTATTTCCCAGTTTCTCCTTCTGTGGAACTGTAATTATTTTGATGTATAAAACTGCTTTACGTGTTTGCAAATATGTTGGAAAAATCACTATCATTTTTTCCGTCCTGTTTTTAGCTAGCGGATTTTGATATTTCAACGAATGTCATAAAGAGATTTGATACGGATGATAATGGAGTCATAGAAAAATGCTCTATTTTAAGTAACTGGTGCTATGTTTTGCCAAGGTATGTTTTTTATCCTTTAACAAGAAATTATGCTAATGTGAACAAAATATTTCTTGCAACATGGATTAGTAGATTTATTACTACCAATGGGAACTTTAGCTGTGTTAAAAGAAATTCAAAAGCAAAGAACGTAAAACTATAGCATATGCATATAAATATAATTTATATTTTTCATGTTGATGCTTTCCAAAAATTCTCTAGATGCTTTTAAAAACGTTCCTTTCATGTATTTTTTAATATTTTGCTACTTCACAAAAGAGTTTTAATATATGCATCTTCACAAAGGAAAACAATTATATTGTTCTGACTTTCTCAAGTGCTACTCATGGATTCTGGTTAGAGGAGCACCTCACCCAAATATTTTTTAGGGCTGAGCTTTTTCCTGCCTGGTGATAAGGTGCATGATGTGGCTTTATCTCACACACACTAGAGATGTTTCATGCCAATAAAAGTTATGTTGTCAGCTTCTTGTTTTCTGTCTGGTTGACTTCAAAATGATTTAGCAGAAATGTTGATTGTGAAATTATAAATAGACAATGTCAGCTCAGTTTATGAGTTAGTCCATGTTCCAAAACAAGCCAACTGTTTTACTTATCAAATGAAGTTACACTGCTTATACTAGTGTAACTGGATCATTGGTATGACAATATAATTGGATTGTCTGCTGCATCTCATAGCTGACATGGGAGCTGCTGGCCAGAATCCCACAGGATAGTTACACATTCATAAAATAAACGGTGGAATTTACCATTACTGACTGGTGAGGAGCCAGTTGTGTATTAGCTACATCCTTAATCATGCTTCTGATTGCATACAGTAACTAGCCTGCATTTGCCCAGAACCAACACCTTGTCAAAGAGTTGCAATTAGATTTGGCAGTGTCCATAATTTCTTGTGTGCATATAAAAATCAAATAGGATTTTGATCAGTACTTTATTAATGTTTTATGTCACATTATATAGCATGTGATTATAGCATGTGTATTTTCTTAACCCCTGTGCAGCATGAAAATGGGTCAAATAATAAACATCAGTCATGTGATTCCATCTGACTCTGTCTTTGAGTCATACAGTGATTTGAAGTTGTATTGGGAAAATCTGGTAAGAGAATGCACAGAATTTTTCACTTCATTGTCTTTTGCTTTGTACACAACAATTGTTTTACCTTGAACAATTCAACTTATATATTTTTCCTTCAGTATGGCTATGTTCTGCCAAAGGATCCTCAGATATATTGCAACGTTTATTTCAAATTGATAGGAGAGCAACTGTTTACGTATCCTTTACCTAGTTTAAATTTCTATATGCATTGAACTTTTCTGGTTCTTAGCTAAAGTCATGCAACCTTGAAGCATGCAAATTTTTGGTTTAATATGTTTCTCAAGTTTTTCCCAGTGAATAACAACTCTAATAGGGGCTTAAAGGGACATGAGCTGTTCCAGGAGTATTTTACCATTGCTACCCATGGCCAAGTGCAAATCTGAATCCAAGTCTCCTGAGTCCTACTTCTGATTCTGTCTACAACACCACTCTTGAAAGCATGTCATTTAGTACAAATAACAGCTATTATTACGGCCTTTATGTGAATATGTGTAAAGTTTTTAGTTGTAAATCAGTGGCCGAAATCCTATTGCTTAGCATAGTGATTCACACTAAAATCAGCCCATTAAATCAATGTGGATATGCTGAATCCACCTCTTTATAACTCCATCTTGTTTTAATATAGTTTCTTATATACTGTATAGTAATTCATAGAGTAGGCCCATTTGAATAAGTGATATTTATGGAGGAGTTGACTTGCCAAATCCCATTGATTCAATCAGTCTATAGTAGTGCAATTTGCTATTCTAAGTGAGAAGATTTTTGTCATTATGTTTGAAAGGTAATACAAATTTATAATCAGGCCTGTGTAAATCGCTGATGGTTTTCTCAATGTCTTGCACAATTCATCCCAGTTTTGATATATGCCTTTTTCTCAATGTCTTGCACAAAAAACTGCTTGTCATCCATCCCCCAGATTTTGAATGCATATCAATCCCCTGGCCTTGTCATTTTAAAAGAAAGAAAAAGGTGATTTGGGCAGCTCTATGGATGTTTTATTTCCTTGCATAGCTTGATTTCCAAAAGATATAAAAACTGCTTGTCATCCTTCCCTGCTTCTAAGATTTAGAATGCATCATTTGGCGGAGCGTCTTCCCAGTAGACCTTTTTCAACCATATGGCCCTTTCACATCCCCCCGAGGGAAGCCCTGTGGCCAGATTCTCGGTGTCAATTTGGAAAAACTCCCAGGAAAACATGCTTTCTTTAAATAATCTATAAATTTCCGAGAAAAATGCAAATTAGGGCTCTGCTAATTAACATTTTTTATTTCCTTGCCTTTTTAATCTTGGATTTGATTTTTTAAAATTTGTTACTTAAGCCTGGCAATCAGACTTGTTAATTAAGCTAGTCTTTGCATTCCAATGCCTATTACAAAATAAAGAATCCTATGTTATGACAAAAAGATAATTAAGGAAGAGCCACTTTTGATGATACACTATGCTTGTTGTCTATTTTGATTTATAGACACAGAATTCAATGCTGTAATAGCAAATTCTGTGTGTTTTCTATGCACATGTAGAATTGCTCATTCTAGGCATCCCAAGTTATGCATTAAATGCAGCCACTTTAGAAATATAAATGAAATCTGTTTATTTGTGTTCATTCTAGGCCAGAATTGGTTAAGAGACTTTTCCAGTGTAAGCCCTACTAAAATAGCAAGTGTACAAGACCTCATGTTTATTCAGCGGTCCCTGTGCACATCTTCTTGGAAGATTCTTCCCCATCTCCTTTCCATTCTAATACATATTAATATCCATTTCCCCATCAATAGTATATATAGGGAAAATATGTGGCCCAGACCTTAGGTGGGCTCAGAAGAAGGAGATTGCAGTTGAGATCATAATCTTATTATTGTGCGTGCAAGTCAGGCTGGTCATTATAAAAGTTGTATGTTTTTATCTATAGCATTTATACAAAGGAAAATGTTTAAATCCTAATACTGTTTCCTGTTAGGGGTCTACTGGCTTTTGAAGTGATAACGTGAAAATTCTAATAGCTACAAGTTTCTCTATAGAATCATATAGTTGTCTATGTATTCTTATGTTTAATGGTCAGATGATTATACACAAATCAAATTGTTACTACTACATTTTAATTCCCAATTTTCAATAAATCTGTAACTTCTCTACAGAATTCCCCAAAGAATAAATTTCAACCCTTAACTCTTAAATTCAGATATCCTTTCAGTTGCATCAGAAGTCGACCAGTGCAGTACTTTCCTAGAGTCGATTTAGAAGGTGTTTTAAATGCTTTTGTTACTGATTTGAAGAATATAATTCCTTTTATATGTGGGCTTCCTCTAAAGATGACAAGTAAAGCATTATATGCCACAAAAGATCTCACACAGTCCTCTGTTCAGGTAAAAAACCCAACAACACAGTTTAGTTATGTTCAAAATACATATTGATGTCAATTTGATGAAATGTTCAAGCGGATTTGAAAGTTGAGTCATGGCAACTGGACTTCTCGTGAGAGATTGAAATGTTTCTCTGCTCATCCAAGGAGGTTAAATTGCAGTATTGGCACTTTGTGAAAAATTAGTGGGTTTTGAATTGTAGTTTGGACATTCAGTCTCTAAAAGGTTCTCCATCACTGTCCTAGGCCAATAGTTTGCCCATAGCAAAACTTTATGTCTTTATGTTTCTGCATTGAAAGGCCCTTGCAAATATAGTAATAGGAGCATCATTTAAAACAATCTGTTTTTTAATTGTAAACCAGTAGTGAATAACACAGGTTTTGACTAAAGTCATCTGTGTCCACCGTGGGTGTAACTTATTCCCTCTCAACTCATTTCACTATGAGAAGCATTTAAAGATGTTCCTGTGTAAGCAATTTTGAGGGTCTTTGGCAGATCCTACATCTGGAAGGAATGCAACATCTGTTGTTACAGTTCGGTCTCCCAATGTCAGTACAGAAGCCCAGGTTGCTTTCCAGATTTCTCTTTGAAGTCATAACAAGTTCTGTGATACTGCGATCTGATAAATAAGTTTGCCTTTGATACTTAAACATTATATTTGTGAAATGTGGAAGGGTATGATTAATTCTAAAATATCTTCTTCATGTGCCATGTCATTGTAGAACGTTGGCAATCAGCAGCCTGAACTAGTTTCTATCTAAGCTATCTAAAGAATTGCACCTTATAAAAATACTCTGCGTATCAATCAGTCATTGGTATGTAATGTAGTTCTATTGTTCTGTTTGATTTATCTTGTTTTAGAAAGAAAGCACAAAACCAGCTAATCTAACTGGAAAAAGGAACTGGAAGGAAACTTTAACTCAAGTAATGCCAAAAAAAGATGTATCTATTCCTTTGTCATGTGCCACAGAAAACATCCACCAGATGGAGCTTCAAGTCAACCAGCCAAAACCAGGCATTTTCTCTAATCTCTATTTAGGAGCAAAAGATGACAACACAAGAGCAGTGGGGAGCAACGCCTATAATAAGAAACAATGGAAGAAATCAGAAGAATCTGCAATGTTGTTGAACTCAAATGAATCTTTCAGATCGTCAAAGGATTCTTTAATGAGAGACTCCACTAGAATCATACCCATTTTCAAAGGAAAACTGTTACTTACAGATAAGCAAATGACAAAAAATGTCAGTGGAAGGAAGAAACAAAATATTTCACAATATGTGCCAATGCAATCTAACACAGCTGCTAAATCAGTTGTATTCAAGACCATTTCTGGGCAGCTTAACAAACCATCGAGAAATGAAATAAGTGTTCTTCAGCTAGAGATTGGAAAAAGCAATGTGAAATGTACTAGACGCAGACTGAAAGAGAAAAAAATGGATAACAGACATTTGTCCAATTGTGCCTTCACTAATACTATGGGTTTAGACAGGAATTCAAGACAAATGAAATCTGGAAGACTAAGTTCCCCTTTGGTGTCTGCTAGTGATCAGTCAATGTGTGATCCATCAACTGTCCATCAGCATATAAATAAACCTGCAAATCTCAGCACAGGCCAGAATGCCAGGAGTACTGGATCGAAGAAAAAACGTTTCTGCATATCTCATTCAGATATAAATGAGAAAAATATCAGATTGGTTCAGAATCAAATGCAAAGTCCAAAAGAAAAATCAAAAATGAATACCTACAGATCCGTACATAATAGAGCCAAAGAAGGAAGAGGTCAAAAACGACCCATGAACTCTGATAAAGATACCACTAACATATCATGCCACCATCTGCAATTTAACTCTCTAAAGGTATGGGATAATATAAATATTTAAGTCACATGAGCAAAGAATATCACCATAAAAGTATAAAAAGTGGGAAGGAACAAGCATTCTGTTGTACCAAATTCTTTGCACCCTTCTCAAGTATTAATTTTGCTGTCAATTTCTAGTCATCAGTATTGCTTTTCCCATGTGATCTAACAGATAATTGGCTCGGAATGCACGCGGTTGCTATGTGACCTATAGGAATTAAATATACTTATGGTGCAATTTAGGACTGGAAAAAGTGTGCAAATGGAGAATGCTCTGAGCACACAATGGAGCACATAGTTCAGAGGTTAGAATGCATACCTTTGGGGCAAATATTTCAAGAATCCCTGAAACATGGTGTCAGAGATTCTGAAAGTAGTGACAAAAAAGTAATTTTCCAAAGCTGTAGTTGAGACTGAGCAGGTCTCAGATTGGTTAGTGCTGGAGGGGCAGTTTCCTAGGAGCTCCATTATGAGCTTCATGAAGAAAGTGGGGTACACACAGAGACATACACACACACTTCAGCTAGCTTTGGTGCTGGTCTTTTTCCTCTAAAATAATTGTAGGTTTGTTACATTTTGTTCACAATAAATATTCAGTGGCTAAGAGACTGGCTATAATGCAAGAACAGAAAGTCACACCTGGAGTAGCCCCAGTTGAATCAGGGGAGCATAAGAAGCAGTTCACTCACCAGATCCCATCCCCATTGATTCAATAGTCCTATTCTAGTTGCAGCTTACTCCTGGATTTCAGCCATCGTGTTTTGTATCAGTTTTTATATCAGTATAATGTGCCAGTGTTCTGTCAATATTCTGGTTGATAATTGATTTGAAATTTCTTGCTTCGGGAACTACAATTTCAACCATCACCATTAGAGTCAAGCCAGTTTTTTAAATGTTTTTCCTGTTTTGGAAACAGCGTTGTTCATACTCCTATTCTCAGTCCATATTCTATTTTTCCATTTGAAGTTGTAATTTTGACTGAAACATTGGCTATCCTTATAGAGTAATATAGCAGATTATTTTAAAAAATTACTTCAACATCACGTCTGGAAACATACATGCTTATTTTTAAAGTTAAAATTCAAAAGAACAATGTATATATTCTGAAGGGACCATGCCAGATATTACTGTAATCAATTAATAATATTTCATAGATGTGTATCTCAGTTTATCAGCATAAAATATGTAATAGGTAGGTACGACATTTGTTAGTGTAGCTGTTGACTGGGTGCTATGCAATACAAAGTGCTTTTGATTTTCTTAAATGCAAAGGTAATTTGCTTTAATGCTTTAACTTGCTGGCAGGAAGAAGAAGGAAGTTATCCACAGCCCAAGAAACCAAGAACCAATAAGCCATGAAATGAATAAAGATGGAGACAAATTAGAAGCACAGAAGCAGGCATGTAGACGCTAGATGTTTTTACATTCAGTACTAGATGAATTAAACAAACATGGTGACAAGAATTGCATTCCTTGGTCACATTCATAACAGTTTTATTTCACTGTAATCCAGCAGCCTATCTACAGTTCAATACACAAACATTTCTAAAACATGCAAAGATCAAAAAAGGATGTGTGTGCTATTGACTATTTCTCTTCATTAAAATTAATAATGAAGATTTTGCAGTTAATGTCATTCATTAGAACTTCCATACTTTGAATGGAAGATCAGGGTAGTTGAACGACTAACATTTGCAACTAGTGCTAGGCTAGGCCGTAAATTAGCATTATATGTACAAGCAGAAAGGCTCCTCTTCCAAATGTCTGTCCTGAATCTTCACCAGTCCCCATAACTAGGATGATGAATAAGCCTGGATGTCATTTTGCTTTTTTCAAAATTGAAAGTAACCATATGTCACTACTGATTTGGAGTGGGAAGGCTTTCATGGGCTGGGGGGGGGGCATCAAGGGCAAAAATAGTAGGCCTGTAGTTTTACTGGTTTGTGGGTCCTGATGCAACACTACCACCACGACCCAAAACAAAAAAGCAATAGAAATTGTTTACCCTTACTTTAGCTGGTTCCTGGCTTGTCACAATACAGTTTGAGACTCTGGAATTTTGGTTTAAAAAGAACTCTAACATGTAACAAAAAAAGTCAAACAAACTAGTTTATCTCAAGCTAATTAGCAAAATGGAGCAGATCCTGATTTGATATTTTGAATTGTTAATCAGCTTAGAAGTAAGGATGTGAATGTGAGGCTTATGTTGAAAACAAAAACATATGGTTTGTTGTTAAGTGTAAATTGGGGTACATTTTCATATATTGCAATTATATACATAGGAAAAGAAAGCCCTAATGTTGAGCTGGTGTGTGTTATTTATAGAAAATTCTAGGGCTATAATCCTATGCATTGGTGTTAAGATCCTTTGAAATTGTTGGAACTTAAGGCTGAAATAAAGCAGTACAATTGGTTTTTTCAGATACATGAATCAAACGAGATATAGCTGTTTGTAGTGTACATACAGTAGTGTACACACTTATTCCATTTATACCTCTGATAAGTTGATTTTACAGGCTTGTGTAATGTTTCCTAAATGAGAAAATACTGTTTGACAAAGAGTAACTATAAAGCCAAATAAATATGTATGTAACTTATTTACACCTTGGTCAAATATTTTCAGCTCTTCAAACAACCGTGGTTTGTCTCAAGTTATAGGGTCAGTTTATTTGTTTCTGAGATCCAGAGTCCAAAATGTGTGGACAGTCATATCAGTGGCCCATGGTCTGAGCCAGGAGGGGTCTCTTTAAAATTTGGGATGAACCCTTACCTACAACCATGAAGCTCATGTGATCTCAAGTTGTCTGTTATTTTCAGTCTTCTTTATTCTTTGTAAACTGTACTTTTTCCATTTGTATTAATATTCTCTACCTATGAGAAACAGTGTTTATAATAGAAGGAAGAGTATAAAACAGAAAAGAAATTAATGAAACACTCCTAAGAATAAATATTGTTATTTTGAGTGTTCCAATCAGCTTTTGAAGCTACTTTGATCCTTAAAAATACATTCTCAGCATAACTTTATGGTACTGCTTTAAATAGATAAATAACATTTTAAATCAACAATATTTCTTTGGAACATGGGAAATGGTCTATGTGGTTTATTTTAGCATGTTGTATCTTTTTTTAATAAAATGTTTTAGTTCTTTCTTAAAAGCTTGTACTGTGGTTTCCTTTCATTCTCTTAACACAATCTCATATAATTCTTAAATGTGACTAATATATATTTCTGTGTATATATATATCTCATAAACGATCTAGGACATCCATCCCATGAATTTAAAATGTTGACCTATTATGGTACAACTACACTGTTGAACTGAAATGATTAAAATTTATGAAAACAGAGGGTTAAATGCATTAATGTTCTTTTGTATGGGGAAAGATATATTTTCTCCCATTTCCCATGTGACCGGGGAGGGGGGAGATTATTAAAATAATATTGTGTCCCCCGTATCAATGCATTCATGGTACCTTTTATGTTGTTAGGGCCAATCATTTTAAGACATGACCCATAATATTCATAGAGGCATCCACATGAACAAACATCAGCCAGTTTGGTTTTGATGGGGTGTCATTCAATACATAACTAATTCATAGTATCTGCCCTCTAGGAGGATAGAAGAACTGTTGAAGTCATGAACAGGGTCAGCACTCAGCTCTATCATCCTGTGTTACCATTTTGTTTGCTGCTTTGATACAAGACTACCTGTTTGTTGGGGTTTTGGGGAGGGGGATAAGCAGAAGGAAGTTGTACAGTTAATTGATTGTGCTGAATGCAGTTCATCCCAATGGAAATACAGGATGCTCCCTGCTGATAAGACATAACAAACATGAGGCAGACACTGCATAATGAAATATGAGTGAAATTTCTGTGCGATTGAGGCAAACTGAGTTTGTGATTGAAATTAGACATTAAAAAGTGGTGTTAAAGCTGTTCATTAATAGTCTATATTAATGTGACTGTCAATCAAATTAAATATGTAATGTCTTATCCTTCACTTCTTGTATAAGTGCAGATTTTCATTCCATGAAGCAGATTGTGACTAATGCAGTTTAATATTTCATCTTCATGCTTAACTGGTTTCATTAAACTTTATGCACATTTGCTGGTTGCAGGTTTTTGTTTTGTTTTCTTCAGAACAGTACATAATAAATAAGGTTATTGTGGCAATTTTGCACTACAGATCTATTTTCTGTATAGGTGTGCACTGGCTTACATAGTAAGTGGCAGACTGATTGACAGTTGTGGGGTGGGATTTATGTGCCACAAATACCAGTTAAGTAGTTTAACTTCTGCAGCAGCCAGTGTGAGAAGAGGACACTTAGCTAGCTAGTCCGTTTGTCTTGCCCCCTTTCTGTTCTCTCCCCAGTCCACCTCTTGGTGAACAACACCTTGTCTCAAATTATCTTGCATGAAAAACTCATTGAATTTCATCTCAAGTCAGCTGCTAAAGAGCATTTTCTTGAGGGCTACCTACTTGTGGGGGGTGTCGTTAACCTGGACTGTACAACCCTAGTCTTTGCCAGACTTGGAGGAAGTGGGGAGGAGAGTTGGTTGAAGATTTGCTGTGAGTTTGATGTCTCTAGTTTGTGTAGCAACCATTCTCCTGCTCCTGGAAGTTACAAATAGACCAACAAACACACACACACACACACACACACACACACACACAGAGAGAGAGAGAGAGAGAGAGAGAGAGAGAGAGAGAGAGAGAAGTTTGCCAAATGGCAATTATCTTCTATTTTATTTACATTTCCCATTTGCCTAAATAATTGGGTAATCTCTGGGCGCTCTGAAGCTGCTGCCAGATGTAATCACCAAGTCAAATTATGTATAGCCAGAATGAAAAACTGATTGCAAATTGTGATGGTGGCAGCACTGTTCATCCAGAGGCAGAGAAGCAGAGACTGCTTTTCCCCCTCTCATCTTTTTCCTGTTGTTTGTCCACTTCCTGATGCAGCAGCTGAAGACAAATTAGGAGCAGACCTTTGCCATGGGCTCCTTCTCTGTGCACTATTTCCAAAATCAAATGTTGTGTCCCAATTTTGTATAGAACCCGTTCTCCAATGCCAAAATATATAGTGTCATATCCAAGGACTATAATTTTTTTTTTTGCTGTCCTTCATGAGCCTCATTAGATTTTTTATATTTAATCGGGGCCAATTTTCAGTGCTGTTGTTTTAGAGCCAATTCTCAAAACTATTTTCAGTACCTTCCAAAGGAAGAGTCATGCTGTACCAAAAACTTGTAGCAAAATCGATGACGTCTCTTTTGACAGTCTTAAAAACTAACACATTTATTATGGAATAAGATGAAATAGAGCAGAATATACTGTACTTCATCAAATGTATTGCACTGTGTTTAATTTCACTATAGAGTTTGATTTTTATATGCATACAATTAGATCCATTGTTTCAAATATGGGCACCACTTGCAAATTATTAACACAAGTTAAAAAAGAGAGAGAGCAATTCAAAATTGGAAGGCATGTGGGGGGTGAGAACAGAGAATGAAAATGTCAGAAGAAACCAAACTGCAACCAGATAGTGACAATTATGTAAATTATGTTTTCATAGTGTTGTTTCTTGGAATACACAGTTCTTTACCAAACAAAATCATTCCCGCTTATTTTTCAGCAACGCCAGCATGAGCTCAGCCATCAGCCATATGAACTATTGGCACAGTGCCTTAGCTATTACTTTCAGCAGCTTATCTCTGTTTGCAAATAAACATATGTCTGAAAGCAACGCTTCCCTTTGTAGGAATGCAACAAATCCTCTTCCTCAGATTATAATGGGATCTTATATTTCTGTGTTTTTTTATCAAAGATAATAAAATATGTCATGTAGTATATAACTTACACTAAACAAAACATAGATTCTTTCAAAACCAACCTTAGGCTTCACCTACTAGTTTATTTATTAAGATTTCTTATCTTAGTGTCAAACAGACTACTTTTAACAGTTTCATTTTATTCCGGGAACACTTCATTCTCTTCCCCCCCCCTCTCTCCCTCCCTCCCTCCCTCCCCCTCCCTCCCTGTGTGTGTGTGTGTGTGTGTGTGTGTGTGTGTGTGTGTGTGTGTGTGTGTGAGAGAGAGAGAGAGAGAGAGAGAGAGAGACAGAGAGAGAGAGGGAGGGAGGGAGGGAAGGAGGGAGAGTGGGCTTACAGATGCATATATGCATGCACTTACTTAAGTTACAGAGGTTTTCAGAAATGCTCAGTTTAGAACATAAAGGGAAACATAGAAGCAGGGGGTTCACATTGGCTAACAACTTTTGGGTCACTCTTTGTTGGCAAACTGCAACTTGCTGACAAAAGAGGGTACGTTCCATTATGTTGCTTGGATTCCGATGTCATAATCTATCACATAGAAACCCTTTTAAATGCACAAGAGCAGGCTGCCAAGGTTTAATTGACTTCAGATGTGCTGCTACAATTTGAACTGAATAATCTACTAATTAAACAATTGCCTTCTGTTTTAAAGGCACTGCAGTTTTATCTTGTAAAACTCCAGTGCATTTAGGAGTATTAATATATTTTGATAACTACTGTATATCATTAGAGTAAAATGGAAAACTACACCAATTGGTTTCATGAAGTTCTCTCCCACTATTTAAAAACATTTCTGTAATAAATGCCACTGAAGTAAACAAGAAAATTAATGTTAGAAGAGTGTGTATGATGGCAAGGGAAGCAGCCCTAATGACCACAGGCAGCTGTCAAGAAATGGGATTAGGATGGGAAAGAAGAACCACCCTTCTATTATAGAAGATTTTCCCTGATGATGTCCAGTACACCCATGAGAAAAAGATACAGTGATACCTTGTATAAAGGAATTAATTCATTCCAAATGAAATTATGTTAAACAAATTCACCTTTATACAAATTTCCCATAGGAATGCATTGAAAACGGAGTAATCCTAATAACAACCATTTTATGTTGTACAAATTCGCCCCATAGGCGATTCTGTTAATCAAATTTCCCATATCTCCAGAATTTGTTATGTTGTACAGATTTTATGGTATACAAACCATTTGTTATTCGAGGGTCCACTGTATTAGTCATTGAAATACTTATCCTCTATGTCAGGGGTCCCCAAAGTTTTTAAACAGTGGGCCAGTTCACCACCCCCCAGACACCACTGGGGGCCAGACCACAGTTTAAAAAAAAAAAAGCTGCCATGGAAAAGGGGGGAGGGGCAAGTGGGCAGAGCTGCCCCACAATCGGCCCATGATCAGTGTGCCTCCGGGGCACCAGCAATGCCTCCTGTTCCGGATCACCACCGTGAGATACAGCTGCTGGGATCTCTCTGCTCTGTGCCTCTTCCTCCTCCTCCTCCTCCTCCTCCTCCTCCTGCTGTGGCAGCAGCTGGAGCGGCTCTCCTTCCTTCCTTCCTTCCTTTCTTCCTTGCATTGGGAAGGAGGCAGCAGCCCAGGCAAACTCAGGCCCCTCACCACCTTCTAGGCAGTCACTCAGGATGAGGAGCAGCAGCCACGGCAAGGGCAGCAAGGCTGGTGCCACCGCGCAGATACAGCCATGCACCCTGGCCATCACGCCCTCGCTGCGCCCTGGAGGGAAAGCTGCTTCCTCTCTTGGTCTGGCCCAGCTCGGCCCAACTTGGTGCACTGCAAGTGAGGGAGGGAGGGAGCAAGGACTGGGAAGGAGAAAGGGAGGCAGGAATGCCTACCCAAACCCTCCCACAGCCCTCTCACTTTGAACTGCCCCGCTAGCCAGTGTGCCGATCATCTGGGCAGTGGGTGGAGGGAGTGGGGGAAGCAACATAGCCCACCGTTTTGAACTGCCTCAGCAATAGAAGCATCTGCAGAGGCTGGCTTGCTCGTGAAGCAGGGGGTAGGTGGGGGGGTCTGCAATTGGTCACGGGGGGCAGATTCAGGACCCTGGGGCCTTAGTTTGAGGGCCCCTGCTCTATGTTTACAAGCATGTCATCAGAAATTCTTGTGTCTTTAAACATTTAATTGTCAAATGAATCCTGTACTTTGATGCTATATCATTTTAAAAAGACAGTTGCCATGCTGGAAAGGAGTGAACAGATTCAAGTTTGACTTCACTATAAATGTGTAACAGATTGAATTCTGTACAGAAGAATCCTGTTCGCATCCAAAATTCTAGAATAGTGGTTCTAAGTGATGAGCAACCCAGGTTTTCTTGTAGTGTAACTTCCAGAGATCCTGGGTAGCACAACTGGTGGTGAAGGCTTCTAGGAACTACAGTCCTCACTGTTCTAAAAGGAGTATTTTCGTTAATTACATTATTCATCTATAATGATTGCTTATTAATAGTCATAAAAATACAGACTTGATCAACAATCAGTGAATAGAGAATGCTTGGTGAGATCTTTAAAATTCAAAGAACACCACTTTTTAAAATATACATCCAACATAAACGAACATAAAATCCTCTCCGTGCCCCCTCCAGTTTTCATGGGATGTGGGATGTGCTAATTAAGAGTGGAGATGGAAAGAACAAACATGCTTCAGTCGGTCACCATGTTAAAAAAAGAAAGGGGTAATGGTAAGATCTCTGGCCATGGTGACACATGCCCTACTGACGTCCCGGCTAGACTACTGTAATGTGCTCTAGGTGGGACTACAGACAAAAAGTCTCAGGAAACTTCAACAGATCCAAAATGCAGCAGCCAGATTGCTGACTGGGGCAGGATACAGAGATCATATTACATCCCTAAGTCTTGGGGATCTTTGTTGGATCGGTTGTTGCAGATGATTTTTAGTTGCTGTAATGAGAGAGACACCTTGTGGTACTATATGAAAAAACTATTTAACTACAAGGGAAGGGTACATAGGAGGTTTTCTAACAATAACTATTCTAACAGCCATTTTGCTAAGCTAGGAACATGTTTGTCTGCTCACTCTAAGAATACAAGGCACCTATACTAACTAGACTTCTACAGAACATTCCAAGTGGTGTGATTTCAACAACCAATTGGCTTTGCTCTTCACATTAAATCCAGCCCATAATACTCTACATTCACATTAACTGTGTAATGGCTGAAATGTAAATCTTGCCAAATATTCCAACATAAAGCATCTCCACTGTCTGCTGATCAGCTGCCGGGCACAATTCAAGGTGCTGACCTTGACCTACAATGCACTGTACGACTTGGGTCCAACCTACCTCAAAGATTGAATCTCACAGTATGAACCGACTCGGGTGTTAAGGTCATCTGGAGAGGCCTTTCTCTCCATCCCGCCACCCTCACAGGTACGTCACGTGGGAACACATGAAAGAGTCTTCTTGGCTGCGGAGCCCAGACTCTGGAACTCCCTTCCACTAGAGGCCAGAACTGTCCCATCTCTGATGCCTTTCCGGAAACAAGCAAAGACCTTTCTCTTCAGGCAAGCTTTCCTTGAGTGATTGACTACCTATTATGTATCTTTCATATGAATCTATAGGATCACATGGACTTTGTGTTTATAACCACTTATAACCTTGTGTGATTACATTGACACTATGTTTTCAATGTTAGTTTCCATCACTCATAACTTTATATGGAATTTTACTCTCCTTTTTACTGCTTGTATTATCTTGTAACTTTAATGTAGTGTTGTATTTTAATGCTGTAACATGTTCCTCAATTCCCTATTGTCAATACTTGAAATGTCATCATCAAATTAGTTCCAAATTAAGGCAACCCTTTCCAAACTCTCCTAAGTACAGAATATTCAAATGCTTTACCATTCTCTTCTTACCACTCTGGGACTGTGCAATAGGCACACGTCAGATCTACACAGACCTTACTTATTCAGCACTGAAATGTAGCTAGAATCTTGTGTAAACTAAAATTATATGAAACAGAAGAGGCCAAAAGGAGTAAGAAAGATAGTATCCCCCCAGGAGTAAGAGCCAGGAGAATCTGCTGGTATCCCTTTGTTGATGCTGCGCAGTAAAGGTGGTTTACTTTCCTGCTTCTTCTACTGCACAGGGTGTTATTCTCTCATAGCAAGATGGTTGTTAAAAGAACACAGTTTCTCTCTTCTGTCTCTCACTGAAATTTCACAACAGACATGGGAACCATAACTTGAGAGAAAAAGCAGTTTGAAATATTAATCTTGCAAACTACCCATGTAGTATATTCTCAGAGGAATAACAAAAAGGGGCGGTAATGCATTCTCACATGGAATGGCCTTATTCTGCCTCTAAAGTTAACTGTGACCCTTTCCCTAATATTTAAATGCTATATACTGCTCCCATTTGTTCAAGGATCTCAGCTGTCTCCCATGTGAAAGCATAAACAAAACTTGTCTTGTTGAGAACTGTGCAAAGGCTTCTTATTGCATACTGGATTCTTAATCCATCAGCACAGCTTCCTTTTCAACTGCGTGTGTAGGCCTTTTCTGCCTCCCACCACTCTGTAATTGCTAGGTTTCTGGTTGTGTAGAGAAAGAATAAAATATGTATGTAATAACTATTTAAATTATTAAAGTTGTTTATCTTCAGAGTGAAACATGTTCAGCTAGCTTGGTGACCCAGTGAAATTTGTGAAATGAATGATTTTGTGCCTTGAACAACATTTGACGGATGGACTTTGCTCTCACTTCTGAGAGGAGCTGAACTTTATATAAAAGTCAACAATGTAGTTTTGGAGTTCTATTGGAATTATTACTAGAGATTGGCACAAAATGAAAATATAGTGTTTTGTTTCATTTCATTTTTCCTTTCCTTTCATTATTAACTAATTTTTAAAAGAAGTTCCAGAATGAAACGAAACAAAAACAAAACAATTTGTTACACTATAAAATGGCTCCCCTGGGTCCTAGAGGCACCAAATTTGGTGGGTAGCTTCCTTGGACTCTTCCCTATAAGCCCTCCAAATTTGAAGAGGTTTGGGGTTCTGGGGACCAAGTTATTAAACTCCAAAGTGAGTCGCTCATGGAAAAAGAGGAAGAGAAAAAGTGTGGCCTTTTAAACTCAAGCCTCATTCATCCTCTCTGCGCTGTTTAATGTGAAGGAGGGGAGTTGACACAAGTGCTGAAATGATTCCGCTCTATTCTATTTTCACTTGCCTTTCCCTAAAGGAAGGAAGCAGAGGTTCAGGGCCATACATTTTCCCTTCCTCTTTCAGAGAGTGAAACTGGGGTTTTTATTGCTTTATTGCTTAGTAGCCCTTCCAAGCAAGACCTATCAGCACTTGCTTCAACCCCCCTCCTTCACATTCCACAGCACATAGAGGAATGAGGCTTGAGTTTAAAAACATCACATTTTTCCTCTTCCTCTTTTTCCATGGGGGACCCATTATGGGTTTTAATAATTCAGCCCCCTGAACCCCAAACATCTCCAAATTTGGAGGACTTAAAGGGAAGAGTCCAAGGAAGCTACCCACCAAATGTGGTGCCTCTGGGAGAAATCACTGTGTTTCTAGAGCCAAAAGTGGCAGTTTTTGTTTCATCATGAAACACATTCTACCATTTTGTTTTGTAATGAAACGATTCGTTACATAATGAAATGATGAAACAGTGTTTTGTTTTTCATTTTGTGTCCATCTCTAATTATTACTGTTTATCAAGATGCAAGTAACACTAGTGGCTGGAAGTACCTTGTAAAGTGTGGGTGGGTAGGTGCTAGCTTAGCATGGGTAGCCAGAATTTAACTGAATTAAAGCTGCTTGGATTTTATTCTTAAACACTAACATTATGATTGGAATCATGCTGCACAGTTATGTGAATGCCTTAAACTGATACGCAACCTCTGTAAATGTTATCTGTTGTCAGCTGAGGTGTGCTACTCAACATGTGAGAAGTAATATCTATGGGGATTCTTAACTTACAGCAATTTCCCCAAGAAATCAAGCTGTTCACATAACAGCACAACAGGATTTCAGCCTGTAGGTCTTCAGGTGTGTTCAAATGTGGTGCCTTCTAACAGCCAAGCAGTGCCTCTTTTGCATTGAAAAATGGAGCTTTGTTAGGTGAGCACGGGTCATTGGTTGGTAAACAACATGCTTTGCTTTCAAACTGATTGTGCAGATTCCTTCAACACCATCTTTGAAAGAATGTATATCTGCAAGAATAATTATTTATCACACTCTAATTGCAAGGCTGAAATCTTTTATCATTTAGCTCACAGATTAGAATAGCCTGAACAGACTTCACATGCCAGTTATCTGATTTTTTTATCACTCTCAGTATTAGCTTCTTGAAGCTTTATTCTGAAGCTGCTTACTTTAATGGGCTTAAAAGCAGATAATTTTTCACTTCACTGGCTTGTGAACTGGGTTGTGGAACATCGAGGCTCATTATTCAAGTTGTTTTGTCACTTTCCCATAGCTTTGACTACACAGTGCTTCTTTCCTCAACGGCCACCTGTTTTACCTCTCTCTGAATTCTATAAGATGTACACAGGACGAATATGATATCACAAGTAATTAATGAAGCCAGCTTTCTGTGAAAGAGAGTGTAATTACGGTCAGTATGTATTTGCATAGAATATGAAGAGCTTTTTTGTTGTTGTTGTTTTTGTTCTCGGTAGTTGTGCCAGTGAATGACTACAGTATCAAAAGAAAGAAAAGAAAAGTGCTCTCATTTAAGAAACATCCAGCTTTTTCTACTTGACTTTTCAAATGTTTGTTTTTAAAGTATACCTCAAGAATTGCAGGGTGTTAACCTGGGAGCAGTGTCACAGTGAGAGCAGTCCTGGCTAGAAAATCTTCTGTTCCACTTCTAATCCACCCCTTCATTTCTCACCCCCATCAGCAGCTACACAGTATAATCTCCTTGCCATAGAAATGCTTCAGAACTGGTCTCTACATGGAGGTCAGCATGAGCCAGAATATATATTTTAAAGGAGGAACTACACACACACACACACACACACACACAAACACACACACACATCCATCCCTTAAGAGGCTTCATAGTGGTGCTACTGTATTATTTTATTGTGTAGGACTTGCTCATTAACATTATTTGTGATCATCACAGTGTGCTGCCCAGATTCTGATGCTCAATTTAGCATCTTTCCCCTTCATGTGCAAGTCATATGAAGAATATTAATGTGACTAAAGGGCCATATTTTGAGTCTATCCCTCACACCCACACATTGGGTTTGAGGGGTGTCAACATTGGGTCTCAACATCTGCAGGGAAGAGATGTCTTTATGTTAACCTTTATGGATGTGATTGTGTACTTCTAAGGAAGTTGTTAAGTTCGACTTCCAGGGTTCTAGGTCCAATAGATCAGTGATTCTAGACCTTGTGTCCCCTAATATTCTTGGATCCCAATCTCAGAAGCCCTTTCCAGCATAGCTAGTGGTGAAGGCTTCTAATTTAGATGTGTGTGTGTGTGTGTGTGTGTGTGTGTGTGTGTGTGTGTGTGTGTGTGTGTGTGTGTGTGTTGTTACAGTCGTTACCGACTCTTTGGGCCTTTTCACACAACCCCTAAGATCCGCTGGTCCCTTAAATTCGGACCAGAGATCTTGGGGGTTCGTTTCTGTTCCTCCGTCCCAACCCCTCAGCACTTCCTGCTCCTGTCGGGGTGAGGGGGGGAGGGGAAAAAAGGACAAAAGAAGCCTTTACTAACCTGCCACAGACAAGCCAGGGGAGCCCGGCACTCTTATCCACATCAAATTTTTTTCACCTGCAGAGAGCAGGTACATGAAAAATGCGCTGGGTCGCGCTAAAGTGGGCGGGGTCGCACTTAATTGTCTCCAAACTCCGGAGCTGGTGGGAAAACATTTCTAAGCTCCGGAGCTGGGAGCCATTTGCAGCGCAGCTTCGGGGTCGTGTATAAATGCCCTTTGTGATCTCATGTGTGTGTGTGTGTGTGTGTGTGTGTGTGTGTGTGTGTGTGTGTGTGTGTGTGTGTGTGTGTGTGTGTGTCTTGTTACAGTCGTGACTGACTCTTTGTGATCTCATGTCCATGGAGTTTTCTTGGCAGAAATACTGGAGTAGCTTGCCAGTTCCTACTCCAGGCGCCTACAGCACCTGGTATTCCCTGGTGGTCCCCCATACAAGTACTAACCAGGGCCGACCCTTCTTAGCTTTCGAGATCAGGCAAGATCGGATGTACTCAGGGCATCTAGGCAGCTATCCACAAGAATTATGTGCAGGCAATAGAACCTCTGAGACAAGACTAGCAGTGCAGTCAATTGCCCTTCTAGTATCTTCTGAATGGTTGCAAAGGATAGGCATCCCATGAAAACTTTGAGGCTAAAAATATGTAGTGCTTCCAATTAATAGACTCTTAATAGCTGGACAAGGTCCTTCCCTCTCAAAGGAACTCCTGTGGACTGGGGGATGGTGATCGATACTACCAGTATATCACATCACATCAAAATAATAAGTTACAGATAGCTATTTGTACAAATATCTATTTCTAACAAATGCCTTTTTGTAATAATTGAGGCATTACCAATTATGCATGAAACTTAAAGACTGATAATTTCAGTCCTTTTGCAGAGCAAATAACATTAGAGCTGTTTTATATATTAATTAATTAATTAAAATTTTTATACTACCCCCTTAGTGCAAACTGCACTACCTGGGCCGGTTTACAAAATGGTCATAAAATAAAATATTAAAAAGATACAGCTATAATTAAAATACAATTAAAATACAATTAATACAGTCAAAATTCATTCAAAAGGTCTTATAAAACACAGTTAAAACAGACATTAGCAGAGCCTGTTATGAAGATCAAGCCTCGTTAAATGGTAATGCTTCTTATTTATTTATTTATTTATTTATTTATTTATTTATTTATTTATTTACAATAAAATTTAGCCACCCCACTACCAATTGGTCTCTGGGTGGCAACTTGTTAGAGCTTGGAAAGTAAAGAGTTATGCCTTAAAATTTAAGGCATTCATTTAAGGCTTAAATGAACGGGAGTTCTGGGTTTCAAACTCGTTCTAAGATCTGAAACTGATTTAGTATAAAATAAAGCAGGAGGTGTTTAATAAGCAGCATGTAATCTAATTTCATAAACCTGTTGTTGTGAGGGCGTAGGTATGGTTTTTCCAGAAGATTATTGCACATATATGACTATTACACAGGTTCCTTCAGCAGTCAGACTTTAAAAAAATGAGATAATATATCAAATACCAATGATAAAGAACTTCTTTTTTTAATAAAGTTTGGAGGATAAAGGCATGATTAAAACATTGTCCACTGCTTGATATGCAGTAAGTGAGCCAGCTTTGCGTGTGTGCCAAAGAAGCAAGCTCTTAATATGAAAGATGGATCAAGGTTTGGAGGTGACAATTAGTTCACTTGGTTATTGGGGGTCTCTTTTGCAATGGCCAAAAGCACTCTCAGTGCTTAGAGAGAGAGAAGGCACTTGGCCAAGAGGAAGAAAGAGGGTGAGACACCAAATTATTACTTAAAGGTCAGATGGTAATGAATGCCACTAACATTAGCAAGCATTAACATTTCTCAACAGGACATTCCATTTGCTTAGGCTGATAAACCCTCTTCAACCAGTGCAAGTTTGATTTAATCTGTCGGAAGTCATTTCAAAAGCCAAAAAACATTCTTATAAAGCTGGGTGAACCTCCCCCCCACCTCCAGAGGCTGACACTTATACTGATGATTAAGTCAAAAAGGAGGAGGGGTGGGGAGGCTTTTTGAGAGAACATCCCCCATTTACAAGCTGTCTTATTGCATCACTTCTCTGTTAAAAGTCCCAATTTCCAACACAATGCCTTTTTAAAACTTCTATTGCACTGGGAAACTACACACCTCTAGAGGTTCTCCCAATCAGGGATGCATAACACCCATCTAGAGCAGTAAGATTTCCAGAAATTTTGAACCCATGGAGGCGGGGGGGGGGGGCTTTGGAAAAATTAGAGGGGGAAAGACAGGTTTTTTTCCTGTTATTTCCAAAGTTTTGAGAAATTAGACCCATGCTTCTCCTACCACCACGTTGCTGATGCTTCTCTGGTCAGTGCTATAATGCCATAATAACTGTATGTTACCATAACCCTGTAAGACCCCCACCACTGCCATTTCCCGCTAGGGCTGCTCACATTTTCTAGCCACAGGACAAGGGTAGGTGTTAATGCCAGTTGCCCCCTTCAGCGTGCTGTGCACTGGCAGCTCCTCTGAATGTCCCACTTCTCCAGGGAGTTGGGGGGGAGCAGGAGGCTTCCAATTCCATTGGTTCTATGAATCTATGGGCCTTTTTTACACGACCCCCTAAGATCCGCTGGCCACTTAAATTTGGACCAGAGATCTTAGGGGTTCGTCACTCTTCCTGTGTCCCCACCCCCTCCGCACTTCCTGGCTGCTGGCTGCATGAGGGGAGGGAGAAAAAGAGAAAGAAAAGCATGCCGCTCACCTTGTTCTGCCTCTCGTCTCTGTAAAAGTAGCTCTTAAATGGGCGGGAGCCAAAAAACAACAAACAGAAGCAAGGAGAGCCCTGCACTCACTATCGTTACACCGGATCAAATAATTTTCACCTCCAAAGAGCAGGTACCTGAAAGCTGCGCTGGGACGCACTAAAGTGGGCGGGGTCGCACTTAATTTCCTGTTAACTCCGGAGCTGGTGGGTAAACATTTTTAAGCTCCGGAGCTGGGAGCCATTTGCCCCGGAGTTTAGGGGTCGTGTATAAACGCCCTATGAAAGAGCATGGCCAGTTGTGCAGACTGCCACTGACCAGAAGCCCTTCTGTCCTGCCTGCACCTTTCGCTTTATGACCTGGCCTTGTTATTTGTGTTTCTTCATTTGGAGACCATGGAGTAACATGCAAGAAACATGTGTATGCACACACAGGCAGACACGTGCACACACATCACATGTACATATAAACTCGAGCAAGGATTGTGTCAGAGTTCCTCTAAAGAGGCACAGGGTAGTTTACAAACATCCACTCACTGTGCCCTTAGCATGGGAAGCAGTCCACACTCCTACCAATCACAGTGTTCAGGCTTACATACCCTTAGTGATGTACTATGGCGTTTTTGCATGAGTTCAGTTGCATGAATTCTATTCTCCCATATGTTTTCACAGAGAAGGGAACGAAGGTACTGAGACTGAGATTTTGGCCTCCATATTGATTCCAGAGCTGATTTCCAGCGTCTCTTCTTCAAACCATTGCCAGCGTCAGGACAGTCTTGGAGAAAACACAGTATCTATCCTCTAACGCTCTCTTCTGCCAAATGCAAGCCTTCAGCCAGACCCCCCTCCTTACATTGGTACTACTGTAGTAGCATGATGCCACCGAACATTAACTAGGCAGTGTGCCTTAATGATGCCAACAAAGCATAATGATCCTCCCTTGCTTACTTACTGTCAACTCCGAGATAGGGCTATGATCTAAGTTATGTGGTATCATTTGATTTTCTGGCTTCTCTGAGTGGTTTGGAATGTCAAATGATACATTTCCTTAACAAAATACCTTTTAATTAAGTGGCTATCCAATTCTTCCAAGATATATTTCCCCTATGAACATTTTTATTTTATTTCCCAAAGGTGATTTCTCATTCTTTTAATGTAATGTTTAAAAACATGATTTCACAAAAACACATAATAAACATGATTGATTTCTAAAATTTTGTTTATTTTGTATTTTATTCTGGGAAGCTAGCAAGCAAATGTGCTAATAAATTTATCACTCCTAAAAAGCTGAAGCAAGTATAAGCTCAAGCCAAATGTATCATTTCCAAGTATACTTTAGATCGTTTTTACAGTTTTCTGCCCATTAAAGGTGCTGGGTTGGAGCAATATTTAATTACCAAGCTTGGGATAATTAACATAACATCTTACTGATTTCCATGGGCTTCTATAAAGTCACTTTTATGAATTTCTGTTCCCAGACTCCCTTGGTCAATGTAGCCACTAGTCATGCTGACTGGATAATTTTGGGAATTGTACAAAAAATCATGTTTCCAAGTTCTGAAATGAATCTGAATCCCATTAGTTACAAATGTGCTTATATTTAACTAAAATGGCATACAAGCACCTTGACATTATGACTTGCAGGTTTTATATATGGAGATTACATAATGGTAGCTTACCCATAGCTACGCTATTCATGAGAACAGAGATACAGAAATATTGACGAACAGAAATCATAAGTAATACACGAGCCTCATTAGACATAAGGAGAAGGCTGTATTGAGAGGATGGACATCTTAGTTGAACAACTCCAGGGCAAGGTTCTTTCCCTGCAGGTTCTTTCCAAGTTTCATTTTATTCAGAGGAAAGTCTTAACTGCTGAAATACATCCGATAGTCACAGCACAAGTTTTGGGTAATGCATAATTTGATCTTCAGAAACATATAAAGTGTCTTAAAAATAAATAAATTATTCCCAGTAAATATAAAAATAGATGCTGAATTAATGTATATAAGTACAATGGGAATAGATACAGTAGAGAAGAAGCATGTAGAATTATTAAAAGCAATGGTGTTAGCAGGTAAAGCAGTCATAGCGGCAAGCTGGAAATATAAGAGTAAATGGACAGAAAAGAAATGGCACAACTATTTGTTTGATATTATTCAATCAGATATAATTTCTACTATTGATCAAGATATGCCGTGGGAAGAGAGAATAGAGAAAATCAAGGAGAAATGGGCTTAGTATCAAAGATGGATGGAAGAAGAAGAGAATGAAGACATTCAGTGGAAGCTTCAAACTTGGTTCCCCTGGCTGAGAGAAAAAGACTGAAAATAATAGACTGGGGGGGGGATGATAAGAGGGAAAATATGTAAAATTTAGAGAAGAGGAATATGCATAACTGAAGAACTTTATCAATAAAAAGACTAAGAAAAAAAGAAATACATCTGATAGTCACAGCACAAGTTTTGGGTAATGCATAATTTGATCTTCAGAAACATATAAAGTGTGGAGAGCAAGGAAGGAATAGGCATCAAACAACTATTAAATACTGTAGACCATGGATATGTTAATGACATATATCACATTAGTTGGCTATTAAACCATTGATATGGAGAATCCACTGTGAAACACATGCACTGGCTCTAGACTGGACTGGTTCTTCCACTGCAAATGCTTTGAGGGCCTTGAGTTGCTGGTTGTATACTAGACTGTCCTGGTTCCATGGGTGTTCAGTGTCAAGTGAATAGCATATTCCCTCTACATATTATCTTTCTAGGTAGCAGCATTCATATGCCCTCTTTCCTGATGCCTAGCCTACACTATGGGATCCACGTTACCCATCACCCTCTCCACCTCATGTTGGAAAAGGTGTTCCTCTGCTGTCCCAGCTGTGACAAAACAGCAAGCCAAAAGCTGAACAAACTGCAGCCAGAGCAAAGCACCAGAGAAAGTGCAGAAACATACCCACAGAAAGCCAGCCACTGGGGGGGGGGGGGGGGGGGAAATGACTTCCAGACCACCACCACCACCACCACCACCAAAAAGAAAAAGTCTAAATGTATCCAGGAGCATGACCAGCCTCTCACTATGGAGATGTGACAGGGGCCTTCCAAGAGCAGAGGGTGGAACTTTTACTGTACATGTTCCCTTCACCTCTAGATTTAGGCTACAGGATAGTGGTCCAAGTGTGTAGAAGACCTGTGTACATACTGTATGACATATTTATTTCCCTTGATTAGGTCAAGACTCCAGTGTGCCTTCTTGCCAATAATAGCTTCCTTTACTTTGCCCATTAAAGATCGTGGCATCTCTTGAACATGGCATTTCCCTCCTTGATAAGTATACACTTATCATCATACGCTCTGGAGGTGAGTTTCTGTGATGGTGATTTTGAGTAGCTGCCAAGCATCTCAGAAGGAATTTGACCCTTCTGAATGACCTTTTCAATTTCTTTATTAACTAGTTTCTTCACTATGGAGCACTTTTCTTTTCTTTTCTTTTTAAAAAACCAAGCAAGGCTGTTGGGAAATGCATCAGCAATTACCCAATTACATATATGTGGCCATAGGTGGAAGCCCTGTATCAAGTCCTTGCTCAGCCATGAAATTCAGGGTGATTGTTGGACAGTCTCTTTCTCTGTCTCTCTCTTATCTTAACCTGAATTTGTAAGTCTGATCTTGAAAGCAAATACCTCTAAAGGAATCTCACTGCAGGAAAGGTACCAATCAGAGGGACCATCATTAACCCTCTTATTTTTGTCCCTAATATTCCTTTAGTGCAGCTATAGAGCAATGTTCTATAATTTTTGCTGAAACAAAATTTCAGGAAACCAAATCTACTGTAGGCAGCTGATAACTTTATATGTTATTAAACCAAATAAAGACCAATGAAGAAACTAAGTGGAAACCTTAAAAATACAGTAATCAAAAACATGCTTTATGACTTTCCCTTACACATTTCCACCAAGGAACCCCACATTGATTTTATTAAGTGGTACCTGAGAGATTTAAAACATATTAGAAAAATCTTTTAAAGGAAACCAGTGAGGGAGTTGTCAGAGTAGATTATACAAAGGCATGGAAAAGAGGCAAGAAAACAATGAAAAGGAACTAGAGCAGGTTTCTTAAGAGTTATTGCTACAAAAAGTTCAGCACTGCTGTCACTTTGGTTTTTAATGTTGTTGTACTTTATTGTACAGAAATCACATGGCAGTGGGAAAAAGCTGATATTACAATAAATAACCTTTTCTAGCATTTAATGGTGTAGTGTTTTTTCTTAAACTCTAATCCTCTAAGCAAGAATTTTATGGATATAAACACTACAGTAAAATCAATGTTGTTATGACTGCATGAGAGTGCAGCAAGGATCTTGTGGTGGCAGAGCAAATCAACATTCTACAAAGCAACTCTAAACATAGGGGCAGTTATAAACAAACATTTATAACTTTTACAGTAAACTGGGTTTACGATAAGCACCATGTTTGGCAAAGATATAGCAGACAGTCTACCCTTGCTCATGCCAAACTTGAGGAAGTTTGGGCAAAGGGCTTTTGAGTTTTGATTTTTTTTAAAAAAAATATTAAATTGTTTCACACACACAAACACACATTCATAAATACTGTAGGTGGTTGTAAACATTCTCATTTTTGAAACAAATCACATAAACTGAAAAGAACAATCTTGCTTATCTTGAAAGAGAATAGTTGGCCCTGCATTCTTCTTAATTTGAGAGTGACCAAAGCTGCAGTGGCTTAAATATTGATCCTAAAAAAGGCCTTTCAAAAGACTGAGCAAGTGTCCTACAGTACTGGCTAGGGAGCAGGAGCTTTTCAAAATGAAACATTGTATACATTCATAGGTGGGAGAGGGAGATATTTTGAAGGGAAAAGTGAAAGAAGCAGAGTGAAAAGAGTTTTAAAAGCAGTTTCACTTTAAAGAAAGTAACAGAATGATTGTCCAGAAAGGGAGAAATTTGCCATGTTATCTTCAGTAAGCATTATCTCAGGATTTCTGATCCTGAGAGAATGTTTCCTTACAGATGTTTTCAAACAGTTTCCTCTCATATATTTTTAAAATAGGAACAAACTCTGTTTGGGACACTTCAACATTTGACATGTCAATCAGGACACAATTAGCTGACTTTTAACTAACCTTTTAATTCTTCCCTGTACAGACTTATCAGAATCAGAATATTAAGGGGATTCTGTATCTGGTTGTAAAAACTGGGATACAGAAATAATTATCTATCTATCTATCTATCTATCTATCTATCTATCTATCTATCTATCTATCTATCTATCTATCTATCTATCTATCTATCTATCCATCCATCCATCCATCCATCCATACACAGAGATAGATAGATAGAGATAGAGATAGAGAGGGGGAGAGAGAGAGAGAGAGAGAGAGAGAGAGAGAGAGAGAGAGAGAGAATTATTTCAGTATTAGAAATAACTTGTTAAAATAATTTTTAAAAGAGTACAGAACTGCTGGATAGCTCAGTGGTTTAGGCATCTGGCTGTGGAGTCAGACGTTGGGAGTTTGATTCTGTGCCTTGTTGAGAGGGGCTGGACTCAATGATTCAAAAGGTATCTTCTAGCACTGCAGTTGGTGCTAGAAAATACCTTTTGAATCATGGTGATGATGAATAAGCACAAGCTCACTCATTTATGCTATGACATTGCTTTTTTTTTTTTTTTTTTTTGCCGCTCAGGATATTCTTACTTGATGCTAGCAGAGCTTTCGTGCCTATATCCTGTCATATAGTTTCCTGCAACTGTCTCCATTCCACCCATGTTGTCACTATACAGTTGCTTGGTAATGATGTCATATCACAATATCATATAATTATCAGCTTGGCTCAGATCTTGCAAACCAAAAACGTCTCATGTTAGCTTGTTCTCTTATCCTACTGTCCCCACTTCCAAACAATAGTTTCCAGTAAGTTCTGCTCATCTCTTGCAAACTCACAGCTGTAGCTTCCTTTGCTGAATGAATCTCTCTCATGTTAAGCCTTCCTCTTTTCCTACTGCCACCCCACACACCATTTCCCCCCAGCAATGTTGTATTTTCTGGTCTATGCTGTATTCTTGCTATATGTGCAAGGTAGGATAGCCTCAGTTTACTCACCTTTGCTCTGGTGACAGTTCAGATTTGACCTGATTGAGCTCCCACTTATTTGCCTTTCTGGTGGTCTGTGGTGTCTGTAAATCTCACTGCCAACACTACCTTTCGAATTTGTTGATTCCTTCCCCCTCTCTTTCTTTACTGCCTGTCATTTAAGCATGTATGGATGATTTTGACCTGCAGCAACATCCCAATTGTGCTTGGTTCTGTCATCCCACAACAGCCATAGTAGAGATCATGTGATCATCTTCTGGAATCTTCTAGCACTGGGTAATTCTACATAAAGGAAGTTGCTGTTGGAACTTTTGTGTAGCTTATGGATATCTAAACTTTAAAGAGCAAAGAAATTCAATTATCCAAAATACCTTCAGTTTATGAATGTGGGATATTATCCACAATTCTAAACAGAAGAAAATGCCCTGATTTTGCTGCATAATATCCACAAAGGAATCAAAATGAATAGGAGAAATGGTAGTGAGTACAAGCGAGTATCCCGTAGACTATCTTGACTGCTCGCATGTGTGTCCACTGAATTTTACAGTATGGCAGTAGATTGCCTAGCATTTCTTCAAAAAAGAAAGGACTGCTGCTATTTAAATTTACCGGTATCTATTTTTTGCTTGTGACCTAGAACTTAGCTAAAATTAGATTTCTTGCCCCAAGATTTTTTGTTTGTTTTTTGTTTTTTGAGAGGCAGTTTTGATAGACATATTTTAGAGACATTTCCGTTTTTATGAGAAATCTTTAATTTCCTGAAGCAATGGAAGGTTTCTTTGTGAGAAGATAATCTGGCAGAGTTGAATGATACTTGCACAACTTTGTTCAAACTCCTGACTTAAAATGTAGACCAAGGGATAAAAGAAATAGAAGAAACCCGGACAGTGGGGATAAAAGACCCCAAATTAAGAATTATATCACTAACAGTGGAGTGACTAAAGAGATACGCAGTAAGTGCCTTCACCTGAAAGATGATTCATATAGATCTATTCAAAATATAATTGTTGCACCCAAACGCCAGCTGGCTTAATGCAACACAACAGCTGGGCAGATATGTAAAGATTCTCCATCATCCAGGTGAGGTTATCTGGAAGCTGATGAAATGGCAACTGGACTTCTTGCAAGCAGCAAAACATTTCAATCTCACAAGAAAAGAAGTCCAGTTGCCATGACTCAGCTTCCAAACAGCTGGACAGCTTTCCAGTACAGAAGAAGATACAATAATCACTTAAACAGGCAAATGAAGTTTCAGTTATAAGGACCCAAGCATTCCCTCACTCCTTGTGAGGAATGAAAATGAGATAGCCAGAGGGCAAAGTATTATTGAAACGATGTGAGGCCATCGATTAACAAGCTCAAATGAACATCAAAGAGACTGTTCTACAGCGATGCAGATTAGAATCAGGATCTTTTTTTTATTGTGTCTGGTGTAAATTTTGAAAGACAGTTGTGGCTGAATTAAGTGTCCACACATACCATATGCTTATGAAAAGAAGGAAAGAATCAGGTTAGATAGAAGGGCACAAGGATGTATAAGATCTTGCTTTAGTATTATTATTCTGTTTGTTTGTTAGTTTTTCTTTTACCTTTGGGTCCCGCTGTTTGTTGTTCATTATTTTTATGTTCATTCTCAGGAACCAACTATTATTTCTTTGAACTCTGTATTGTGGTATATTACATTTGTTAACCGCCTTGAGCTCCCATCTGGGAAAATCTGGCAGTATATAAATATAAATATAAATATAAATATAAATATAAATATAAATATAAATAAATAAATAAATAAATAAATAAATAAATAAATAAATAAATAAATAAATAAATAAATAAAAATTAGCCAAATGTTGAAGTGCAAAAATAAAGGTGAGCTACTCGCCTCTTACTCTGTGCCTCCTCTTGATGGCCTATCTCTGACCTTGCCTTTGTCTGGGGAGAAAGAACTCTCACTCACACACATACACACACACACACACACACACACACACACACACACACACACACACACACACACACACACATTCTGGAGAAAAACAGGCCACGACTTTATTAATTAATTACAGTGCAGCTAATATGGCCAGGCTTTGTGGGACCCCACCTGCTGCCTGCCTACCCCAGGATCTATCACAATGCCCCTCAAAAACCCCTTTGCAACAAGTTGTGGCAACATATAACAACCATAAGACTATTACAGGGTGGGAGGGTTGGGCAAGCCATCTCTTCATCGAGACTAGGTCTTCCAACCCCAGCTCCACTTTTGAATACTTTGCTGGCAGACCACATTTGGAATTCCTTGACATCATGTCTGCTGGCTGCCACCCCTGCCTTCCTCTGTCTGCTTGGCCAATCCTTGCCTTACTCTTGATCCGGGGCCTTCATCATTTCTTCCAGCAGCGCCCCATGTGGCGGCTGCTATTGCCAGGCTCCCACCATCCTCAGTGGCACACCGGCATCAATTTGGGACCCAGGTAAGTCAGGGTCCCATCCTTATTAGAGGTATAGTCCATGAAGTTTCATTTTTTTTCCTCTTGGAGAAGACTTTAGGTGACCAACACCCTTCTGATTCCCCTTGCTGCTCTATTATTCTATGCTGATGTAATGATTCTAACACTTCTAGGGGTAAAGGAATTTCTTTGGAATTCAGTGATGTCTGCAACTATGGATCTGGTTAGTATATAATTTAGTCTCAAGGTGGTTATTACCTTCCATACAGGATCCTTGAGTGGTTTTGGAGCTGTTGCTTTGAGGATTCATTTTTTTCAGATTCTATTCCAAGGCTAGCTTTTTTCTCTACACATTCTGGAATGGAATGGAATGGAATTTATTGTCATTGTATAAATACAACGAGATTAAAAGTGCCATCCAATCAGCTAATTCACACACCCCAATAAAAAAAATCCAAGACATAAAATCTACCATTTAAGAACAGACCACCCATATACATACTGCTACATTCATATGCAGAACATTCTCTTCCTTGATCTGACACAGGAATGTGGTACCTTTTGATTCTAATTCTGAAGTTTATTAAAGCACCATATTGAGGTAATTGTGTCATCTAAAGTAGTTTGCCTAAGGAGAGGAAAACATATTGAAATTTTAATCCTCCATTTGGTCTAGGGAGGAGGAGTGGTAACTTACTGAAGGGTTTATTTGATAGCAGCTGTGGATAATGAGTCCTCATTGAATCTTGGGGGAGGAGCAGTCACTGATGGAGGTATTATTACCGACCGGGATTGGCCATGCCTGAGCAAACAGGTTTAAATAGCCAATTTGTTCAGGATGAGTTTCAACCTCTGTATTGTAATTGCTTTAAAGAAGCCCTCTTCAGGCCATTTATTCAGAAAATGAGACACAAGTGAACCATGACTATTATAGACTATTTATAAACTGTTTATTCCAAAACAGAAGAAGGTCCATTGCGAACAAAGAGTACCAGGTGTAGTACTACATCAAGAAAGGAATTTTGGGGTACAATTTTAGTTGGTCCTCATCTTATTACACACGTTCAAAAAAATCACACGTGTGCCTGAAAAGCCATACCTGCACTGATTCAAATGCACCCCTCAGTTTGTCACACACATGACCCCACTGTACTCTCCAACCTGAGATTGGGAGTAGCTTGAGCCCTTCAACCAGTACTTTGAGGTGTTTTCAGCCACTTCTTTTACCGGGCACCCACAACCTGTTTTACGGGGCTTCCTCCTCTAATGGGTTTTGGCAGATGGATGTCTTGAGTGTGTGTTTTTCCTTCTCAAGTTTAAGACTGCAATGTTGTGGACACAAAACACAGACAAACAACTCGTGTAAACAAACCTGACCAAAGGGGTTCAATTCCACGTGTAAACACTGATGTTTGTTCTTGGATGCCTTGTAAGCAGCCTTGGGTTTGATGTATGCCTTGACACAAAGTCTCATCCACCTCTTGTCTCAACTATGGGCGCTTTTACACGACCCCTAAGATCTGCTGGTCACTTAAATTCGGACCAGAGATCTTAGGGGTTTGTCGCTCTTTGTGCATCCCCACCCCTCCGCACTTCCTGGCTGCTGGCTGCGTGAGGGGAGGAAGAAAAAAAGGGACAAAAGAATAAAGGCTTACCTCCCGGTGCCAGTGGAAGCTGCAGGGAGCCCCGTCACTTCCTGGTTCCTTCTCTTAAAGGGGCGGGAGGCAAAAAAACAACAACAAAAAGAAGCGAGGAGAGCCCGGCACATCCGCATCAAGATTTTTCACGCTTGGAGAGCAGGTACATGAAAAGTGCGCTGCAACCCGCTTAGGTGGGTGTGGTCACACTTAATTTTCTGTAAACTCCGGAGCTGGTGGGTAAACAATTTTAAACTCCGGAGCTGGGAGCCATTTGCGGCGGAGTTTAGGGGTCATGTAAAAAGGCCCTATAATACCTTTCTGATCACTGGGCAAGAAAACTCGATACCTTTTAGCTGATTGGTTGGATATGTCTATCTGATCATATATAGTAACTTCCTCAGTTCTATAAGAGGCAATTTCAGTAAGACACAATAAGTGATTTCCTTATTAGTCCTCTCTATGTGATTGCTTGGGCAAAAGCTGGTGGGGAAATTCCATGGGGTATTCTGTCATTTTCATTCCATATGAGACCTTTGTTTCCATTCACAAGAGGCTTAGGGTCATGTACGCATGTCCCAAGACAATACTAAGCAATAAACACCAAGCATGGGCTTGTCTGACAAATTTAGGTTGTCCCAGAGATGGGGTCTAGTCAAGTTTTTTTCTTGACACAAGTTCCTTCCAACTTTAGGATCCTTAACTCAACAAGCCATAGGAACATGAAACAGACAAAGAGGACATCACTGCACCCAAAAGTAATTCACCAGTCCAGAAGAATCCCATTTTTATTTCATGCAATTCCAGTCATTTTTTCTGCCATTCATTCAGGAACTAGGAATGCATTCTTTTTCTGTTAACAGGGGCACTGAGGTGGAGACCAGTACAAATGTGTTGCTATGCTTAGAAGTTAATGTGTTGATGATGAATCATTTGTATGGTGCATTGATAGATACAATTTATCATATACCCACAGATTATTCTCATGAACAGGTGTACACCTTCACAAACATGCAAAGCAAAGCAAAGCAAAGCAAAGCAAAGCAAAGCAAAGCAAAGAAGAATTAATGTGTTGAATATTCTCTAGCTTTGAGATACCTTTGTTGCCCAGGAATAAGAGCATCAGGGTTGACCTTGTAAGTCTGACACACACACACACGGAGAAGGAGATCATCATGAAATTCTTGTGGTTTCTCACAAAAAGAATTCCATTACCTCTAAATCCCTGCTTGGCCATAAAAGCTCACTTGGGTGGCCTTGAGCTGCCTCTCACATTACCTCAACCCACATGGTTACTATGAGGATAAATGCTGCAAGTCATACAAAGCACTTTCTATATCAGAAGGTACTATTGATTTAAGATTTATAACATTTTAAAAGAAATAATTGGGTTTTGAAGGGGGAGAATGTTATTCAGGATAAACATTTCTTTTTTGTTTCAAGCAAAGTATTTTCTGGCTGTCCCTTTCTGACCTCTTCAGATAAGCTCTTGAGGAAAGCTTTTTAGAAAGTGATAATGGTTTAGGCTTCTGAATAGAGAACCAGAGGGTGATAGGTTGATTCCCCACTGTGCTTCCAGATAAAAGAGCCAGCGTGTGTAGCCTTAGCCAAACTGCATAGTCCAGGACACCCCCAGAAGAAGGAAATTGTGAACTACTTCTGAGTACTCTGGAAAATGACTTGACAGCACATTTATTATTATTATTATTATTATTATTATTATTATTATTATTATTATTATTATTATTATTATTATTATTATTATTATAACTATGCTGGATTTTGTATTACCAATCACTAGTCGAACACTTCCCAAGCATTTAGGACTATGTGATGTATCAGCGAATTATGCAAGCAGATCCCAGTAAGGTGGCTTTCTGCAGCTGACTGATGGTGACTTTGTCAACTCCAATTTCTTCTAAACACTTGCTTAACTCTTTAGGCACCGCACCCAGCATGCCGATTACTACTGGGACCACCTATTATCAGTGGGACCACCTATTATTATTATTATTATTATTATTATTATTATTATTATTATTATTATTATTATTATTATTATTATTATTATTATTATTATTATTAAAAATTGACAGTACTAACATACCAGCTAAAGACATAACCATAATTTTGTTAAATGGAATGATATCATTTCTATTTATTTTTAATTGTACTTCAGTCTTGACCATACATTTATGCAAGTAAAAGTCCAAAGAATGTCCATTATATCCAAGAGATTGGCAAAAATTAGTTCATGAAGACAGATCTGTACTTCAAAGCAATACCTGAGGCAATGTGGCAATGCCTGCAATCCGATCAAACGTACCTGGGAGTAAGCCCCATTGAAGTCGAGGGGACTTATTTTTAATAAAAGCATTTAGCCTTACCCTGTTAGAGACCATGATATGTTAATAATATTGATATACTTTCCAGGGTTATTGTAGATGTGACAAATAGATGATAAGTGTGAAATGCTTGGAACATTTGGAAGCACTTGATGCTGTGTTGTAATCATTCCTGTTCATACTGAAATGCCCATTTGTGCCCTGACTGACAAGTTTGATACATCATCTGTAAACAGGTTTGTAAGAAAATTTCTCATGCATGATCAACAGACGATCTCCGGTGAGAAAACATGCCTCCAGGCAAAATCCTGACACTAAGAAAAATGCTTGGTCAGCTATTGCACAATTTACACAAAAGCTTGTATTAATTTTCCCATTGTGAAAAGAGGCACTCATACACACGTACTGAGCCCAAAGAACAAGCTGATTGTTCAGTCGTCACAAATAACACACCCAATGCTTCCATTTGTTAATGGTCCATGCAGTAAAGCAGTAGTTTTTGTAATTCATATTTTTTCTTAGTTATAAAAATGCATACAAACCTGTGTCACAAATAGAAAAATTCCCTCCGAAACTGAAACTCCTCCTGAAAAACCACCTGGCTCTGTAGTGAAGAAGAAAAAGTGCTTGATTCCTCATTTAGCATTCCAGGCCAAACAAAGTTATGGTTTGCAACCCTATGATGAGGACTAGAACCCTTGCCAGAATCTCATAAACCTACACATTTTGAGCTACAGCTAACACAATCTCCCAGCCACCAGGGTCGCTCATCCAAACTACTATCTTTTCCAAGTTCTGCCCTTGACCATTCACAACAGGTTTTCAAGTTACATTAAAATTGCATTCAGGTTCATTAAGACAATATCATGCCTAGCCCTTTTGCAAGAGCATTTAAATATTGTGGGCGGGTGTGATGGGGGTCACTGCCAGTGCTCTAGGAGGGCCATCTGCCCTCACCACATACCTCCCTGAGAGGCTGGGTAGAGCAGCTTCTCTGGGATCTCACGGAGGCTTGGAGGAGAGAAGAGCAGGTATCTCCAGGGAGTAGAGTCATGAGAAGCTCCTGGTAGTGCAGAGTACACATTACAGGGGGTTAAGGAGGATGGGGAGGAATTTTCAGGGTCTTCTGTAGGTCCCAGAATATGCAGAAAGGGGTCCACAGAGGAGGAAAGGATCTGTGCCTCAGCAATAGAGAATTTTTTGTGCAGGAGCTGAGCTGGCCTGGGAATGAGAGGACAATCCTTGACAAGAGTCCTTGAACAATTTCCCTGTGGCTAGGGTCCGCGGCCAAGGGAGAGGGACCATCGCCACTTCTGCTCCAGAAAAGACTCCTTCCCCATCAGTACTGTGGCACCCAGGTCATCCAATAGGTCCAGCCACACCCAGACCCAGCTAAGGTGCTGGTGGCATGAACGATAATGTGAAAGGAGAATGACTCCCTGAGAAGCAGGGGTGCAGCCAACGCTCTCTGCCAGCAGCCTCTATGGGCCCTCTTTGAAAAGCCCCAAGCCTGGCCCCACTTGGTGCTTATTCCTCACCAGGACTTCACTAGCTTTCATTATGGAAACTGAGGGCAGTACTGAATAGACTGTTTTTTAGATGTCACCTTAAATCCAAGCCTGCTAGAACTGAGCATCTCAGAACAGCCATTTTAAATGTCTCAAAGGAAACAAATACCACCCAATATACTGTGCAGAAGCATTAAAATTCTACTGGCCAATTCCCTCAGCTGTAAAGCTACCTTCTACTGTATCAGTTTTACTAAGTAGATGCCATTCCATTAGGGGTTTATTTTTTTTTAAAAAAAAATTGTGCACCTTTTTATATAGCCTGGAAGTTTTTCAAAGAAACAGGGAATAACTCAAGAGATCAGTCACTCTTGTTTCTGAGCAAGCACTATTAGGATCTCCCAAAACATCCCAAAATATATTATTTTCTGGTAAGGACTTTTTGAGGGCGAAACTAAAAATACAGTAGGGCCCTAGGCCCTCCATAACCACAGGGATCAGCTCTACCGTCTACCATGGATTCCTGAAGCTGTGAATACATGGGAAGTCTACATAGATCATACAAAGGGACAGGACAAAGGTCACAAGGGGATGCCCTTGCATGTTATATAGCAGTGGTGGTGAACCTTCAGCACTCCAGATGTTCTGGACTACAACTCCCACAGTCCTTTGTCATTGGCAATCTAGGCTCAGAATTCTGGTAGTTGTGGCAATGCCAATCCCATGGCTATGGAGGTCCAATCATAAATACTAGGCTTGCTTTTTTCATGGAAGATGGACATTTAAGAAATTCAAATAATCTCGGGGAGAAGGTGGGGAATTTGATCAAGGTCATTTGACCCATTGTTAGCTTTTTAAACCAATCGGGCTCTCTCCATGTCAATGAAACATATCCATTTCCTCCATAAAAAGTCCAGATACTAAGCCCTGTGAAAAACAATTGAGGGAGCTGGGAATATTTCCCCTGGAAAAGAGGAGACCGAGAAGTGTCCAGTTTTGGACACCACAGTTTAAGAAGGTTATTGAGAAGATGGAATATGTCCAGAGGATGGCAAGAAGTATGGCAAGAGCAAACAAAAAGAAAAAAAGAAAAAGAAAAAACAAGCCCTATGAGGAAAGGTTGAGGGACCTTGGTTGAACAAGAAGGGGCTGCAAGGTGATATAATAGCCATCATGCAGTGTTTAAGAAGATGTAAGAAGCTTGTATTTTGTAGTCCAAGAGTACAGAACCAAAAATAACAGATTAAAGTTACAGAAAAGGACTTTTTGTTCTAAGAGTGAGAACCATTCAACTATGGATGGAATCAACTGCATTGGAATCTTGGAAACCTCACTAAAGAGAGGTTGGAGGGCCATCTGTCAGGGATGCTTCAACTCTTGGTTTCCTGCACTGGCAAGGGGAAAACCTGATGACCTTTAGGATCCATCTCCACAATCCTATGACTCGGAGGTATGGTCACAACCTGTAAATATTGGAAGATGGAGCAAACATGTTTTCTGCTGCTGTTGCTTCATTAGGGAGGACTCCATACAATGTATCCACATGATAGGAAATGTAACTTCAGTTGGACCTCACCAGGAAATCAAATCAGACAGGAAAATATAATAAGATCAGACAGCAGCTCTAGTGAAAGCAGAAGGTTATTTATATTTTGATCTTTCTCCTAATTTGACATTATGGAGGTGCCAGATTGGCCCCAGTCTGAACCACCCAAGGAAATGCTGCAAGCCTTGAGCTTCTAAATACGTTTTTATTAGAAAATTTTAGTATACAAAAAAAAGTCAAGTTCAAAACGTTAGCAATACAAAATCATTCTACTGAAATTTGGCTTCCCTCTGTTCTTCCCGTGGTTTTAGCGTTATTCATCTCCTAGCCTTCCTTTCAGACAAACCCCTTTATATGTTTATAAAAAAGATTTGAAAAATAAGTAGTAATCCTTCGAGCTCTATCCTAATCCGGTAAGAGTCTTTAATTCCTTGCAATAAATCTCCATGTAGTTCTTAAATTTTTGCCAATCTTTTTGGAACTTCTGGTTGTCCTGATCCCTCAGTCTGCACGTCAGTCTGGCCATCTCTGCAAAGTCCAATATTTTCGCCCTCCATTCATCCAAAGATGGTATATACGTTGTCTTCCAATTCTGTGCCAGGAGCATTCTTGCCGCTGCTGTTGCATATAAAAATAGAGTCCTATCTGCTCCTTTAATTTCATTATCCACCAACCCTAACAGAAAAAATTCAGGTCGTTTTGGGAATGTACACTTTAGCATCTTTTTGAGTTCATCATATATCAATGCCCAATACTCTTTCACTTTCTCACACGTCCACCACATATGATAAAAATCACCTTGTTTCTCTTTACATTTCCAGCAGTGGTCATCTTTCATCCTATACATCTTTGCTAACTTCGTTGGAGTAATATACCACCTATACATCATTTTCAACAGATTTTCTTTTATCAAGGTACATGCGGTAAACTTCATATTCTTTTTCCACAATCTTTCCCACACATCTAACCCAATATTATGACCCAGATCCATAGCCCATTTTACCATACATTCTTTAACTTGTTCATCTTTTAACTTCAACTCCAACAAAAAATTATATAATCTGGTCAACAATTTCTTTTTTGGGCCCATGATTATGGTCTGGAACTTAGATTCCTTCTCTCCAAACCCAGACATCTTTCTATCTTTCTGAAAAATGTCATTTAGTTGATGGTACTGAAACCAGCCTGTTAACTTCTCTTTTAACATATCATAAGACTTCAGTCTAGGACCTTTTTCTGAAAAGAATAACACATCACCATAGGTGATCCCCACTCCTTCTTTATCTTTCCTCTTGTTCACCAATGCCTCAATCGGGGATAACCATCTCGGTGTATGTCTCTCTAAAAGGGGTTTCAACCGTTCCCAGACCTGAAGTAATGACTTTCTAATTACATGATTCATAAAGCTTTTGTGTACTTTCACTTTGTCATACCAAAGATAAGCGTGCCAACCAAATCTGTTATCATGACCTTCTAGATCCAATAGATCCTCATCAACTAAAGTAATCCAATCTTTTATCCAACCTAGGCAGGCCACTTCGTAGTACAATCTCAGGTCTGGCATGGCAAATCCTCCCCTTTCCTTGGCATCTGTTAGTAATTTAAATCTTATTCTGGGTCTTTTACCTTGCCAGACAAATTTGGACAATGTCTTCTGCCATTCCTTAAAGTGGCCTATTCCTCTAAGTATTGGGATCATTTGGAATAGAAATAACAACCTTGGTAGCACGTTCATCTTTATCACCGAAATTCTTCCCATCAACGACAAGTTCAATCTATTCCATGTTTCCAGATCTCTCTTAATCGAGTTCCATACCATATTATAATTATCCTCAAAGAGATTTAAATTCGTAAGAGATACGTTGATTCCCAGATATTTAACTTTTTTCACCACTGAGAGGGCGGACAATTTTTCAAATTCTTCGCAATCTTTCTTTGTTACATTTTTCAATAAAACCTTCGTTTTATTCTTATTTAGTTTTAAAACCGGCTAGATTACCAAATTCCTCAATTATTTTCATCATCTCAGTAATACTTTCTTTTGGATTCTCTAACGTCAGAACTAAATCATCAGCAAACGCTTTTAATTTATATTCCTTATCCCCCACACATATACCTTTAATTGTCCCCATGTCCCTCAGTTTGACTAACAATACTTCCAATACAGTAATAAATAACAATGGAGACAATGGGCACCCTTGTCTCGTACCTTGCCCAATCGGAAAACTTTCTGTTATCACATTATTAATCAATAAACTTGCTTTCTGTTCCTTATATATTGCATTAACACCGTTCCAAAACTTTATTCCCACTCCCATATATTCCAAATTCTTCTTCATAAATTGCCAAGAGACATTATCAAAGGCTTTTTCAGCATCAATAAATATCAAGGCAGCTTGTTTCTCTTTCCTGACTTCTAGATACTCTATTATATCAATTATATTTCTCATGTTATCTTTCATCTGTCTGCCAGGAAGAAACCCCGCTTGATCTTTGTGTAATAACTCATTTAAAACCCTTTTTAATCTATTAGCCAAAACATCGGCAAATAATTTGTAGTCTCCATTCAAAAGGGAAATGGGCCTATAATTTTTAACATCTGTTGTATCTGCGTTCTCCTTTGGAATCAGTGTTATATACGCCTCCTTCCAGGTGTTGGGTATGACTCCTTTTTCTAGAACTTCATTCATAACCTCCACCATTATTGGTAACATTTCTTCTGACAATTTTTTATAATATTTTGCAGTCAGACCGTCTGGGCCCGGTGATTTTCCAGTTTTCGCCCTCTCTATTGCACTTTGTACTTCATGTGGGGTAATTTTCTCACTCAGTATCGACACTTGGTTTGTTGAGATTTTTTTCAATCCATTCTTTTTTAAATATCTATCAATCTGTTCCGGATTCTCTTTTTTCTTCGTGTATAAATTTCTATAGAAATTCCGAAACACCTTTACAATTTCTCTTGGATCTTCCACTAATTTTTGGTCTACTACTAATTTGTTCACAACCTTTTGTTTTTGCTTCCATTTCAGCTGCCAAGCCAACAACTTCCCTACTTTATTTGCCGATTCAAAATTTCTTTGTCTCATCATCTTTACCTTCCACTCAATTTCTTGGTTAATAATCATCGACAACTGAGTTTGAAGCATCTTTAATTTTTGAATCCATTTCTGTTCCTTTGGCTTCTCCACCAATTTCTTCTCTGTCTCTACCAGTTCTTTTAAAATCTCATTTTGCTTCTTTTCTTTCTGTTTCTTCTGATACGCATTTCTTTGAATAAAGAGGCCTCGCATAACAGCCTTACTAGCATCCCATACCACATTTGTTGGTGTTTCTCTTCTCCAATTATTTTTCAAATAGTCTCTGAAGGTTTTTTTCGCTATCTGCAATGTCTCAGTCTCATCCAGTAAACTTTCATTCAACCTCCAACGGTATAATCCTTGCATTTTTGTTTTAATTTCCATCACCATTGCATTATGATCTGAGATCGTTTTAGGTAAAATTTCCACTTTTGTCACTCTATGTGAGATATCATTAGGAACAAATATATAATCAATTCTCCCCCAACTCTGGTTCGGTTCAGAAAAAAAGGTAAACTGTTTTTCCATTGGATGTCTCAGTCTCTCCAAATATCGGTCCATCCAAAATTTTCAACTAAGTCATAAAAAGATTTTGGTAATTTCCCTTCTGAACCTTTCTTTTTCTGAGATCTATCCAAATCTGGCATCATTACACCATTACAGTCACCCATCAGAAAGAGTTTTTCATCCATATAATCTAACAATTTTTGTTCTACCTCTCTGTAAAATTCAGATTTCCTTTCATTTGGCGCATAAATGCCTACAATAAAAAAATTTTCAGATTGCCAAGTGATTTGTACCATCAGAAATCTTCCCTCTTCATCTTTCATAATCAACTTAGGTTCCAATTTATGTTTTGCATATATCACCACTCCTCTTTTCTTCAATTTATCAGACGATGCAAATTCTTGTCCCAAAATTTTGTTTTTTAGAATCTTCATATGTTTCATTGCAACATGAGTTTCTTGTAGGCAAATCAAGT
Organism: Phrynocephalus guinanensis; assembly: GCA_037367245.1. Lineage (NCBI taxonomy): Eukaryota > Metazoa > Chordata > Lepidosauria > Squamata > Agamidae > Phrynocephalus > Phrynocephalus guinanensis. The sequence goes on from CM074739.1 coordinate 73,854,346, forward strand.
CCAGATTTTCTTTCTTCAATAAGTGCGTAATCCTGTTTCTCTTGGTCTTTTCATTCAGACCATTAACATTCCAAGTCAGTACTCTCAGCGCCATTGTAAATTTGAAATTAAATATATTTTTTATCAATCTCTATTCAAATATTGGCCATAGCTAAATCCGCTTTACCTTCTTCCTCCTCAGAGAGTTCTAACTCCTCCTCTTCTTCCTCTTCTTCTTCTTCAGGTGATTTATCACCCTCTTTCGATGGTTTCCTGTACCCAAGCTCTTCTCCATATTTTCTCAGAAATTTACCTATTTCCGACTCAGATATTATTTTAAATCTTTTCATCTTGTAAATAAAGGATAGGCCTTCTGGGAACTCCCAGCGAAATCTCAGACCATTTCTTCTCAGCGCTTCTGCCAGCGATTTATAACTTCCTCTTCTTCTCAAAAAATGGAGAGGAATCTCCTTATATATCAGAATCTGTTGTCCATCAATCACAAACCGATTATCATAGCTATGTTTCAAGATTCTATCTCGCACGGCCATAGATGTCAATGATACAATAACGTCGCCTGGTGTCTTTTTCACTCTCAGTTTCTTTGATCTAACTGCAATTCTGAACACTTGAGAGATTGCATCAGCTACTTCCTGTTCTTGCCATCCAAGCCACTTTGCCAGTTCTGTTATTACTTTGGCCTTAATATCTTCTCCTTCCTCCCATGGAATCAAGCGGAAACGAAGGTTCTGTTGCCTTTGTCTCATTTCAAGAAAAGCAAGCTCTTCAGCCATTTTCCTTTGCGTATTTTCTACTTCTGACACTCCTGTTCTATTCTTCTCTGTTTCTTCTCTGCATTGTTTAACCTCTGTCTGCACTTTCTTCACTTTTGCTTCTATATTCTTTGTTTTCACCGTTAAGTCTTTCACTTGGGCTGAGAGCTCCCCGACTGCCTCTTTAATTTGTTTCTGCATGTCTTCCTTTAGTTCTGACAACTCTGATCCATACTTTGTTCACTTTTTTTCAAATTCTCTCCTTATATGTATCATTAATCCTTCCCATTCTTTGCCCTCCTCTTGTCTGGAATCTCTTCTCTGTGTTAAAGGCGTCATCTTTTTCTTGTCTGCCATCACAATTTTTATTAACTTCTATTCCAACAGGACACAATTTAACCACGTATTAAAGTTAATTCATTCAATAAACCACAATAACCTTCAACCAATCGAGTTAATCTATTAATACTCCCTTAATTGATATTGATTAATATTCACACAATTACCATCAGTAATGTTAAGTTTACTTATTCTAACTTCATTTTAACCTCTCTAACTTTAAATTATCCAAATATCAAATTTATAGCAAGATTATAATATTATAACAAAAATTTTCTATATAGTCAGACACTTTCCCATTCAATATAACATTCAAATTGAATTTTATATGCAATAATTTTCCAAATCCACCAGATGGCGCTCTAACATAAGAAATGAATTTTCTAACCAGTGTCCAGTACAATAATTTTTAAAATCCACCAGATGGCGCTCCAACCCAAGGAATGAGATTCTCAATCCAGCTCGCAACACAAACCTTATCTTGTTATGTCTCTCTTATGTCCTTGAGACGAGAGGGAGCCTCAAAGGAAGACACGCAGCAACTTAAGTTCGTTTCTACTGCAATCGAGTAAACAAAATGAGACCCACACAAAAAAAACCTTTAAAAATTAAGAGTTGAGAGAAAAATTGGAGCAATTCTTCAGCTTCTTCACAGCCTAACCCAAATGTTTTGCTTCTCTGTAACAAAGAGTTGTATTAACAAAGTTTTTGCCCATCCAAAAGATATATAAATCTTCAACCTCTTCAAAAGGTCTAATCCAATTAGGAAAGAGTAAATAGCAATAGCTCCAATTTGCAATAACTCCTAAGCTGTTCCCTAAAAACAACTCCAAAACATTCCCCTCGAAAGGGGGGACGGCTTTCCAGCCGGCTCTGATGAAATCCTTTGAAATGTAAAATCACACCACCTTGTCCGCCACTCAAATCCCTCTAAATATCCAGTCCTCCGCAAGAAAAAAGGGGAGGGGAATTCGTTAATCAAAAATCTTTAGAAGTATAGAGTCAAGTAAGGGGGAGAATAACTTCAAACACCAGAGTTCTTTTTTTAAAAAAATATCCCCCTTCCACCCCCGTCTCTTCACAAAAAAGAGTGGGGGGTGACTTCAAAACGCCAGTCTGAACTACAGACTTCACGATCAGGCTTCTCCAGGTCCCATTATTCTTCCACTTCAATTTAAATATTAAATTAAACTCACTTTGCAGATGAAGGGGTATCTCTTCCGCCCCCACCGCTTAGTTTCGATTTGCATTCACGAAGGAAAGTTACGGCTGCTCTCCACCACGCTCCGAACAGATTCCGAAACTAACAAGCAGACTCACGTTCCTTTCGGGTGTGATCTTTATCTTCTAATTAGCCGTTTAACAGCCTGTTGATTCTCCCTCCGATAGAAACGATTTGTAAAGTCCTTGGAGGCTAATGGCTCTTCTGCCAAGACTTTGAGACTTCGCAGACACAGGAGTAGCGATTGTAAAGTGCCGCAACTCGATCCCTTCCCCCCAACCCCTCCAGATCGGGGTGAAAGAAGAGTCGCAAAAGGCAACAGCTGATACCCAATCCCTCAGGGCCCCCCCCTGAGGTTAATGGAGGCCGCGTAGTCTTCGCGAACCTCTTTAAACCTCCTGTGTGCTCTGGGGATTCCACGGAGGAACTCCCCTAGCGTCTTGTTCAGTCGGCCATTAAACCGGAAGCCCCAAGCCTTGAGCTTCAGTTGTACCCTTAAAGTCTGGAGGGAGGGAGAGCAGCCAGCAAGATGTGTGTGTTGTGTCGTTAAAGTCATAACCGACTCTTTGTGACCCCATAACTATGGACTTTTCTTGGCAGGAATACTGGAGTGGTTTGCCAGTTCCTACTCCAGGCGCCTACAGCACCGGGTATTCCCTGGTGGCCTCCCATCCAAGTACCAACCAGGGCCAACCCTGCTTAGCTTCCGAAATCAGGCGAGATCAGATGTGCTTAGGGCATCTAGACAGCAAAAGCCAGCAGGATATCCTGCCTGAAAAACATTTACTGCCACCCAGCGGTTCCACCGAAGAAGGCACAGGCGTTTCAAGTGCTTCTGACTATTGGAAGCGGAATTGCAGACCATCCTCCTCCATTTGTGGCAGAGGACAGAAACTGGGGACAATTCTAAGCATACAGTGACTCACATGGAGAGGGTGAAATATTCACTCCCACCTTTGGTCTAATTGCTACCACGATTTGAACTGGGTGGATTTGCTAACTATGTGAGCCATTAAAGTGGTCTCCAGTATCTTGTATCTTGTGTGGTTATTAAAATTTGAACTACAATAGAAGCTTTGACTCTGACCAGTATATTCAGGCTTATGGGCCCCTTTGACACCTCCCTCTCCATGGAGGACTTGGGGGCACCTACAGCCTTATACATAGCTGTTGCTATTAATCTATATTAACCATTCATCTCTATTTTTATTGCAGGGAAGGTTGGGTTGTATCTCAGTAGCAATGCTCACAACAAAGTGGAAACAGATGCTTTTATATATTCAGAACTCCCCATTAGGAGCATTCATGCAGCTAATTTACTGAAATGTAAATTCTTGAAATTTAATTTCAAGAAAGATGCCAACTCTCACATCTAGCTGTGCAGAGCCCACGTGGGAAACGATATCAGGAATCCCATTACACATGATTACTAGCTCCATTAGCTTTTCAAACTTCTTCAGTAGGACTTGCCAAGAATGTTCCACGTAGAATGATTCAATTTGAAAGTTGGAAGGCACTCCATGCATTCTCTAGCCCATCCCCCTGCCAGTGTAGGAAGCCAGCGCAGCTCAAACATTCCTCAGAAATGGTTGTCCAATCTCTGCTTTGAGAATTCCAACTTTTCAATGCATTGCCACAAGGAGGTGCTTTCATCCAACTGTCTTCTACTACTACTGCATGCAAAAGCCTGCTTTTCCCATTGATCAGACAGCAGGCCTATAGGCACAGACTTTTTTTTTATACTTTGCATTATTATTTTTACAACACCTAGGCATTTGATCTATCCATTTGTCTGTTTTAATGCATAGGACTTAAATGTCTTCTAAATATTTTATGATATAGCCACCTTACAGAAGTGTTTGCTGACGTGGAAATAACCCCCATTTTGTATTATTTTGTGGCTTTTCATAAACTGCACACTTGGCTGTTGATTTGTCTGTTTCTTAATTCAACAAAGAAACATACCCTATTACTTGCAATTATTCTACCTACCTGTATCTCAAAGATGCTATGTATGATCAACTGCAATCAACTGCAGAGGAAGCTGGAATCGACTTTGCTTTTGTAAATGTGGGCCTAGAAGCAGCTAAGTCTATGGACTTGCTCACCAGTTTACCTTATGTGTTATCCATCTTGCAGATACAGGAGGACATTAGGTGGACATTAAACATGATAATGAGGGCCAAATTAGATACAGTTGGGATGGCAGATAGTCCTTGCATTTAATTTTCAATGCACCAATGGAATATGTTGAGTCACTAGATGGACATTTGGCCTGGAGGAAACCAGCCCAACCCCCAGAGGGTTTTCCTACCACAGCCTTCTGGTCTCTATAAAGACTTGCATTTAGGGCAAGTGCATTTGGGGGAATTGCTCCATTTCGGTTCATCTCCAGAGTGTCCTATCACTGAAAATGAACCCAGCAAGCCTTCCTCTTTGAATTTACCAATATTATAAGGTTGTTTAAGAAAACAGCTGCTTCAGGATTCTGGCAAACTGACAGCAGGCTGGCACAGCCCAACTAGGGTCACTTGAGGTCCACAGGATGGCATCAAATTATGTGCCAGTTCTTCTAGTGACCCTCTTTAGCTGAGCCCAGCCTGCCATCTTCCAGTGTCACATTTCACTGAGGACATCATGCAGAACTATACCCACAAGGTAGGCGTTTCATGAGGTTGTCACCTGAAGAGTGATAAACCATTTCCCCATAGTTCCGTACTAATAGAATATGTCCGATGTGGGTTTTCAGCAACCATAATGTTAGCAAAGCGGAAACCAATTCCTTGGTCCAAGCAAAACAATGTTCAGTGTCAGTTACAATGACACACATTCTCTCCCCAAAGCATTTCCCCCTAGCTAACAGCACATTCTGATTATATTGCAGCAGCATGAATTTTCCGTGCTATGATGCTCCTTTTTTTTTCTACAAGTGCATCTGAATGGAGGGCATCTTATCCTAAATTAAGAGGATGCCCAGTGGGGACAAGATCACACTGATAGTCCCAGAAGAAAAGAAGCTGTGTATGTACCATGTATAGCTCTCCTTTCAAACAGAGATCAAATGTCAGTCAGGAGGGTAATTAACCTAGGAAGAATAGCATATTTTATACCGCTGAGTGCCTGGAAGCCAAGTGACATAAGTGATATGTAATCCTCACAGTCATAAACAATAGTTGCAGCCATCTTCTGGACAATTTTCATGTTTAGACTGGGCTACTGTTAAAAAACCTCTTTCCAGGAAGTTTCTGCTGCAGGGAAAGTCAAGTGTGTGGGTGTGTAAGACAGAAAAAATGTTTTATACAGCTTTTCATCTATTATTTGGCTAGTCTTTTAAAAAGTATTTTGCAATAGCTTTTTTTTTTAAAAAAAATATATATGTGTTTTTCAGGTTTGACATGCATCCATTTCTGTAAAATCAGTTCACATGTGGGCATTAATTTTTATTCTGTAGAAACAGAAATCTGAAAGAAAGAAACAAGTTGATGGAGTGATATTTAGACTATTGTGCATAGTTTTCACCGTAGACGTCATATGGGCGGAATTTTAAAGCAAGCCCAGGACTTATGGCACTTCTTTCTTATGGATACATTATTACTGAGTGATCTCCTCAGCTTCTAAACACAAGGCTGTGGCTTCTTTTATGGAGTCAATCCATTTCATGTTTGGTCTTCCTTTCTTCCCGCTACTTTTTCCAGCATCACTGACTTTTCCAGTGAATCTTGCATTCTCATCATACACCCAAAGTATGATATCTTCACTTTGGTTGCTTTTGACTCCAGAGATAATTCAGGCTTGGTTTGCTCAAGTACCCTCTTTTTTGGTTTTGTGTTTGTTTTGTGTTTTGGCTTCTCTGGGTTGTTCTGAAAAGAAATGGATGTGCCTCAAACACTTGATAAGAACTTTTAAAACCAACCCATCAAAGAAAAATGAAACAAAACGAAATGAAATGGAAATTCCATTTTGTTCGCTTTGTTTTTCATTGCCCCCCTCCTACCTTGTCGCCGCCACCATTGAAAGTCCTTCTGGGGGCTTTAAAAAATTGGGGGGGGGATGAGCGCCAACCCAGCCCCAGGGGCTGTGTGGTCTGTGCTCTAAAACAAAACAAAACAAAATCAAAAAATAAAAAGAGCACCAACCCAGCCCCAGGCGCCGTGTGATCGGCGCAAAATAATAATAATTAAAAAAATAGTAAAGAGCACTGACCAGGCCCCAGGGGCTGCCTGATTGGCGCTCTAAAATAAATAATAATAAAATAATAATAATAATAATAATAATAATAATAATAATAATAATAATAATAATAATAATAATAATAATAATAATAATAAAAACAAGTGCTGACCCGGCCTGAGGAGCCTCGCGGTTGGCACTCAAAAAACAAAAAAAACAAAACAAAACAAAACAAAACAAAACAAAGCCCCTGCTTCAGTCACCACCACCATCAGGATTGCTGCCACTGCCGCCGCCACCACCACCAGTAATTCGGACTCCAACTAGTTCGGCTGAGTTCTGGTTTGTACAATTTTTTTTAAAAAAACCGTACAAACCCGAACTGTACTGAACCAAGGGTGGGCCCGAAACAGAATGAACCGAACTGTCGGTTTTCTGTTTCGTGCCCATCTCTAGGTCCTGATGCATAACCTGTATTGGGGACAAGAAGATACGATTAGGACAGACTAGGGGAGGCAGAATGATTTCCCATTGGCAAAGGTGTCAGACGGGTGTGTATTTCTTCAACTTAGAGGTTCAGTTTGTACACATAAATAGCTGGACAAGATGCAGATGAAGAAACAGTGAAAACGGGTGGAAGGATCATTAATAATTTGAGATACAGTAATCCCCCATTTATTGTGGGGGTTAGGAACCCGACCTGACCCGCAATAAAGGGAAATCCATGTTATGCAGATTCCTGGAACGGGTCGGGATTGGGAGGCCTGTTTGGGGCCTTCTGCACTCAACTCTGGCCTGGTGCTACCCCGACCAGACCTCCAACAGGCTTCCCGGACCTTGTTAGAGGCCCCAGAAGTGGTTTCTGGTGAATTGGAAGTTACTTTCTGTTTTTTGTAAGTGACTTCCAGATTGCCAGAAACAAATTCTGGGGCCAGGAAGCCCATCATAGGCTCACTAAATAGGCCCATGCAGCTTGCCCCAGGAGCCCTTGCCTTCATATACTGTGGTCCCATGATATACCAGGACCACAGTATATGAGCCACAATATAGCGGGGAACGACTGTAGGCAGATAACATCATCTTACTGGAAGAAAGCAGCAGTGATTTGAAATGGCTTTAAGTGAAAGTGAAAGAAGAACGTGTCAAACCAGAATTCTAGTTGAACATTATAGAATAAAAATCATGCCTACAGAAGAACTGCATAACTTTAAAGTCAGCAATAAAAAAGTGAGATTGTTCAAGATTTTATACACCTTGGTTCATTCATCAATCCAGATGGATACTGCAGCCAAGAAGTCAGAAGATGATTGAGACTTGGAAGTACAGCAATGAAGGAATTCAAAAAAGATAATCAAATGTATGGATGTGTCACTGCAGACCAAGGCCAAAATCATCCACAATCTTGTGTTTCCAATTACTGTTTATGGGTATGAAAGCTCACAAATTTGAAATATTGTTGCAAGTTGCATAACCTATATAAATAAAATGATAAAAAAATTATATGATAAAATGTATCATATAAATGTGGGCAATTTAGTAAAGTGGAGTTAAAAGAGAAAACTGTTAGGAATACGAGAAAAATCTGGTTTCAGTTCTTGTATCAGCTGCAAAATCATTGTCTATGGCAAGTTACCTTATTTATTGCATAGTTAATTCTCCCTTAAATATTTGTCCAGTGGAATATTTAACACCCACAATAGCCTGGAAGTCTACACATGCACTATCCTTATAGCAAAAAAAAAAAAGTATGCATGATCCACTTCAGTTAGATTGCATTTTGTGGAGAGAGCTCTGTGCAAAGGTCCAAGATTCTTAATCTAATGCTGAGCTAGGCCAGCTCTTGGTAGTGATGAGGATCTGTTTCCTAGTGTTATTTGTTTATTCATTGCATTGATATGCTACCTTCCTACTTCCTTGAGCTCAAGATGATCCTCAACAACTTTGTGAGGAGGATCAGATTGAGAAAGAGATGGTGGCTGGCTCAATACCACAAAGTAAATTTCATGGATCAGTGGGGACTTGAAGTTGAATATCTGACGTCTCCGTCTAAAACTACAATATGATGTAGTGTTAAATGTTCCACACCCAAATCCCAGTCAGATATATGTCATTTATTTTTACTTAAAGCACACTTCCTGAGACGGAAAGAGAACCTAATCATTGTGATAAAATTAGAAATAACAAAAAGTAAGGTTATAACACTGGAGTCCTGGATGTGGAGTAACATTCCTGGGCGGTTATCTTCAATGCAATTTGCACAAGGGGCAGAGAACAGATTAAAACTGAGTGGCACGGGACAGAATGCAAGCAGCCCTAGTAAACCGCCAATCTCATATGAGTCTGCTTCTGCCTCCTTCAGGACCAATGTAGAAATGTGGAATACTCACACAGCTGACTATTTTCTCTCCCCCACCCCTCCCTGAACATCTGCCTCTGCTATTTGGATGTCTTGGTAACTGCTGGCTCACATGCTAGACCTCTAAGTTGGTATGTAGAGGTAGGTATGTAGAGCTAGGGAATCAACATCTGGTGTTGGATGAGGTCATACATCCTCTGAAAGATCTAGTGTGAAGTTGCAGATTTTCTTTTCTTCGGCTCAGCACAAGGAACGAACGGTGTTGATTACCAGATGTGCCTTTTATCAGCTTTGGCAAACTTGCTATCTCTCTGGACAAAACAGAGATTGTTATAGCCATTCACATAGCTTCAGGGAACTCTGATCTACTATATGGGCAATCCGCGGCATGACTAGAAACATACGGATACTTCAGAAAAATGTAGATGATGCAGAACGTAGATGACAGGTTGCTTGAGAGAAGCTGGGTGATCCAGGAATATCACATCAATTGTGTATTATCTGCCCTTGTTGCTATTCTGTTTCTTTTCTAATGGAAAGCACTGGTGGTAGTCTTAAAGCCCTTAATCCACTGGGTTAAAATCATTTGAAAGATCATCTGTTCTATATGAACCTGCACAGAGGGAATGAACAGGGAGCCTGCTCACATGCCAATTTGTAAAATTACTAGACTAGCAAGCAGAAGAAGCAGAGGCTTCTTTGTGGTATCCCCATTATTATAGAACATATGGGCTCCCACTTTTGAAATGGCCCTGAAAAACTTGGAAGTTGCAATTTACCTTTAAAGGCATGTGTGCCAGTTTATTTTTATATACAGTATTATGGTAGTTTTAAAAATTGTTATTTCAACAGTTTTATGCTGCAGCTTTAGTTTATTTTAATTTACACTCAATCCTTTATCTCACACACTGCCTTAGAGACTTTCCTTCCCATGAAAGGGCACATAAAAATGTTCTGATATCAAGCACATCATAGAACCATAGAATCATGAAGTTGGAAGGGGCCTTTAAGGCCATCAAGCCCAAGTCCCTGCTCCACGCGGGAATACAAATCAAAGGATATCAGCTAGGTAGTTGTCTAAATTTCACCTGTATGCCTCCAGTGTTGGAACACTCAACACCTCTTGAGGCAACTGGTTCCAATGCCATACTGCTCTAATTTAGCTTTGAACCCAGGCGTTGGGGCCTCGCGTTTCTCTACAAAAGATGGAAACCTCATCATTCTTGAGGCACACATTAGACAAGACAAACCACCGAGTACCTTTTCTGTGGCAGATGGGGGGGGGAATATGTGGGATTTTTGAAGGGGCGGCAGAGGGTAAAGGTAAGCGAGACATTTTCCTTTCCCCATTATTTCTTTCCTCAGGCTGGGGAGGCTGCCACGGCCGTGTAAAACAAATATCCATTCTGCATTTCATTTGGGCCTGTGTCTGGATTTTGCCATGTTCTGGCAGCTATTCAGGCCTCCTGGGTTCTCAAATGTGTGCAATGCCAGAGAAACTAATCGGTTTCAAGAAACAATTCCCTGTCCAATGCAAATTGTGACAACTGCCCTCTGCAAGCCAAGCCTGCCCTGCAGCTGCTTCACACTGTACATTACATTTTCTACCAGAAAAGTGATCAGCCCCCCTGAGCCAAGAGTCTGCAAAATCCAAATTGTAAATGCAAACAAACAAAACCAAGCCCATAAAACCCCAGCACTTTAAGAAAAATCCCATGTCTTAAAGCCTTAATACTATCGGAAAGAATAAGACAGGCACCTGTTAAAAATGTATCTTCAGTCTGAAGCTTCAGAACAGTTTGCTATCAGGTGACAGCAGATTGTGTGCTCAACAGAGGGTGGTCATGCCCCCAAAATTTCAGGTTAAGCACTCCCTAGTTGGGTCCATAAGCCAGCACTGCCACTAGGCAAATACTATAATGGAAGATAGTTTTATAGACCACTAACTAAACTCATACAGTCTGCTAGCTTCCATGGGTCATGGTCCACTTCTTCAGGCCTGCACTGGTATCTCATTAGTGCAGAGGATTTAGAGTCCCAAAAATACATGGCAGATGGGTTTGTCAGGTGTTTCTTAGATGTAAGTAAAGAAAGATGCAGGCTGCATTGGAGAAGTGATTTAAAAGTTCCGGCTAGGGTTACCATTAAGCCTGGAACCTCAAAACTGAAAAATTCTTGTGACTAAATGGCGTAGATTTGCTAAATGCATTAACCACTGAGCTGTCCAGCTGACTAACCTTAAACAAAAAGGTTTTTCCTTCTCCAGTATATTGAGTATATGGCATAAGAGCCAAACAACATATTGCAATAAAAACATTTTCCTCCACTTAAAGCGACTATTTACAGTGGTACCTTGTATAAAGGAATTAATTCATTCCAAATGAAATTATGTCAAGCAAATTTTCCTTTATACAAATTACCCAAAGGAATACACTGAAAACAGAGTGATCCCATTTATATGTTGTACAGACTCGCCCCATAGGCGATTATGTTAAGCAAATTTCCCCTATCTCCGAAATTTTTTATGTTGTACAAATTTTATGTTATACAAACCGTTTGTTATACAAGGGTCCACTGTACTTAAATCCGAAATTCCAAAGGCATGGATCATGAGCACAGCAGACAGGAGAGGAGAGTTAATGCTTTCCCTCTCAGGTAAGGCCCCACCAACAGTGGGGCAGCTCTGATCAGGAATGAGACAAAGCAAGAAAAAGTTAAAATGTTTCCATCCGTTTGTTGTGCTTCCAGTTGCATTCTCCACTTCACCATGCTATTCTGGCTTTAAAACACTCACCATTAAATGCAAAACATGTATGAAACTTAATGTGCCATTTTTCAACTGATCCTCAAAAATATTCCTACTCTCTCCAGATCTAAATGGCTTCAAGTAGTCTGTGAAGATTCTGTCATCCAGGTGGGTTTATCTGGAAGTTGAGTCATGGCAACTGGACTTCTTTTCTTGAGAGATTGAAATGTTTTACTGCTCATCCAAACAGCTTCATCAGTCTGAGAGAAGCTAGTTGCGAGTCCTCCATTTTATAGCACACTTTGATCTCATGTTACCTTGGTAGTTTCAGAAAGGGGTCAGGGGAGCCAGAGGTGGGGGACTCAGGCACAGTCTATCTGCTACTTTCAGGCAGTGATTTTAACAATCCCCAGACAAATCAAAAATACTTTACACCTCCACCAACAAGGCTGTAGCTAATGGCTCATACTTTTGGAAGGTTGTAAAGATGGGATTTTCAAGTACCTTAGTCCATTGTCCTATTGAGCCTATTGAGATTATTGTCCACCTAACGAGCCTATTCTGGCCACTGGCCATCTTATGAGCCCACAGTATTTCAGACCAGGGGAACATGAGTTTAAAATGAGCTATAAAATGGAAGACTTGCAACTAACTTTCCTCAGACTGACAAAGCTGTTTGGATGAGCAGTGAAACGTTTCAGTCTCTCAAGAAAAGAAGTACAGTTGCCATGACTCACATGCTTTGCTGCTGTTCATGATTACTGGAGGAACAAAGACCATTTCCATGAGGTGGGGGTTGTAATGGGCATGCGACACAAAAAGAGGTTGATATTCAATGGGACCTCTAGGCAACTGTGTGCAAAACTAGTATCTTAAATTGTTTGGTGCATGGGTTTCTCATCTACAATCCTATGAAGAGCTAAGCTTATACCTTGAAGGCACAGAATATTTTTTACAAATGAAGTTTTATTTATTGACCTTTTTAACAGGGAGGTCTTACAAGGAACCAAAATGTATATCAAAATGTATTCTCACAAGGAATCAAAATGAAGTTAGAGCAAAACAGAACACTGTGCAATTAAATTGTGCAACATGAATGGATTCGTCACAACACCCATGGCACAGAAGCTTACCTGTTTGGTATGGGTTCTTACTGCTCCGCTAACATTGGGACTGCTTGCACAATAACTTATTTCAGCTTCCAGTTCTGCCAACAGGATACTAGTCAATATGTACTGAACATGAATCTAGGTCTAATTCAAAAAGGAAATAATTATCTTTGATTACAAATCTCTTTTCCCTTAATCAATAAGACAGCCAGTAATTTCTTTGTCATCCAAATGTCTTTGGTCATTATTCTGAGAAGAAGGGCAACCGGTAAGAGGACATGGAACATCAGATGTTCTATGCCCAGGGGGACTTGGAGTACTGACCGTCCCACCAGAATTCCCACCTCAGCCAGCATCCACCTGGTGATTCAGGAAGCCTACAGGTCTCGTTTCCCTAACCCTGACTCAGTGTCAGCATTGGTGTCATAAGTGCCAGAAGGAGAGGGGTTGATGGGTTCAAGAGGAGTCAGAGGGTGCCAGCAGATGCTACCTACCCTTCTTTAGCTACCTTTCCTGAAAGGAGGCAAGCAGAACATTGTAGCACCTCATTTGCTTGGATTTCTGAGCCAAGATTCTCTTCCTTTTCCCAGCAGACATAACTAGGGGACAGGTGGGCGAGACTGTGCCAGAGCAGCCGGAAATGGGAACTAAGCCTCTCGGTGGAGTACTTACCCAGGAGGAGGATGACATAACCTGTATGTCTAAGTCAGCAAGTAATACACCCTTTCTCTGTTCAGGCCTGCAGTCTGGAGCCTATGGAAATGCCTAAAAGGGACATTTTCAATCCCAACGCTACAACTGACAGGGACAGTGGTACACACACACACTTGGAAAAAACCTTATTTTTCACTACTAAAACTCACAGAATCCCCCTGCCTGCGAAACAATGTCAGCCTCAGTTAATGTTCTCCTTAGTTTAATCGTTCTCAGAACCACACTGAATCACAGACAGTGTGTCAATATTTTGATCAAAATGATGAATGGTTAGGACAAAGCACCATAACCATGTTTGTTTAAAAACAGTGCTTTGCTAAAACAACATTTAACTTTCTTGGCATTGAAGATCTTAATTACTCTGGCCAGAACTTTTTTGGGGGGGGGATGTGTGTGAAATGTGTGTGAATAGTAATCACAAAGGATGTTTCTACCACCTGGCAGGGTGTCTGCCCAAGCAACTTCACCACCAGTCCACAATTGGCCACATGACAGATTTCTCTTCAGGATTTTGGCCATTATATTGAATAAAACATTTATTACAGTACTTGATCAACCCACCAACGTGTGTGTGTGTGTGTGTGTGTGTGTGTGTGTGTGTGTGTTGTGTCATTACTCTTCGTGACCCCATGTCAATGGAGTTTTCTTGGCAGGAATGGAGTGGTTTCTGCTAAGCGTCTCTATTTCTTCCTGTCTCCAAAGCAGATATGAAATTAACATATTTCCATCCTTAGGTTAGGCATTAGTTTAAGTGGGTTTCCATGTCTTTTGAACAAGCAATGGAATTCAAAATATCAGCAGGGCAACCCCAAAAATGGAGTTCAGGGAAATCATTTTACATTTCAGAGAATATTAATAATAAACACTTTGCAACTTCAGTTATAGTTTTCAAAAGCACAGTAAAAAGCCAATAAGTAGAAATTAATCCAACTGAGTGGAAACAAAAAAAGAAGAAGGTTACAGCTGAATTTGATGAAGGTAGCTGCCAGATTTCTGAAGTTCTTTTTGGCTTGCTTGAAGCAAGTGGTATAGTTTGGAAAGAGAATCTGGAAAATTGTGTTGGTGCTGGATCGCATCCTTGGTCCTTGGTTGTGCACATTCACGTACTGCTTTTTGTAACTGCAGCTGCAGTGGAAAGGAGATATCAGATCCTCTGAGATTCATAGAAAACCATGGGCGAAATATTTTATCACAGATTACCTGCAGAAAAGAAGAACAAAAACCTCTGCCATTCAGAAGCAGTAATTTGCAAATGAGATCTTCTAACTCCATCAAGTTTATCAATCAAGTTTAGCTAACTCCCAACTCTGTGTCCTCTACAATGTGTGGGACCACACCTCTCACCATTCCTCAGCCAGAGTACCTGCTGATAAGGAATGATGGAATTTAAAGCCCTCCATACACATCTGGAGGACATTGGGCTGAGGGAACTGAATAACCCAATTACATGAATAGGAAAGGAAGGTACTGCCATGTTATTTGCTATAAGGAACTGTTTGCAAAAGGAGAGAGCAAACACATTAAATGCCATGTTAGGGCAGACCTACTTACTTGAGCAGTGGTGAGCCCACATGATAAAAGAATACCAATGAAAACATTTGTTCGTATTCAATTGTCTCTTCCAAAAGCAGAACCCTTGACAGACTAATGACCAACCCCACAAAATACCAGAACCATATCTCAGTGCCTGAAATTGGTTTGTACATTCATTCCTTTGTGGAAGCAAATTGATTTGACCTATCTGAATGAGTTGGAAGCTCCTATACAATATGATATACTCTGGAAGAGGGCAAATGTCTTTTTTACAAATGTCCACAACTTAGTCTCTTATGGCTACTTGCTAATGGATAACCTCTCCACTAAACATTTTATTTTTTAAACCAGGATTGCATGACCACCATCTTCCACATGCATCTCTCCTACACACCTGTGGAGAAGGAAACCACTGCAATGACAAGCACAGGAGTATGCCGCGTGACAAAGGGCCTCAGACATATTGCTACAATAGATATATGGGTATACAAGCCAGTTTGCTTGTATAGCAGATAGAACCTTGCAGTTTGAATTACACGGTTTCATTTGTTCTCATAACCCTTGACTTCTCTGCACTTGATTCACAAATGAGAATTGGACTACATGTTACTTATGTCACTAGAGATCCATTAAACATGAGCCCTAGTTCAAGAGAATTTGAATGGCTCAAGTGAATTAAAAGAGCAATAATTTGTTTGAGAATGTGAGTGTCGACTGAGTGGTGCAATAAACAGGACCTACCTGTATATCCAATTGCAGTTCTTAATGAGAAGATACTAGGGATGGGCTATTCATTTTGGAAGCTACCAGTTCTGAAACAACATGCAAGAGCCCAGCTGGTGTTTGGTTGCCTCCGAAATGCAATCAGCCAATCCCTTACCTTGCTCTGTGCCTGCGCGGCACTGAGCTCCAACAAGGAAGAAGCCTCCAATGTCATTGTTCTTTCTCCCTGGTGCTGGCCAATCAGAAGCTATGCAGGGAAATGCACCATCCCACCTCCCTGTCTGATTGGCTAGCACCAGGGAGAAGGAACAATGACATCAGAGGCTTCTTTCTTTTTGGAGCTCAGCGCCACGTGAGCGTAAAGCAAGGTAAGGGATTGGCTGATTGTGTTTCAGAGGCTTCCAAACACTGGGTACCTTCCAAAGAACTACTAGTTTCAGGAAGCACCAATCAACAACAGGCAGAATAGCCTAAAAAGCCAGTTGTGGAGGTAAATAAACCAAAC
The DNA here is from genome assembly GCA_037367245.1 of Phrynocephalus guinanensis. Lineage (NCBI taxonomy): Eukaryota > Metazoa > Chordata > Lepidosauria > Squamata > Agamidae > Phrynocephalus > Phrynocephalus guinanensis. Next base: position 73,870,515 of record CM074739.1, read on the forward strand.
TTCCCTTTAGTGGGGAAACCTACAGGTATCCTGATTGGGTTAGTGGGTTACAGATCTTGGCATTCTTGGAGAATTCTGGAAATTCAAGTTCAAAAACATGGAAGAGCACACCCTTATTAGTAACGATAACAGGATCATTTATTTGAACATAGTAACATATATTTTTTAAAGGAGGCACAGATCCAGTGGTGCATGTAGCTAGGGTTTTAAAACATCAATTTTCTGAAGATTTGGGAGTTTCTGAACAGGAGGGATTATGCTAATAATGATGAGTACCTAGACTTTCAAATTTACTATGGTATCACTGCATCCATCCACTAATAGACAAATAATCACTTAACCACTTACTTGAAGGTTAGTATTGGCTCTCTCCGCACCACATCTTCTGCTCCTGAGGTCACACTTTGAAAAGCAATCAAAAAAATTACAGTCCTGATCTCCGGTGCAGTTCTGTTCCAGGATGTCTCTCATTTTAGGTTCAAAAAAAGCCATATCAACATCAATAGCAACCACCTGCAAGCAGAGCAGAGCATGCATTCAGGGTTACACACTCTCAGGCAAACTGTAGTGCAAATCATCACATTTCTATCTGTGTTGTTTCCAAATCCTGAGACTGCTGATTCAAGTGTTTCAGGATAAATGCTAAAGTAAATTACAAATTACAAGTTGAAGAGCTTTTGCTGATGAGCTCTGCAATTTCAGAGCTGTAAACAGAAGGGAAACCATCAAGAGCTGATTTTTATGTGGAAGAAAGGAGCAAGATCTTGAGGGAGACCACCGAGAACACCGACAGCCTCAAAATAATTTAGCTCAGTTCCCCATCATAAGAAAAGGTGCTCCTGTAATGTTAAAATTCTCTTTCTTATATTCTAGACAGAAGCACCATTAAGTACTGCTTCAAACATACAGGCATAGCAGTAGCAGCCCAACAGCATGCCATTCCTTACTATAAATAGCTTGGTGGCAGACCTCATACATGGTATATACACCATTTCAGGATAAAAGTGAGAAATGGTCAGATTGAGTCTCTGGCATGTCTTAAAAGGACCAAGTAGCCAGTATTGTGGAGCAACTCTCCCTGGGACCTTGGACAGCAACTAGCAAGCAGAGGACAGCATGCTACATTTAGCCAGCAGTTCTCAACCTTCTGGCCCCCAGACTTTCAGACTTCAGTTCCAAGGAGCCCCTCCCAGCATGGCCAGTCATCAGGGATTCTTGTGGACCAAAGATGGACAATCACTGGGGTTAGGATGACTAATACTGTACTAAAGCAGTCTCCCATTTTTCTAGGGGTTTAGCACCTTCTCAAGGTTCCCATCAGCCATATTTTTAGAAGGCTTTGCGGGTTTTCTCTTCTTGACTGCATATATAAAAGACTATACAGTGGTACCCCGAATGAAGAGCAGCTCGACTTAAGAGTAATTCAACTTAAGAGTGGAAAATGGTGGCATTTTAACTGCCACCTTACACATTTTAGATATGGTCTGCTCGACTTACATTTTTTTTTAATTTTTAACTTATTTTTTCAATTTTTTAGATAGGTACCCTGACTTAAGAGTAGTTCAACTTAAGAGCATGCATTCGGAATGAATTAAATTCGCAAGTCGAGGTACCACTGTATCTGGATCTGATTAAATTGGTATACCTGTTGGAAGTGACCTCAGCTTATACTCATGAAAAGGTATGTATTTGCATGGAGAAGAGAGAGAAGACCACTACAAGTTTCCTAAACTGTCTTGTTCCTGATTGATCCTGTGTAGACACTCCTTCAATCTTCGATTGGTCTTAGGTTGCCATGTCCTTTGCTGTCATGCCTTTCATTTGTCTCTCCAAGGAGGAGACACCCTTTGCTTTCTAGAGAAGAAAGGGGCAGCCACTGCTCACAAGGTTTCACCTGAAAACCTTGTGGGCAGTGCTATGTCCTGTGCTATTCCCCACTTTCTCTTGACCTAGATAACACTGCCAGGCTGCAGGGAGTAGGGCACCACAAAAAATGACAAATTCAGAAAAAAAAGTGAAAGAATTTCACAGCTGCATTAAGAAACCCAGAAAGCTGTGCAAGTTTGCCATCTTTTCCTGTTCCTGAAGGAAAAGCCATTAACTTCAAACCATAGTAAACCAGTCTGGTATCCTGCAACAGAAATTTGCTTTATCAGGTACTGTCTCTATGCTTGCTTATCTCCATAGATCAGTGTCACATCTAAGGTGTTCAATTGCTTTATCTGCCCCTGTCAGGAACATTTATGATATCCCACCACTGTGCCTAGGCTTCTACTCACTCCCACCATCTAGGAGTCAAAATGACTTTCCCCCTTTTTTATCTGGGGTGGACAGATTTAAAGCCCGTGAGACCTACTTTATAGTTTACTGTGGTATATACCCCAAAAGATGCAATTTCCCTGGAAAGAAAGATGCTTTCAATTAAAGGGATTTATCATAAAAACTAGAACTGCACAGCACTCACCACCCTTCAATATAAAAGATTATTTTCTTTTTTTTCAGCATCATAATTTTTGAGTGGGAGGACAGTCACTTCCTTGTGGCTTTTAATTAGGTAAATGAGAATCAGAAATCTTTGCCAGTCTATTGCAGATTACCCAGAGACATATAAGTGAGTTCTGATCTACCTATCTCACCGTCCCTGCTACATCCTTTAGGCAGTGGATCTTCTGTGTAAGATTGTTCCCTTAAAATACGGAGGGGACATCTGCATAGGTTATTAATACCACAATTGGCATTGGAGGAACAAAATCAAAATCAAACTCATCATCATCATCATCATCATCATCATCATCATCATCATCATCATCATCACATGGAGAAGCCCAGGGGAGAATTCTTTCTCCTTTTTAATGGGGAATCATTTTTTTTTATTTCAGGCGGGAACATGACTAAATTTTGCTCTGAACTGCCATTGTGTTTTTCTGTTTTTTACCCTGTATGGTTCCTTAATCAAAGGGGTGCTCGCAGTATGATTGACTGCTGTCTCCCAACAGGTTTATTAAGACTTTAAAACCAACACTGAACGGAGTTAGAACTAAGCTATTTAGGGGAAAAATAACTTTTAAAAAAGAGGAGGAGTCTGTCAATTAGCAACTTGTCAGATAAAAGTTGCCAATGGTTAGAGTCAAAAGAAAAACCTGTAATCACCTGGATGGCTATAGGAATCACACTCACTGGAAGGCAGCAGGGACCTGCTTTAAAAACCTATGGATCACAGGGGATCCAATTGCATGTTCTCCATTGTATAGTTGCACCCTTACAGTCCCCAAAGGAGATTATTCGATTACTAGTGATTTTTCCATGCCAGATTCCTGTCCGTTCCATGGCCAATACCAGATGTGAATTCAAGTCTCTAAGCTGGCCTGTCAGTACAACATTTTCTTTTAAGAACATTCTTTTTGTCTGGAAGTAACAAATACGAAAAGGAGGCAGAAACAGAAGAAAAGGCAGCTCACCCGCTGCAATCTGAATGGCAGGATAGAAGTTCTGAACCTGAGAGGGGACCTCTCATCTTTCCCTTAGAAATAGAGAAGCTTATTGCTTCAAGCACTTCTGTAAAGCCTCTTGGAAAGCTTTAGAAGACTGACACACATTTGGGCCCTTTACAAGTTCATGCAGGCAGTATCAGAAACATATTCACAGTGTACTGTAACTTTGGGGGTGTCTATCTGTGAATGGAATCTATGGTGCATCCTCCTATCGCATTTGTTTCCCCCCCTCTCCCTCCACCCCTTTTAACCTCACTGGATTTTGATTGCAGACTAGCTTCTCTCATCTGTACCTGAAATGGCTCAGCTGTGACCCAAGAGCTTTAAGTAAATTTTCCTGGCAGCTCTTGAGAAAACAATTACATGTAGAATTAAAAGAATCCAAGTTTTTCATCTGTTTTTGTGATATACTAGCCTTCAGTACAATGTGGAGATATTGGCATTTGTTGAAATAAGATTTTCATGTGACAAATTTCTTTTCCACATTTTTCTTTATGAACTGTGGCAGCGCTACCAGCCTAAACTTCATTTCCCAATGAATCCATCTAAGAATTTACAGCTCTGAGAGCCATATTGGCCCTTCCAATTCAATAATAAGTTTATATTGATCTACAAAGCCCTGTAAGGTCTGAGGCTGGCTTGCCTGAGAGAGTGCTTCTGCCCATGGGGAGTTCAAGGGGCAACAACCCTGAATCTCATCATGATAAGCTGCCAAGAACTCTTAGGACAGCATGGCACTGTTAGGGTCAGGGTACCAATCTTACATCAGTCAATAAGACGATACCAGTATTAGAAGAATATTATGGGTGGTTTATTTGGACTGGGTCTTGTCTTCGTTGTAATTTCATCAGGCTGCGAAACAGGAAAAGCATTCTGCCTCTATGTTGATAGTGTTTGACTACCATTGGATCAGGCAAGAAAGTAACTTCATTTTAGGTTGTCACTTACAAAATGTAACCTTTTAGAAAAAAGTTACTTCTAAGAGTCAAACAAACCAAATGTGTATTGGCTGTCCTCTTCAGTACTTAATTACAACAGAAAGAGTTCCTACGCTCTGGACAACTGCATGGGATGCTCAGCCAATTTCCTAATATGATTAAGTGACCAAAAGGTTTACTCGTTTTAACTAACCAACCTACAGCCCTAAGAAGGAGCAGCTGTAATTCAAGGTCAAGGCACTACTACCATTAATAACCATATTAATTCATTAGCTTCCATTAAAGTTAGAAATCTGTACTTAAAAACATTGACACAAAGAATTCTCCCTCCCACATCGCACAATGTTGTAGTCACCACTTACGCAGCAAGAAAGTTTAGGTTTAACTAACAGCCAAGCTATCCATCCACCCTTGACTTGTTGGGAAACCGTTCCCCTTCTAACCAAATCATTAAAAGAAATCATATTATTTTTACTTCTGATTGGGGGAGGGGATACAAGCTCTTGCTTCTTTATCACAGAATAATACTTTTTTGTTTTGCAATCTGTGGGTTAAGCTATCCAAATCTCCTATAGAAAGAGTATAGCAGCCCCAGGATGTCCTCAGAGCTGTGGTACCTGACCATTCAGTTTTGAAAATTAAATTGATCTATCAATCAATCAATTGATCAATTAAAGTGATCCATCAGAAAACAAAGCAAATAAAATGGGGAGATGGAAAAAGGTCATGTTAGAACAAACGAATGTATTTTGCTACTTAACAGAGCACTACTTCTAATTGACAGATAAGAGTGTAATCTAATTTGACCCTTTGTGTGCTTATTTAAGTAATTTGACTGAGGGGCCAGGAAATTACAGTCATTATCTAATTATTGAGCTCCCAAAAGGCATGATAAGATACATTCATAGAACAAATCACAACAACCACAGCAACAACACAATGTGTGTTGTGTCATTACAGTTGTGACCGATTCTTTGTGACCCCATGTCCATGGAGTTTTCTTGGCAAGAATACTGGAGTGGCTTGCCAGTTCCTACTCCAGGCGCCTACAGCACCTGGTATTCCTTGGAGGTCTCCCATCCAAGTATTAACCAGGGCCGACCCTGCTTAGCTTCCAAAATCAAGCGAGACTGGATGTGCTGAGGGCACCTAGGCAGCTAACAACACAATGGAGAACAGCAAATAGATGTATATAGCAGGACACTATAGTAGAACACTAATGACTCTTTATGAGGTAGCTGGCTGATTGTTTTAACGAGATACAAACAAGCCTTCTCATCTTTTTAATCCTTAGAAGTCCAAAAAGCAAAGCAGCTAAAAACAACAACAACAACAACAACAACAACAACAACAACAACAACAACAACAACAACAACAACAACAACAACAACAACAACAACAACAACAACGGGGTTCCATCAAGTAGATGCCAACTTATGTGACCCTTTACAGGATTTTCTAGATAGAGAATGTACAGAGGTGGTTTACCATTCCCTTCTTGCAGCGATGCCCTGGGACTGTGCATCTTGCTCAAGCCTGCATAGGCTGACAGCTCTCTCAGATGGCACAGTGGAAAAGCAAACTCCCAACCTCTGACTCTACAGCCAAATACCTAATTCACTGAGCTATTCAACTAGCAGCAAGTTAATTCTGGTGCAATAAATAAATAAATAAATAAATAAATAAATAAATAAATAAATAAATAAATAAATAAATAAATAAATAAATAAGTACCAACCCTTTTCAGGCTTTTAAAGGTAAGGAATACTCAGTGGTTGTTTACCATGCTCTTCCACTTGGGGCTTCCTCCTGGGACTGTGCAATTTGCCCAAGGCTACACAGACTAGCTCTACTCACAGGAGGCACCGCGGGGAATCAAATCCCCAACCTCTTCCTCTCCTGCCAGATATATAACTCACTGAGCAATCCAGCCCCTTGACTAGCACTAAAATATTATTTGCACCATTCTGCTTAATTTGCACATCGAAACAGTCCCATTCACTTCTTTTGTCATGAGCAGCACAACATATTTCATCCTCTTAGAAGAGAAGAAAGAAATTTTGGTCTCTTGTCCTCATAGCTGATAATCAGACAAGTGAGGCTTTATATCCCTACGATGCAGGGGCTGCATTGTGGCTGACTAAACCCAGGGTGATCCAGAAAAGTTCACTTTTCTTCCACTAAATAATTTAAACTTTCTGTTTCTTGTTTCCTCCTGCCCACACATTCTCCGGGTTATAATTATGCAGCTGAATAAATACCAAAAATAAACTAGAAAAAATATACACCCACGCCTTTAAGTCACTACATGCTTGAATAGCACTTCCAAGTGCAAAGTTCTATGTGCATACTTAATAAATACCAAGACTGTTGGCAGTTCTGTTAATTAACACTATTTCTATTTGCTCTAAGTTGAAAGCATGATTTGAAGACCCTTCTAAGAGCTTCGTGGCTCAGTGGTTAAATGCCTGTACTGCAGGGTAAAATTGCTATGACCTGGGGTTCAATCCCCAGCAGCAGGGTCATGGTTGACTCAGCTTTCCAGCCTTCTGAGGTCGGTAAATTGAGTACCCACCTTGCTGGGGGTGGGGGGACTATGTGTAGCCTTTATAATTAAACTCTAAACCAGGCATGCCCAAACTTTGGCCCTCCTGATGTTTTGGACCACAACTCCCAGAATGCTAAGCTTAGACTGCCAATGACAAAGGACTGTGGGAGTTGTAGTCCAAAACATCTGGAGGGCCAAAGTTTGGGCATGCCTGCTGTAAACCACCCAGAGACTACTTGAAGTGGTATGGGGCAGTATATAAGCAGAAAACTTTGCTTTCTAGAGATATGTCCTTAGAATAACTCCAGATGAGGTAAGTGTTTACATGGAGTTCTGTTCTAAATTTCTCCATGATGGATGAAATCAACTGCAACATTTCTGAAAATTTACTTAGTTTGAAGAACTTTCCTTTTTCTTACCACAGTTTTAAGACTGAGTTAACATATCACCCACACCACCAGGCTAACTAACAGTCACAGTCATCCTAAATGCAGAGGACTAAATCCACTTATGATTCCTGGCAAAAGTACACCCACTGAGTCAATGGAGCTTAAACATATAAAATCCTATTCATTTAACAGTTTTGTTCTCAAGGTATTTTTAGATGTTAGTTCACAAGTGGAGCAAACAAGAGAAAGCTCCAACACTTTCCTTCTCCACTTCCAGTCACCCTCAACATGCACAGGATTACAATTACTATACATGGGTGCTTCTATATGAGTTGAAATTCTGATTGGATTAAGTCTTGTCAGAATGTGGATTTTTATAGGTTAAAACTCCAATTTGGCATTTACTCATAACTTGCGTAAAAATATTTTGGTATGATCACAATTCTGTACAGTGCATTCTATCTCAGGAGTCCAGAGTCCACATCACTTAAGATGCTAAGACAAATGATTCTGAACACACAGTACATACATTTTTAAAAATAGTGCATAAGGCTATAAGTTTGCAAAGGCATCCTCAATGGAAAAAGCAGGGCACTAGAAATCTATCTGTGCTCACAACTTCTGTTATTGTAATGAACCATAGATTTAAGGAGCATAGTCAACTCACCGTCAGATCGTTTCGGATGGCGAAGTTTTCTGGTTTGATGTCACAGAGATGAAGGCGGTGGGAGAAGTCATTGTCAAAATGATTTACCATATCCAGGAAGCTGATTGCAATTTCAGTGATGGCCTTAGCTTTGTTTTTAATCCCAGAGAAGGAGGCACCGACCGCATCTTCCACGGAAAAAAGAGTTTTGTGCCAGGCATGGCCAGCTGTCAAATACTCCACAGCATAGAAGTGGCCACAAGAACCAATGACCCTTAGGACGTGTTTACTGAAGTCTTGCAAGACACTGAAGTAAATGTATTCTTCCTGTTGGAGTAAAGACCACATGCTGGCCAACTGTGCTTTCCAGTGTGGGCCTCTCTTCTTTGTCCACAAAGGTCCCACTGTGTTATTAGGAAGTTCTAAGCCCAGAACATTCTTGATTTCCAAAGCAACCATCATAAACAGTTCAGCCTCTGGGAAACCCTGGGGTTCCATTTCGTCCAAAAAGTCAAGGGGGTGATAACTGGAGAAGACTCCATTTTTTGATTTCAGAATCACTGGGCGGCCTCTCCAGTCAGCTTGGATGACCTTTTTGCCTCTGTCGTAATAAAGGCAGCGTCTGTATATCAATTTCTGTGCCACACACAAGTCTTCACACAGGTCCCCCGTCAAGGTTCCTTTCCTATAATCAAGACACTGGAGAGAAAAATGGAGACAAACAATACTTAACAGAAAGCCACCATTTCCAGTCCTTCCATGAGTCTGGATTGAGGAAGAATGACTTCAGGGTTTTTAAAAACAAAATGTATTGTAAAAATGGCAAGTCATAAGGGCCCAGAGAGCCTAATTGACTTAAACTTGGTGTTGGGGAATGGAGAGGTCTGCCCCAAAATAACAAAAGGCCTTGGAATTTGCTTCTCGGCTCATATTTCTGTCATGTGCAAAAGTGAGTTGAAACTTATCTGTAAAAACAGTATTTGTCTATCCTTTGCCATGCAGTAAATGTTCAGGGGGGGAGGTGCCACGTTGGTTTAGGCCTAGTGCCTTGGCTATATACCTACATGATGGAGAGTTCAAATTTCCATACATTTTTAAAACTCACTTTCTTATAATGCGGGCATATCTCTAATACCCGCTTTACATAGAACAGTCTACCATCTAAAGTGCAATTTTGTCTGCTTGAAGGTGCTGAAGAATTAATCAGCTAAAGTCTTGTCTAAATATCTTTTTAAAAAAACCAAATGAAGTCAGAATTTTAAAAAGCCAAATGAAGACCTTGATGTTGCCTAAACAACAGGTGGCCCCTGGACAGCCGATTGATCAGCTGTTCATGATCTTCCCCACTGTGATGACAGGATACTTTGTATAACTACGGTTATTGTTATTATTTTTTAAATTTGCTCCAATGTATACAAAGTAGAGAACATAGTGTGCAACATTGCACACTATATGAATTTGTGTCTTCTTTTGAAGTGATGCATAAACATCCGCCCTACTTCTATCATGTGTAAATTTTTGTAGCAAAAATGAAGTCAGTGGCCAAACTCCAGTTGACTTGACTTGACTAATTCATGGCACATATTTTACAAGAATTAAAGGTTACTGTGAATGAATCTGTCCTTGTTTAGTTTGAGATGCAACACAGTATAAGGGTCCCCCTATTCTGAAAATGTGACTTTCATTTGAAAGCAAGCAGACAAAACTATGTTTGTGCTGCAAAGTTAGGCAGTTTTTTTCATTAAGTTAGTAAACCACTTGCCTCCAGAGTCAAGAGATTTTGAATGTACACATCAGTTGTGTATGAATATTTTCCTAAGGCTTGTGTATTCTGTAATCAATGACCAAAAAATGTTGGAAAGGTTATATGGTATTCTCAAATGCATTAAAGGAAGAAAAAGAGCTTCCCCCTGTAGATCTCATATCCTAAACATAATTGTTTCCATCCTTTCATTTTTGGGCATGTAGGTAGTTTGCATAACTAAATCCATTCAAACCTCCCAGAATTGCAGCTGCAAAGTATTTTGTGGATAGATCTCTGGAGCAATCACAGATGTGGGGTGTGGGTGGAAGATGCAGAAAACTAAATGACCAGATGGTGGCTTGATACCAGCTACTGTTTTAATCTCTCTCAACCCCACTTTCAAAAGCTAACAATTTCCCACACTATGTTGAGTGAGGCTTCTTGAGAAATGTTGGACCCCATAAAATATAAGCCCCATGGGTCCCTTGCATACCTCTGCCAACTGATACTGTATTGGCCCTGGGCCCTGCATGGGAAGAAAGAAAGCAGAAACTAGAGCAGCTCAATATGCCCAGCCAAATATGGCATACTGTATTCTTACCACTACAGTATGAGTGGGTGGATGGGTGCCATTAAAATATTCTGCCTCAGGCAACCAGATACTTTGGATCATTTGTGACAACTGTGGTTCTGTTTTAGTACAAATTCTGCACAATGTTCTCTGTCTTTACTCTGTGGTCTCCTGCATGTACGTTTGGAAGCACCACTGCATGGTCTGAAGGCAACTGCATGAAACCCACAAGTTAATCTGAGCTGTTCAAACAAAGAATTAATATCAATTGCCTTCAGACCATCTCCTGCCAGGGGCAGATCTACTATGGAAACAAATGAAGCTTCAGCTTCAGCGACACTAATCCCAGATTTGCCCCAGAAGCAACTTGAGTTCAGGTTTTTAAAAAATCTGTGGTGATCTGTCATGGAACAACTCAACTGAAGAAGATAACAGTGGTTATCTGACCTTGTTGCTGGTTGCAAAGGGCCTCCATAACAGGTAAAGCTTCAGGGCCTCGAAACTATAGGTCTGCCACTGTCTCCTAGGGCTCTTTTCAATGGAGCTGATGTGTCCCAAAACAATATGGAAGAGTAGACCTTGTTTCTCCCACACCAGAATGTCCTTTATGGCAAGGAATAGACTAGACAACTAGGACCCACCACCATGTTCATGTTGTTGAACACAACAGAGAATTGATCATGTTCCAAAATTGTGGGTCTGTACTGCACAAGGAAAAGTAGTTTCTACTAATATGACTCAATCTCTCTATATACTACCTTCAATATTTTGACATTTAGTAATTGAAATGCTAGTTTTATCAGGTGCCATCTAAATCAAGTACTGTATTACATTCGCTGTTCCTGATTCTAACAATATGCAGGACTGGTCTTACCATTAGGCAGAATCAGATGACTCCCTCAGGCAATATTCTGGATGTTATGAAAAGGCAGCAATTAGCTAGTTATTCAATTTGCTAGTTTTGCATGCTTTCCTGCCAGAGGTGGGAGGCCATGCTTGTGGGACTCCTAATCTTATGTGCCAAAATTGCTTCGGCAAACCTTGCCCATTTGCCCATTGTATTTTATAATAGGAACATATACAGGAACATATCTTTATGATCTACTTGTCTTCAGAGTCACAAAGGTCTCCTCAGGTCATGAAAGCCTGTGGCTAAACAAAACAACAACAACAAGTAGTGTATACAATTGTAAAAGCTTTCTGTGCAAGTTTCTGTGCAGTATGTCATTTTAACTGAGGAAACTTATTTTGCCTGAAGCCATTCGCTGATGCAAATAGTACAATGTGAAAGACTGAAGTAAGTACAGTATCTGGTTCTGCTTCAGAACCAAGTGCTAAAGCAATCTACTTTCCATTTGTGTGGATGCTCTTTTTTTTTTTTGGCATCCTTTCCTCCCACCCCCAGATCCACTGGTTTCTAGATACAAATGCAAAGATAACTAACACTTTTCTAAAATTCAAAAATAGCAGTGACTAGCCAATTTTTACAAAAGACAATTTAGTTATTAGGGCTGGACTAGCTTAAACCCAGTCTCTGGCCGTTACTTCACGAACCTCTCGCTGCGCGGCGAGCCGTGATTTCTGCGCGAATCGGTCGGTTTTGTCCGCACGATCCTCCATTTTGGATGCGGCGCCACCCCGACCACGCCCCGACCACGCCCCTAAACCGTGCTCCAAGCGGGGCGAGAGATTCCCCTGCCGGAGGCCGGGAATCTCCCTCGCTTCGCATCCCGCTTCGTATCCAAATTCACGTGTGGCCAGTTAAAAAGTATATTTATTTATTTTTTAACTTACTTTTTCTCCGAAATGCCGATGCATAGATATTTCGGTTAACCCGTTCTTTTGATCTTGCCTTCTGTAAACGGGGCAGGGGCAACAGAGGGGGGGCAAGCGTCCCCGGGTGACGTGAGCAGAGCCCCTCCGCTGGCAAGGGATGGCGAAGGGCTGCGCAGAGGGAGGGGGGATGGGGTGTCGGTGCCGCCGCCGCAAGACACCCCCGCGCGCGCCCACCCAGAGAGCGGCGGCGGGGCACACAGGGCGATGAAGCTGAGAGAAGCCTCTCCCCGCCCCGCCCCCCCCCAAAAAAACCAACCCAGCAGCTCTGCTTCAGGGAAACACGATGGCCGCCCACAAGTCCTCTGACCGCAAATGACAGCCGGGTATTGATGCATCGATACGCCGTGGTAATTTTCTTAAAAAAATAAAAGAAAGCAGAAACCGGACGTTGCAAGTAAGCTTCCGAATGCGAAGGGAGCACGTGAAGTACTACTGGATTCGACCCTAAAACCTCGCCCGGTGAGGACACGGAAAGAGGGGTGGGGGCGAATGGAGACCACGTGACTACCACGTGACCGCCTTCGAATTCATAGCGAAGGCAATCACGCTGCGAAGAGAAGTTCTTCGTGAAGTGACGGCCTCTGTTGTCTGGCTTATCTGGTTTGTGGGTGAACTTCTCCACTTCTGGAATTCAAGCTAGGACACAAGCCAAAGGGAATCATGTATTTCTAAGCTACGTCAGAAACCTCCAAATTAGTTCAGAATTCCTCCATGGCTCTGGAGAATATAGAAAATATTCCATTATCTCAGAGGTATCCAAGCTTCACAGCTGCCTGTCAGAAGAAAAGAATTCAGTCCCCCTTACTACTCTCAAAAAGTTGGCAAGGCTGCTACCGCGGTACATAATTTGTCTTCATTTATTATGCAGAACACAGGGGAATTTATAGTCATCAATAGCTTGCTGCCGTAATAGATTATTTAATTTCCATTAAGGTTTCTTTGCTATTTAACTGAGGCCATTTTAAAGAGAAAAAATAGAAGAACTTGCCTTGTTATTTAACCCTTTTAGTCCCCTTTTGAATGAATAAATGTTTGCTAGGAACATTCCACAGTGATGCTGTTATGAAACATATTCAGAGACTACCTTGTGCTCAAAATGTCACGATTCAAATGAAAAATCAAATGATCTTTACATTCAAGTAAATTTAACCTTATGTCTACCGAACAGAAATCTTCACCTTTTGGTTGAAAGACCATTTTATGGGCAGCATGGAGTTTCCAGAAGGACATGGTTATGATTTTGGCACATTTTTAATTTGGGAAGAAAACACTTCACAGCTCACAGCATAAGAAGTGTTGTGTTTGTAAAGAAGAAAAAGTACTACACGAATATGTTTTCACTTGATTTCCAAACAAGGCTCTATGTTTCAAAGAAGAAGAGAGGTTAGCAGAGGTTACAGATCACATTCACAATCAATGGCAGACAACACAACACAAATCAATTTTTCTCTCTAGCTAAGGTAAAATAGTAACTTCCTTTATCAAAAAGCAAAGAGTATGGCTGTAGACTATGAATATTCTTGTGCTAGCCAGCCTAACATCTACCTGCTTGGTATTTATAATCCATTGGGATATAATAATATTGTGTTTCTGTATGCTTTCCCTTTATCAGTTCAACCCCCACCGTTGACTACTCTGTCTTTTTTAAATTGAGAGTAACTGTTGCCTAGAAGTTTAAAATGCAGTCACTGTAGCAAATGCATTGCAAGCACTAGGCTATTTTCCTTAATCAGCAGCTTGGCCTCTTCTCTCTCCCCCTTCCCCCCTCTCTTCTTTTTAAAACAAAAGCATAGGCAAAATTCCATCAGCACGGAATGCCTGTCTTCTGGTTCCTTTCGTGCCAACACACTCACATAGCTCCTGTGCATGAGACATCAAGTATTCAGGGGCTTTCATTAGTTCTCTACTCAAAAGACTGATCTCTTATTGTGTCTAGATTAGCCGTTTCAGAAATCTGTTAGCTTTAGTATGGCACAGTGGTGGCAGAGAAAGAGTAATACAGAATGGCCCAGCCTGACATTAAATGGCAACAGTGTGTTACATTTCCCTTGGTGTTTCAGAATTGTGCCATTGTGTTTTGTTTTTAATTATATTTTCTATAAAAAGGAAAACTCCTTGGGAAATGGTGGAAGCCTGATTTACTTTCCCAAGGTAGTGTACCCCTGCCATGCTTTTGAGGGCTGAAGCACATTTATCTCTTCATTTTACAAAATGCACCCATGAATACAGATTGCAGTCATTTGCTATAACAGAATTATTATCCAAGTCATGAGCCACCCACTGTACAAGGATAGGATATTATTATTATTTATTACTGGTTTTATAGCAGGCTTATCAGGGCAGTTTATAGCAAGGGATGTTATGTTGTTGGCCATGTCTGGCACATGCACAAGTGTGGTGAGTTTAAAAATATATCCCATGGGCATGATTCAGCTAAAAGCAAAGCATTTTAAAGTCCAATTGATTTAAGTGGACCTTGACTTTTGATCTTTAGGCTAACCTACATATTGTGTTAATTGCATGAAGGCACTTAACATGGTCGTTTTAATTGCATCCCCTCCTCCCTAATATGCCTTTGTGTAGTCCACCCCGCTGATCCTAGACACAAGTCTGGGTGTTAAATGTCCTAAACCAAGAGACGTGCTGGCCAGTGTTCAAGGACAGCCTAACTCAATGGGGAGCAACCCACACAACACAACCTGCTTCGGTTTTAAAGTTTGAGCTGTAGCCAAATGAAGTACCAGACAGGTGGGTTTTTTTTTCATGTCTTTCCCTCCTGTGGCAGTCATTACAATGAAAATCGCCTCATTATCTCTATCCTAAAGCTGTTATCTCCAGGAATTTCATTGAACATGATCTAGGGAAAAGGGTTAGCCTTTTCTCACATCCAGGTAAAAATCCTGGGCCCTCCCCCCAGACCTCTTTAATAAAGACTAAAGAATTTAAAAGCCACTTAATTAACATTATACAGCATATATATAATATTGATATATCACCTTTCCTACTGAGAGTCATAATTGGTTTACTACTTCACTTGATTCTTTCTGAATCCTCTTCTTTCTCAATATTTTTGTAAGCAATTTTTTGTAAGCAATTTTAAGAGTTTTTAATATTTTGTATGGTGTTTATGTGTTTTATGTGTTTTATGTGTTTTGTATGTTTAGAGTGTGTAGTGGAACAGCACTCTAATTTCGTTGTGCATATCTTGCGTATGCATAATGACAATAAAACTCTATTCTGTTCTATTCTATTAACCATGTGGAGCTGTTTGTGCACAGAGACGATGAGAAGTCTATGGTCGCCCAGGGAGTTTCTTAACTGGTTGGAGATTTCTACCTGGGAGTCTTCAATTCTAATCCAGTATTCCAACTGCTATATCATAGTGTATCACAGCATCTTTATACACACACAGTTTGAAATTATTAGCAGGTGCAACTGTGTAATTAATTTGTTGATATAGACAATTTCAGCATATACCCTCTGATGAAAACAGCAACCTTACCTGTGGGTGGTGGGGGAGTGCACAGAAACACCTCTTTTTACTTGGAAAACTGAAAAATTTTTATCTCTGACGTGTCTTGCCTTTTCCAGACTCACTGTAAGTAACGCCTTGCCAGGTCAGACCGAAAGTCTCTCCAGCCCAGTGTTATGTTTCCTATGGTAGCCAACCAGTTTGAACAGGTCACAACAACTGCAAGGCACCAAAGTTATCTGTCCCCATCCCAAGCAGTGAGTAGTCACTGAGACGTTGGCTATAAAAATGAAGTCACCGGATCATGGAAGATCACCAGGACCACCGCCATGTGCAAGGCAGGCTCTGCAAATGGAGGAGGCAGCTGCAGCATCCTCAGCAGATGCCCCCCTATTCTGCTTAGGACAGCCCATCGCTTTCCAAGGCAGTTGGATCCAATGCCAGACTGCTCATATCACTTTGGAGTCTCTTTCTCCATCTGTAGTTCAATGGGCTACAAGGGAAGAGGTGGGTCCCTCATTCTAGAGGTCTGAACTGTTCAATTCAGATTGAGTCTGAAATTAATGGCAGACTGGTTCCACCTTGAGGGCCACAGCCTGTGTGCACTTGCTTTGCAACTGGCACAATTCCTTCTTTCCTGTTTTTTAATCAAAGTCCCTCTTTCTTCAAAAGGCACATCCCCAATACTGTACATCCACATTGCCCCTGTCCTCCTCTTAATCAAACCAATACCCACAGCGTGTCACTATGCACAGACTTCTTTGACGCATTCTGCAAGGCTTACTCCAAAGGAAATGTATATACATCACAGCTCTTGAAGTTCAGAAACTCATCCACACATACACACTTATTTATCATAGAATTATATCATAATGGTTGGATCTACAATTATATGCAGACTTTCTCTTGAGTAAACACACTGTTGTTTGTTTGTTTGATTTATTTATTTATTTATATACCACTCTGAGCAGAAGTTGAACTCTCAGAAAGGAAAGTGGTATTTTGTTGCCTGACGTGTGGCAACAAATGGCACCCTTAAAGCCAAGGAGTACTGCACAATGCCAGATAATATTTGGGCAGAACAGCACATATATGCTTCATATTCTCACTGGTAGCAAAAGCGATTGTGCCAAAGAACGGAGCTAACTATGATGACCAACATGATTTGCCTGAATCTGCCCACTAGTCAGGGCCAGCCCTACCATTTGACAATATGAAAGTAATCACCTCAAGGCACAAATGTCAGGAGGCAGCAGCAGAGTGTGGGAATGACAAAGGCTACTCTGCCTCACCTAAACTATTCTGCTGCCTTCAAGTGTGCTGGAGGAAGTTAATTTATCACCAATACTGAGAAAAAGATTAAACTGCCACTCCAGTGGGCTTCGGCAAATGGAATAGGAAGGGACTGCCATCTTAGTCTTAACACTCCAGGAAGCCAAATATCTTGGATCTCTCCAAATATCCAGCAGCAAGTCAAGAAGGAAAGTGTCACCTTCACTGATGGTGCAGGGAAATCAGGGTTCACAAGATCAAAGCCCCCACCCTTCAGGCATTCTGATTAGCAAAATCTCTCTATCTATCTATCTATCTGTCTGTCTGTCTGTCTGTCTGTCTGTCTGTCTGTCTGTCTGTCTGTCTATGCATGACATTCTCTGGGCATTTTAGAACAGTAAATTGAGGCAAATAACAACCAATACAATACAAATATACAATTTATATCAACCCTCATCTATTTATCTCAATTAGGACATCACCCAGTCTCATTCCTTTCCATTTCCCCCCTAAACTTAGCAGCAAAGAAGGGAACCAGATAGGGATTTTTTTTTCCAGGTGTACTCTTGCAATCCACCCCTTTTGTAATGCGATGTTTTGTCTTGACTGGGCAATTAAGAGCCATTAGCTTTACAGAACACCTGCTCCTCCTTTGATACCATATGATCCAGCTCCCTGGTCCTCCTCCTTAGGGGCAGGGGATAGTCACGCTGAGCATCTGCACTTCCAAATTCACCATCCCCCCTTGCATATTTTGAATCCAGCTCGTGGGTCTCGTTTCCCATCGCTGGTGCCCGCCTTCCGCTGCCCAGGTGCCCTGTCTGTCTGTCCGTCTGTCAAGCGGGCGGCTCTGAAACGGACGGGGGGGGACGCGTCCTCCGGTCCCCGCTGCCCACCTCCCTCCCTCCCTCTCATCCGCGTGCGCCCCCTCCCCACCGACCCACCCCCGCTGCCCTCCGCGCGCTCCCTCCCTACCAGCCTCGCCAGGATCCGGTGGCTCTGCTCGTCGGTGCACCGTCCCGTGAAGAAGCCGCCCCCGCCGTGCGCCAGGAGGAAGGCGACGACGCCCCCTAGAGCCCAGCAAGCCGAAACGAAGAGGCAGCAGCCGGCGAGGGCGCCTAGTCGCCGGGCACCCCGCCTCATTCTTCTCAGGAGCCGCGAGGCGCCGGGCATCTCTCACGCGTCGCGCCCCTCCCGTCGACGCCGTCTGACTCCCGCCTGAGCCCCAGCAGCGGCCAGGAGCATGGCCGGCGTCGGGAGGCTTTCGGGCGCTCCCTTCGCCGCCGCCTGCCTGCCTGCCTGCCTGCCTGCTTAGCGGAGCCCGAAGTCTTTTGGGCAGGACGCGGTGCCACGCGCCCGCACCGCTTTGCCACGTCCGGGAAAAGAAAAAAGTGGTGGCCTTGGTCCCCCACCCTCGAGCCGGGAAGCAACGGCCGAGCGCACCGCGGCAGGCGCACACACACACACACACCCCTCGGGGAGCTCCGCTCGCCTTGCGCCGCCGAGCAGTTACGCGCCTCTTTCGCCCTTCATCCCCGGGCGCGGCTGCCAAGCGAGCCTCCGCGGCAAAGGACAGGGGGTGGGCTGGGGTGGGCTGGGGTGGGGGGGAGGACCCGCCGGGGAGCGCCCCCTTTTACAAGGCGGGGAAGGGGGTGGGGGGAGACGGAGAGAGACGCGGCCGCCGCCGCAGCAGCAGCAGCACCAGCAGCAGCAGCAGCAGCCGCGTCGTTGGTCCGCTTTCGCTTCTTTTATCTGCCCGGGCTAACTTTCGCGACGACCCAGAAGCAGCAAGCCTGGAAGAGCCCTAGCCAACTCCCCACCACCGCCGCCGCCACCATCCAACGCTGGGCTGAGGATCTGGCGCGGCGGTGGGCACTTTTAAAGAGACCGCTCTGAGCAGCGCGCCTCTTCGGAGGGGGAAACTCATCGACTCGTTCAGCGGCACCCAAGCAGCGCTTGGCTCTCATTTGAGGACCGCCGCCAAACCTGAACGCCGTGCTTCCCGTTATAACCAAGTCTCCCTCATACACACTATCAATGCATGTAAATATACCATACATCCAACAGCCAATGAATGTTTGGTATGAAACTATATTCCATTGCATATTCCATTGTACACCTCATTCTGCTGCTGTATGTCCGAAGACGTGGAGGTATCCAAGAAAGCTTACATTAAAATACAGTATAATATTTAGTCTTTAAGGTGCCATGTGTTTTTTGTCTTTTATTTATTTATTTATTTATTTATTTATTTATTGCCCGAAATTCTGACAAACACGGCTACCTCTTTGAAAACGTCACGCACAATCTGTGTGTATATATGCACACATGGTTATTCCAGGATTGAGATGTATATGACCTCTGGCAGCTAAGCCTGGGTTACATACTAATGTACACACACACATGATATACAACGCCAGCATATTTGAATTATACACATACCTGGTTTGAGATACAATGGAAAGGATGACAGAGCATTAAAGGATGGAGCATGTATAAACCCATGCATGTGTATTTGTATTCTGCATCTTTATACATTTACGTAAATATAAATGAATTTTTTGTAGTTTTATATGTAAATGCATATGGTATTCCTATATCATATACGCAATGCCACAACAATTCTGGTGGTCCACCAGTTGTTTGATGTAAAGCCCTGTAGATATTTATTTATTCATTCATTCATTCATTCATTCATTCATTCATTCATTCATTCATTTAAATACTTATATACCGCCCGTCTTCCGGAGGAACTCTGGGCAGTTTACAACAAAATAAACACAATAACAATAATGACAAACTAAATAAAACATCATCATAAAACTACAAAAGGAATCATTGGCAAGGTGGCAGGACAGGGAAAAAAGCTTCAAAGGAAAATAACTCAATATCAATTGGGTCTTAAGTCATTATTAGACCGAGTCGACGGTCTGTTAAAGGGGCGGTGGGGACAACAAAAACAAACAGAAGGTGAGGAGAGCCCGGCATCCACGGCTTTACAATCCGCATTGAAATTTTTTTTTACCTCCAGAGACCAGGTACTTGTAAAGTGCACAGGGGCATGCTTAAGTGGGCGTGGGAGTACTTTATTTTTTTTAAGTGTGCTGCTGGTGGAAAAAAAAATTATGCTCCGGATCTGCAAGTGTTTTGCAGCGGATTTTAGGGGTCGTTTGAAAGCAGTGTCGCTGCTGCTGCTGCTGCTGCCTCCACCATCATTACCCTCAGTAACACCACTAGTACAGCTGCCAGTTTCGCTACATCTTCCTCTCACCAATTAAGATGCAACCAATACAACACCCAGCACAACCTTCTCAATTTGCCCACCCGCTACCACTAATGGATGCTCTGTCTGCCAGTCTTACCTAGCAGCACCTAGGGCTACATCCACATTTCCCCTGGCATTCTCTGTTCAAGCAGCCCTGTACCAGAATCACCAATAGCCATTTTTTTTAAAAAGTGTGGGGATATTTTGGTATTAATAACTCTCCAAGTGAACAGCAGATCCAAGTAATTGCTGATGAATTTGGGCAACCCCCCCAATGTCAAATGCTGGTTTCAAAACACACTGTTTAAAGAAAAGCAAAGGAACAAGAATTTCCCATGCAATTTAGTAATCTTCTCATCACAGTTTTTGGAAGGTATAACAGCTGAGCTACAGCCAATTTTCTTTAGAACATTACAAACCTGAGTCAGCTTTCAGCGAGCAATCACCTGGAACTAGATTTAATGACCACCAGTTTAGAGTCTTACTTAGCATAGCAAATCACTTGCTTGAGCAGGCTCATTTAAATCAGTGGAACCTATGGAGCAGTAGCCTCATCTGATTCAGTGGGCCTACTCAAGTATTACAAAACCAAGCAACAGGATTCTAGCTGGAGCGACCTAGTTCTGAGTGTGCATAATACTCAATGGGAATATAGTACACAGGCTGCACAGAACTAGGGGACATACACTCAAATTGAGTGCTGGGAGAGTAAGAACTGACAAAAGAAAATATTTTTTCACCCAGCGTGTTGTAAGTCTATGGAACTCCCTGCCACAGGATGTGGTGATGGCATCTGGCCTGGATGCCTTCAAAAGGGGATTGGACAGATTCCTAGAGGAAAAGTCTATCACGGGTTACAAACCATGATGGAGATGTGTAATCTCTAGGCTTTAAACCAGGGTACTTCAAGGGCCAGATGCAGGGGAGTGGTATCAGGAGACAGATATCTAGTCTCATGCGCTCCCAAACGCATCTGGTGGGGCCGCTGTGAGATACAGGAAGCTGGACTAGATGGGCCTTTGGCCTGATCCAGCAGGGCTCTTCTTATGTTCTTATGTTATGTTCTTATAAAAGTGAAGAATTACCTTCTGTGCCTCCTGGGAGACAAAGGTGGCCTGTGTGGCCTTGGGCAAACTATACAGACACAGGGCACTGCAGAAGAAGGGACTGAAGAAACCACTTTCATGTACATATTTTAGACTTAGAAAACCCTGAAAAGGGTTGCAATCAGTTGGCATCAATTTGGCAGCATATAATAAATAAATGGTTCTCAACCAGGGTCTTCAGATGTTCTTGGACTACAATTCCCAGAAATCCTGGCCAGTTTAGCTAGTTGTGAACGTTTCTGGGAGTTTTAGTCCAAGACCATCTGGCTAGGAATCACACATTATTAAGGACAGGCATAGGACAGTGCTAGAAATGCCTTTAGATGGATGGTAGGGGGAGCTTTGTAGATATAAAAGGATTAGCATCTGCTAGATGGTGGAGCATATGTGCCAAAAACTAAAGGTGCAGGGCCAGCTGCCCATTAGTCTAGGTCAGGGAGTTGTTTATACTATCTGTATCTAGTTCCTCTGATTTGCCAACTTTCTATTTGTTGTTTGTTTTCTGGTTGTTGACTGCTTTGATTATATTTAATGATACATTTATGGTCAGGAGCCTCCTCTTTTCTTTTAGGCAGAAAGGTGTATAAAGGCGTTTAGTAAATAAGGAATTTCTGAATGTGAGATATTCAACAAATGGTCTACCATTGCCCTTCCCCAACACGCAGTGATTCTCCACAATAAAGAAAGGGTTTGAGTACGGAGTCCTTGTCAGATGCTCCACTGGCTGCCTCTCTGAGGAAGATCTGCTACTTATTAAAATGAAATACTACCTGCAGGTTGGATTGTGTTGGATATTATTGCATTTGCATCTTACCCTTCCTTGGATGAACTCTCTGGGAAGCATGGATTTCAGCTCCAGCGATCTTCCTGCCAATCTTATGAAGTACGATAAGGTAGACTGGTGAATAACTAACTGATCCAAACTCATCTAGCAAACTTTGTGGGTGAATGGGTCTCTGATGCTAGTTTTCTCTGTCCTACTCTTAGCACACCATTACACCATAGTGGCTTTAATCCTTCCAGCCTGATTATTATTGGATACACCTTTAGGGGTTTGGGCTGATGAGTGTCTGTACAGTACTTCCATTAATATAGGCAACAGTTGCTCCTCTGAGTTCTTTCAAAGACACAATGCAAAAAGGTATCTCTTTATCTCTGCCCCCCACATTTTCAAGGGTGAGGTCATTTCATTCTATGCCCAGTGAGACATCAAGACCCTCTTTTGAGTCCTCCAATGATACTGTTACTATTTTGTAGTCATGGCACTTTTTCTTGGCTTTCTAAAAGCCGTCTTTTCAAGCAGCGGATAAAGAAACAGCATGAGCTCAGGCACCAAGGGACATGCCCTGCTGGCGCATTATGAATGAATGGACTGGTCTATTGATCTTCTTGCTTGCTATGTTTCAAGTCTCATTAGTCATAAAGCTATGAAGCGGGTCTTTGAAAACTTGGTCTCTCATTTGCATTCAGAACAAATGGATCTCTAGTTTATATACTGTAGGAAGTACATAAAACTTTTAAAAACCTACCAGGAGGCAGTTTTCAAAAATACATTTTAGCATATAAATATTTCTTTCTGATATCTGGCAACCAAGCTAGAACATCACACGACTTGGCAGATGTTTGAACTTATCAATCGGGCAGTGGGATCCTTTTTTTATGAAACATTGAAGACCAAATGCTTCTTCCTCGTTAATCGAGAAATAACACTTTGGGGAACTGTTAGAGAAGCTGTGCTGCATCCTAATGAATGGGTTGGTTCATTAAGGCAATAGAAGCAGAGATGCAAATAAATAAGTTCCAGAAAGAAGCCATTTTTGGAGAGAGGCAGATAAGCTTGTCTGCACAGCATTAATTCAAGCCCTACTATAATAAGAAGCTGAACCTACAAGTTGAAACCTATGATTTTCCATCCACAGTCTTATCTTGGGGCTTCTAACTTGTTTCCTGCTATGCCAAAATAATGCATGCAGGTGCCATGTTTTTAAAACAAGATGCCCTTGTGTTGAGAATTAACTTTATGTTATATTGAAGCAAAGGACCTTTAAATATACCCCACCCAATCCTTGGGTTCCTTCCCAAGATAAGATGTGTTTTGTTCACATGTGAATAAAACAAAGGGAGACATGTGGACTAAAATAATCAAAACTATATTAAGGTAATACCTATTACCAGGACAAAGGAACAGTCACAGGATTCTGTGCAAGCTTTCCCAAAGGTTACAAGGAAGAGGAGGAAAAGGTTATCGCCTATTTCTGGAAACAGAAAACTCAGCTTTTATACAGAAATGCCTCCAGTTTCAAGCAAAACGTAGAGACACATGGAGACGGTTTTTCAATAGGAATGAGCAAAACAGCAGCAATAGGCGCAAAAATATACACCCAGTGGTGTTTGAGAAGGTGTCAGGGTTAAATAATACCACCAACCTCCATATTTAGGAAAATGCACATAAAACTGGCAAACATGTTTGTGAGAATAGAGCCGTGTGCATAATCAAAAGAGCAGGAACAAAGAGAAGAAAAGGCAAAAAGAAGGTGTTGAATACTGAGCAGAGAATTCTGAAGGTCCCTATCACTCTGGGCAACAGACAACCTTCACAAGAATTCAACCGTTCACAGTACCAGTCTTCACAGAAGCATTTTCATGCATTCTGAGCTAAAGGAATATGCCCAAATGCATCATCAAATAAAGTATTAATGGCTATGGAGGGTAGCAGGATCTTATAATGTGAATACATACCTTTAATCATCAAAGTTATTTATACATAATTTCGAGAACCTGTTAAGTGTTTTCTTAAAAGTTTTGCATTTTAACCAATGTAATGTAACAAAGAATGTAGCACTATAAAATGTCCCATTGTATCCCGACTGGTTTATGTTTTCTCTGTTTTTCTGCCTCTGCTTTTTGTCATGTCTGTGTAAGCAGTAGAAAAAGTCTGGATGTCTTTGAAAGGACTGCTGCTAGCAGGGTGTAGACAGTATACATCCTAAGGAAGTAAGTCCTTATCAGATCTGGCTCATATTGTCTTAAGGAACTGGTTTCAGCCAGTTGCCTATGCCCTGCTGGACCCTACCAAGACACCCCTCCTACTGAGTTAAGCTAATGAACTGATAAGCTAAAATATAAAGGTCTGTTCTTGCTTTTGTTCAGTCTTTAGGGCAAGACCCTAGTGTGGATTGGTTTGCATTCAATAAAATTTTGTTGCACCATGCTAGTCTCTTTAAAGGTTTTGGATGCCTTCTTGCTCCACAATTTCCCTCCTAGCCACCTTCTTCCTTGCAAGTCTCCTCCCCTGCACCTTATGCTTTCTTTTCTTTGGCATGACAGTCAGTGTGTATGTGTCCGTGTGGCAGGTGGCCCTCTCCTCCCACATATTTGCCTTTCCCCCTCTATTGCTGTTCCTTCCAGATAAGCTCAGGGATTTCTTCCTGATCAAAATCTAGAACTGTTGGTCCAGGTACAAAGCAAAATATACATTTAAACCAAGGCATTTCAAAGAGACAAAAAGTTCCATGGACCCGTTTTAAAAAGTGGCACACTGTAAGATAAAATGAATGCCATCCAGACTTCAGGAGAATTTCTGCTAAGAGCAGTGGTGAAAGGGGCAAAGGGCAGGAGGAAAATCAGGCAAATGGATCCAGAATTGAAGTAAAACCTGGTGAGCTCAATAAAACGGCAACCAATAGGTGAAGACACTCTGATTTGGTGGAAGTGAAGCAGGGGCAAGAGATGACCAGCAACTGCAGTGGTTGCCAAATATTTGCTTCCAATACAGAAGTGGTTCTCAACCTGTGGGTCCCCAGATGTTCCTGGACTGCAACTCCCAGAAATCCATTCCAGCACGACGAGTGGTGGAGGCTTCTGGGAGTTGCAGTCCAGGAACATCTGGGGACCCACAAGTTGAGAACTACTGCCATACAGCCTTACGTACAGCATACATGGTATGCGAGGTTTTTCTTTTTAGCTCTCAGGCCCTGACTGGTGTTGTATACACCAAGTTCATAAAGAAGACTCTCAAATTTCAGTGATAATTCAGTACAATGGTTCCAAAGGTTTTTTCATTAGTCTCTTCTTCTCAGTCCTGAAGTTTTGGTATCCTCGGCTGCACAAGCACAGCACATGACACTTTGGTGCTGAGCCTAATGAGCCCCTGCACCAGCCAGGAATGAGCACAAATGGGCACCTGGATTAAATTCAACTGAAATACAAAAACCAACCTTTCTGTTCTTTCAGTGCTGTTTGCCTTGAGATTTGTCTCCCTACCTGGTGACTCAGAGCCTTTTCACACGACCCATAAGATCCGCTGGCCACTTAAATTCAGACCAGAGATCTTGGGGGTTTGAAGCTGTTCCTGTGTTCCCACCCCCTCTGCACTCCTGGCTGCTGGCTGCATGAAGGGAGGGAGAAAAAAAGGAAGAAAAGAATGCGGGCTCACCTCCGTTCTGCCTCTCGCTCTGCTCCCGGACGGCACTCACTACGTTACATCCGCATCAGGAATTTTTCACCCCCGGAGAGCAGGTACTTGAAAAGTACGCTGGGACGCGCTTAGGTGGGCGTGGTCGCACTTAATTTTTTTTAAACTCTGGAGCTGGTGGGGAAACAATTTTAAGCTCCAGATCTGGGAGCCATTTGCCACGGATTTTAGGGGTCGTGTGAAAAGGCCCTCAGAGAAGCACAGCAATCCCCATACAAATTCAGCCAGTGACCTGAACCCCTATGTTCAGTTGAAAACCAGAAGTTAAAAGGCCAAGCTAATGCCTCATGGAAAAAAGTTCCACAACTGCAGCACCACCATTTTTTGTCATGTTTGAAGTTTGGTACAGCTCTGAGGAAGAGGGTGTCGTCCTTGAAATATTAGCAACTTTTTGTTATTTTACTGGTAGAATAAAGGTATCATCTGGTTAATTTTTGTATTCAAGAAAAGGGGATAAGGGATCATAGCGATATCCACTTTAGCAAGTTTCTCACCTTGACAAAAAAGAGTGATACAATTGATTTAAAGATGAGAGCGTTCTATTGTTGTAGATTATTTGTTTTTTTTAAATCAGCAATAAAATCTGGCAACAGAATTTGTTTTGAAACTTATAGTTTCAATGTGTCATTATAAAACTATTTTGGAAGCACACAGATAAAACTTTCCTTTTACTTCAGGAGTCTGGCTCTTTGTATCCACCTACTGTAAATAAGCATCTTTCTGAGTCTTGGCTCAGGAAAGAGATTAGAAATCAGTTAACTGTGTTCAGTTCATTTTCTCTGCAGGGACAAGAGACCCTCTTGTGGCTTCTTCCAGTTATTACATGCTGTAGTTTTTTTTCTTTTTAAATGACAGTCCTGCTTTTTAAACATACTATACTGCTTTTTCTTATCCAGATTATATTTGATTGCAGCTTCATGGAATTTTTACATTCACTTTTTATATCATGAGTATGGCTTTAGTTTGGACCACATTTCTTTTTCTTAATGCTTCTTGTTCACTGTTCTGTACTTTCATCAGATATGTCATGGCTATATCTGCCTTGCAAGGGTTTTCAGGATATAAAATATTCAGAAGTGGCTGACCAATCCCTTCTGGAATCACTCTGGGTGATTTCAGATTATTCTTTTCCTGGGAAGTAGAGAGAGGATTTGAACCCCTGGCCCTTGGATCGGAAGGCTGGTGCTCCAAGCCACTGAATTATAACGTCTAAACCAAATAAATAAAGATCAATAAATCAGCAGCTGATGAATAGAAACAAGAAAAATCCAGAAACAGAATTATTTACATCTCAAATACTATATTTTGTTGTTGTTGCATCATTACAGTTGTGACTGACTCTTCGTGACCCCATATCCATGGAGTTTTCTTGGCAGGAATACTGGAGTGTGCTTGCCAGATCCTATTCCATGAGCCTACAGCATTCCCTGGTGGTTCTCTCATCCAAGTACTAACCAGGGCGACCCTGCTTAGCTTCCGAAATTAGGTGAGATCGGATGTGCTCAGGGCATATAGACAGCTCTCCAAATGCTGTATAGCCATCTGTAATTACTCATCTTACTTATGTCCAAGTTGTTCATGTAACCAATATTGAAAGTTCATTAGTTTTATTAATAATGCTGTTACTTTGGAAGTTCATTATTGAACTCACATCCTCTTTGCTTGGTCCCCACCCCCACAATCTGGTGCAACCTCTATATACATCTGTGATTAGATACTGTATGTGTCTGAGGAAGTAAACTGTCTCACTGAAATAAATCTGCTATTCTTTAACATGACATCATACATTCCTCCTTGATTTGGTTATATCTGGAAATCATGCAACAAATAAAATGCTGAAGTTGAAAACTGCAGTCATGTAAGAAGAAAGAAAGAACACAGATTGCCACTGCTGATGATTCCAAGTAATATAAATTCATTTCTTCAGTCTCTTCATGGCCACAATGAGGTCCCACCTTGCGCAGAAACAGAGAAGAGAAAAACAAGTTTGGTTTAATTTCCATAAGCGAGACACAATATGCAGGCAAACAAGCAACTTCGTGAAACAGTAAGAAAGGTTTTATGTTAATGATGGCTCCAATAGGCATGGGAAGACATCTCTTTGTTTATCCATCAGGGCCAAAATGCAGTGTGATCTGTTTGGATAACTTTGGATTACATGTCTCAGCATTCTTAACTGTGGGCTGCAGTGGCTAGAATTGATCGGAACAGGCCAAAAACAGATAGAGAACATTACGGTGAAGCCAGCTGGTCTGCAGAGGGGGAGGGCGGCAAAGAGAAGAAGGCCAATAATATGTACACGTTAATCTTCAGCAGATCAAAAAGAAGCGTTTGGGAAGTAAAAATGACAAGTCACAATTATGTTTTCTAAAACCAAAGCAATGTAACTCCTCTTCTAGCTGCAAATCTTATCAAATTATTGTTTGCCTTTTTTACTTCTCAAAAGTAACCAGAACGAGCTAGCAAGAGTTTAATCGTTAGAGTCCAATTGGACCAGACCAAAGTCCTGTCTAACTTAGCACCCTGATTTTCCACAATGGCCAGCCAAATGCCTCTGGGACGCTCCCAAGGCAACTGCAGCATTGTTGTGAACTTGGCATACATGTATTTGCCTTTTTTTATTCCAGCTGCCATATAGCTGACTTATCTAATCCAACCTAAGATTTCCTTGTTAACTACTATCAGTTCATCAAATATGTTTTAAAATGAGAGAGGTGTTTCTTGTTTTTTTGCTCCCGTGATACTTCACTATATATTTCTGTGTGTCAAATCAGATTTTTAATTTATTCCCATTTGCCCGCTTTAGACATATCATTTGCAGCTCTTCACCGTCTGTTTCAGATTTCACTACTCTGAATAAGTTGATGTAAAAGTTGGCCCTCTTTATGAGGTTCTTTATAAACAAGGACCTCTCCAAATACAGATCCTCTTGGGACCTCACTTCTTATCCACCGTCATTGTTACATGAGTTTACGTATGCCTCTTCTTCACTACCTCTTCTTTATCCAGTTAGATAATTCTAGTTCCAACTACTGTATCCATTTCTTTATCCTAGTCAGAAAAAATATTTGCTCTTTTACCCCATGACTGCTGAGATCACTCAGGTGTTCTTGATATGACACTTCTATCAAAACCTTTTTGAAAGTCCAGCCAGTGACTAATGAATCACTCAAGGTCTCTACTTTTCAGTCCCTTGATAAAGACTAGTTTTAGGATAGTGTAGCTGCTAACCTGGAGCCAGATATCGTGGAAAGTGAAGTCAAGAGGGCCTTAGAAAGCACTGCAAACAACAAGGCCAGAGGAGGTGATGGCATTCCAATTGAACTATTTAAAATCTTAAAAAAGGATGCTGTAAAGGTGCTACACACAATGTGCCAGCAAATTTGAAAAACTCAGCAGTGGCAAGAGGACTGGAAAAGATCGGTCTACATCTCAATCCCAAAGAAGGGCAACACCAAAGAATGCTCCAATTATCGCACAATTGCACTCATTTCACATGCTAGCAAGGTTATGCTCAAAATTCTACAAGGGAAGCTGCAGCAGTATGTGGACAGAGAACTCCCAGAAGATCAAGCTGGATTTCGAAGGGGCAGAGGAACTAGAGATCAAATCGCCAACATGCACTGGATTATGGAGAAAGCCAGAGAGTTCCAGAAAAGCATCTACTTCTGATTCACTGACTATGCCAAAGCCTTTGACTGTGTGGACCACAAGAAACTATGGCAAGTTCTTAAAGGAATGGGAGTGCCTGACCACCTTATCTGTCTCCTAAGAAATCTATATATGGGACAAACAGCAACCGTCAGAACTGGATATGGAACAACTGACTGGTTTAAAATTGGGAAAGGAGTACGACAAGGCTGTATACTGTCACCTTGCCTATTTAACTTATATGCAGAGTACATCATGTGAAAGGGAGGTCTGGATGAATCACAAGCCAAAATTAAGATTGCCAGAAGAAATATCAACAACCTCAGATATGCAGATGATGCTACTCTGATAACAGAAAGTGAGGAGGAATTAAAGAACCTCTTAATGAGGGTGAAAGAGGAGAGTGAAAAAAGTGGTCTGAATGTAAACATAAAAAAACCTAAGATCATGGCCACTGGTCCCATCACCTCCTGGCAAATAGAGGGGGAAGAAATGAAGGCAATGACAGAGTTTATTTTATTGGGCTCCTTGATCACTGCAGATGGTGACTGTAGCAACTAAATTAAAAGATGTTTGCTTCTTGGGAGCAAAGTGATGGCAAACCTAGGCAGCATCCTAAAGAGCAGAGACATCACTTTGTCAACTAAGGTCCGGATAGTCAAAGCTATGGTTTTTCCAGTAGTGATGTATGGAAGTGAGAGCTGGACTATAAAGAAGGCTGATCGCCGCAGAATCAATGCTTTTGAGCTGTGGTGCTGGACAAGAGTCTTGAGAGTCCACTGGACTGCAAGGAGATCAAACCCATCCATCCTGAAAGAAATCAACCCTGAATGTTCACTGGAAGGACAGATTTTGAAGCTGAGGCTGCAGTACTTCGGCCACCTCATGAGGAGAGAGGACTCCTTGGAAAAGTCCCTGATGTTGGGAAAGATGGAAGGCAAAAGGAAAAGGGGATGGCAGAGAATGAGATGGTTGGATGGTGTCATTGATGCAACCACTATGGAAGACAGGAAGGCCTGGCGAGCTCTGGTCCATGGGGTCACAAAAAGTCAGACACGACTGAACCACTGAACAACAACAAGAAGGTCAGAATGTTTACACTTGAGTGTTCTGCAGACTCTAAGGCAGATGGCCATCCAGGCTGATTTCTCTTTCCACAATTTGTTGGTACACTCTCTGGATAGTATTCCTAACTCTGCTTGACTCAATGCAACATAAGCATTCCTTAAAAAGTCAGTTCAGAGGGTGACGACACCAGCATTTGCCCCACTCCTTGTACCACGTCAAACAATCCATTTCTTTATGCATTCTGCTCACTACAGAATATTAGTTTAAATTGCAAGAAGATCTGGTCTTTTGGCACGGGTGAATGGCATATTTTGTTCAAGCAGCAGGGCTTGTGGCTTTTTTGAAGTGCTCCCACTCACAATGTTTTGTCTAGCATTTAGCTTGAGTGATGGACGATAGTTCTCTGAGGGAGCAAGTCCCAATAACATCATAGCACAGTAGGGCATGGAGGGGGCATGATGAATCCTAGTCCTTCTGCCTCCCTTCTGTTCATACTGATAACGACTGAAACGGCAATGCAACTTATAAACTATTTTAATATAGATTTCCCTTCTGGTTCAAATATTAGTGCATTTTGTCAGTGGAGAGATATGCCACTTGCTAAACCATTTTTAAAATAGGAATTTGAATGCCGGTAAAAAGGACAGGCAATGATAATGGCACAGAAGGAGGAGGAAGAAGCAGGGCTGTGGGAGACTTGAAACACCTCTTCATTGAATAATTAAACATTTCTTTGTGAGAGAACAGTGACTTCAATGCAAAGACACAAAGAAATCCATGCCAGTTCAGAACACTCTGACCCACACAGATACAGACACAACTGCCCTCTTTGGTAGGGACAATGCAGAAAAAAGTACAGTATTCAGTACTTCTCTATGTCTCCTATTTTTCTTTAGTACTCATGGCTTTTACTGTCTTTTCTCACGGGCCAACCTGCTTTCAGTATTTTTCATGCCTTTCAACCAGATGTATGCTGTCCCCCCCCTCTCTCTTTACTTTCTTTAATGCTCCTGCATGTTTTGGATTAGCTGAGGATGTGAATACCTTTACTTCCACTCTGCATCCTCTTTTTCTAACATGTGGCATGCATTTTAGTTAGGTTTCTAGGGAAAAGAATATTGCCTTGTTCTAAGTTAGTTCTCAGTCCTGTTAGCACTATGTAGGAATTCTGAATAGTCACTGTTGTCCAAGGTTTCAGGAAGGGTTTCCCCTCATTCTCTTTTGGTGGTTCCAGGTATTAGCCAGTAGATTCCCATTCAAGAAACAACGAGGTCTAGCCCGGTTTAAAATCGGATACATGATTATCATATAATTTCAGATATGTAATTAAAAGAGAAGCCTCACCACAAAATATAGTACCAGTAATTCTAGGAACACTGGAAGGCGGTAGAAAAAGAGAAAGACATAAAATATGTGCTGAGTCGAGAAAAGAAGCCATTGCCTTCAGTTTACAAGACCTGAGCATGACAACTGGTTATAGAGCCTTTCAGGCATAATTAACTTATATGGTTGCCAACTGTCAGGAAGAATTTGATGGCACACTAAGAACCAAAGTGGCGGAGCACTTCTAAGAACTTTGAATCTCACTGACGCTGCTTTATTTTAAGGGTTTAAACACTTGGTAATTTGTCATACAGCTGGGGGTTGGGCAGTGGTTGATGCAGAGCCAGGGGCCAGGTGTTCAATTCTCCACAGTGCCTCCTGCGAGAAACGCCAGCCTGTGGAGTCCTGGACAAGCTGCACAGTCCCAGGGTGCCCTCAGGGAAAGGAATGGCAAACCACTTCGGAGCACTCTCTGACTGAGGCGTATAAAATAATGCAGGGCATGAGTAAAGTGGATAGAGGGATGCTCTTCTCCTCTCACAAAATACCAGAACTAGGGGGCATCCATTCAAATTCAGGGCTGCGAGAGTGAGAACAGACAAAAGAAAATATTTTTTTCACCCAATGTGTTGTTAGTCTGTGGAACTCCTGGCCACAGGATGTGGTTGGTGATGGCATCTGGCCTGGATGCCTTCAAAAGGGGATTGGACAGATTCCTGGAGGAAAAGTCCATCACAGGTTACAAACCATGAGGGAGACGTATCATCTCCCAGCTTAAAACCAGGGTACCTCAAGGACCAGATGCAGGGGAGTGGTACCAGGAGACAGATCTCTAGTCTTGTGTGCTGCTGGACACATTTGGTGGGGCCACTGTGAGATACAGGAAGCTGGACTAGATGGATCTTTGGCCTGACTCAGGATGGCTCTTCTTATGTTCTTATGTTCTTATTCCTTACCTAGAAAACCCCGGAAAGGGTTGCCATAAGTCAGAATTGACTTGAAGGCACATGACTCTTATGGACACAGGTATGGCAAAAATAAAAAGTATTGAGGCACTTTCAGAACGAAAAAGATATTTTGAAGTGAGGTTTTGTGGATACATTCTACTCCCTTAGACACAGGATACTGTTGGGTATGACTATAGAGTTGGCTACGAGTGAATATTTAACTTAAGAAGAACACTTGCATTCAGCCTGTTCTTTTGCTCAGATCAGGACTGCTGCTTTCTCCCTGTACTTCCGTTCTGAGCCAGCGGAGACGGTGTTCCTCAGTGAAAGCTATGGACAGAGCCACACAAGGTCTATCTATGCAAGCCCCAAGGCTGCTGCTGTCTGAAAGCAGTTCCGAGAGTGTGAAATGTTAGCTGAAATGGAAAAAAAATCCACACTGCCAGGTTGCCTTCAAGAAAATAATGGCCAAAACATCTGGAGGGACCATCTGCTTACACGCGATCACGACATTATATACTGTATATACCCTCCTTGACTGATCGAGTGCTGATAGAACTCGAAAGCTTGCCTCGCTGTTAAATTTCAGCGATCCAGCTTATTCCAGCTTATTCAAGAGAGCCCTTGGCCTTTTCTGGACGCCCGTTCGAACCTTCAGCTTCTTTAAGAAACCTGGGCTTCTTCGGACCGAACTGGGCTCCCCGCCGGGGTTCCCTCATTTGCATGCTCCCGTCTCTTCCTCGTTCCTTCCTGCTTGGTGGCCAATGAGTCGCAAGCGGGGCGCCGATTGGTCTCGGCGCTGTCCCCCCCCCCAAGGGGGCGGGACCTCGAACGGGTTTTTAAGCCGGGAGCCGGGCCGCTTCGGGTTCGCGAGTTCCAGTCCCGGTTTCCGCCGCTAGCGCTCGGCGGACTTTACGTGGCTGCATTGCAGAGCATTGGGTGAGTAGGAATAGCGGCACCTCAAGCCCGCGGGCGCCGCAGAGAGCCACTCGAGGAAGAAGCGGGTCTTTGGTTCCTGATTTGGGGGGGGGGATCCCCAAATCATGGATCAGGCTTCCCCAGAGCCACGTTGGCGAAGATCTTCTCCGTTGCGCCCTCTCTCCCTCCCTCCCTCCCCCTCCTCCTCTCGTCCCCTCTTCTTTGTGGGCAGATGGCGAGGAGGAGCCGCCGGGGATTTGCGCTTCCCTTCTTATCCCTTCCACCCCTCCCACCTCCGGGCCTTCATCCGACAGCTGCAGCCGCCGCCGCCGCTCGGTGGCTGCCCCCCACCCGCCCGGATCTCTCTCCCCCCCTTTGGCTTGGACGGTGTCCGCAATGGCTGCAGCGCTGATCCTGTCCAGGGGGTGCGGGTCGCTCATTCGCCGCAGCTTCCGTGGCCGCCGATGGAGGCCCGCCCCGATCCGCAAGGTGAGCAGGATGGAGGGGTGCGGGAAGCAACCTTCCTTGGGGCGCTTCTTCCCGCGGAGACTAAAGGGACACCCCCCCCTCCGTCCCTGCCGAGTCTCCTCCGCCCTTCCCGGGACTGGCATGTCAGCCGGGTTAATAATAATAATAATAATAATAATAATAATAATAATAATAATAATAATAATAATAATAATAATAATAATAATCCAAGGCCTTTGCTTTGGAAAGGGCTTGCGATGCTCTCGGCGGAGCTTTCCCGGTGGAAATATGCGATTGCAAGGCATCGTGCCCTTGGTTTTTATTTTATTTTGGCTGCCGAGGGATCTTGTGGACATGAAACTGACTGACGGAAGCAGAAAACGGGGCCTTTAGAGCGATCGGAGACTTTTGAGTGAGGCAGGCCGGGAAGAGTTGGGGTGGAAAACGGGATGCCCCTTGACGGGGACAGGCCATCCTTGGGAGTGCTGCCTTTGGAGAATACCCCGAAGTAGCAAAATGAAATTGGATAGTTGTTGCTGGTGTTTTGCTTTTTTTTAATATAAACCAGCATGTAATCCTGTTTGGTGTAGGCAGGGGTTGGAGTGTGTTGTCTGGAGGCTTGGAAGCCAGGCATCCAGCAGCAACTGAACCATGAAACTCCCACCAGTTCTTTCTCAGCCCAGTGTCATTTATTTTCCTTTCTCCCCTGAACTGTTGGATGGCTTCCTCCCTCCCTGGAGCTTTTTGGCCAGGCTAATGTCAGGGTGAGGGTGCTTGTGAACTCCTTGGAAGAACGGGGGAGCATCCGTGTAACAACTGAATGAATACCTGACACAACAAAGAAAAAGCTGTTCTACTCATGTCCGAAATTTGCCACTACTGGAGCACTTAGTGTTGGTTGCACCTTCCTATCTTGTCCACCACCAGCCTGGATGTTCTGACATCTCCTTGGGTGCTGTGGCTATTTTCTCTAATTCTTTTTAGCAACTTCTTGCGCCTTTCCTTTCTGTTTAGGGTTTTCATTTCCTTGCCTCTTGCATGGTTATTTCCTCACTGTTTGCATGCCTGCTAGGCACTTTCAAAAGCTCTGTACAGCATGTATTTTTGCTTGCATGTTGCATGGACTCCTCTCCAGTGGCCTTGCATTTCTGACAGTCACAGGAAGTTCTTGGCAGTACAGAAGAACCGGTGTAGTCAAAGGTAGAAGGTACTTGTTATCTTTCAAGCAGCTTTTCTTCCATCTACCTGGAATTTGCAAACTGTGCTGATACTGAAGAGAAACAGAGTTCACCAATGTGATGTGGAAATCTCTTTATTATTGTTATTGGTGATAGCAGAAGTTGAAATTTTACCATGCTGTTCTTCTAATAAACTCTTGAGTACCCCACTTGATCCTGTTGGCAGCCCTATGAGGTGATTCAGGCCTAAAGAGAATGACTGCTTAGCGCAGTGGTGGTGAACCTTCAGCACTTCAGATGTTTTGGACCACAACTCCCACCGTCTTTTGTCGTTGGCAACACAGGCTTGGAATTCTGGGAGTTGTGGTTCAAAAGATCTGGAGGGCCAAAGGTTCGCTGCTAACACTGGCTTAGAGTCACCCTTTGAGTCTCAGTGCTCAGTGAGGACATAAATCTTTGTCTTCATCAACTTCCTGCAGTGTATGTTGCACAATCTTTTTCAGCACAAGTCATGTGGCTTCCAATAAATCCTGCCTTGCTGTATAGGGTGCAGTTCTTTGCATACTTATTTGGGAGAAAATTCCATTTGAATTCGGCTTTTGTTGTGGTTGTTCAAGCAAGTACATCATGTATTCGCTTGTGCTGTTCATGTCTTGCTTAAAGCTTTCTACTTTTTTGACCTGCTTGTTCTTCTAGTATAAATTGTTGAAGGCTTATGCACTGGTTACCAGCTGGGCAAGATGGCAGTGCTAATAGCAGAGAAGTACCTTGAAGATGCACTTAAAGGCCAGAATAACTAGTAGAGTAAGCTTTAAATGTGAGGCATAGTTCAATGATGATAATTAATAATAGGGTTTTGAAATGCTACAGGGAGTTGTAACATTCTCTGTAAATGTAGAGGGCTGTTCCTATTTGTTTCCTCCCCTGCCCCCATCAGTACATTACATTACAGTTCAACAAGTAGTTGAATAAGAAGAGTGTGGGAGAGAAATGG
Organism: Phrynocephalus guinanensis; assembly: GCA_037367245.1. Taxonomy (NCBI): domain Eukaryota; kingdom Metazoa; phylum Chordata; class Lepidosauria; order Squamata; family Agamidae; genus Phrynocephalus; species Phrynocephalus guinanensis. The sequence continues at coordinate 73,906,814 of CM074739.1, forward strand.
GAATAGGATGGAAGAGAAAGACTTGTCGAAGCAAAAGCTATAGGGGTGGAAATATAGAGTGTTTGAGAGGAGGATATGAAATGACAGGTGATTAAAAGGTTTGTGAAAAGAGGCCTCACATCCATGCGACTGATTTGCAAGTGTTCAGTACAACTGAATATTTGTAAACAGAAGAGTTGTGAACTCTAGAGAAGATTTGCTCAAGGATAGAAGTATAATTAAGTTTGCTAGATAGCTCAGTGGTTTAACTACCAGCTTGGGGAGCAAGAGGCTGGGAGTTCATTCCCACCCAAACCCCCGCTTCCTGTAGTAGAGCCAGCCCATGTGGACTTGTACAAGTTGCACAGTCACAGGACAACTCCGGAAGAAGAGAGTGGAAAGCCATTTCTGTATATTTTCTACCTTTAAAATGCTGGAAGAGGTTGTTATAAGTCAGAATTGACTTGATGGCACATTTATTATTATTATTATTATTATTATTATTATTATTATTATTATTATTATTATTATTATTATTATTATTATTGGAATGTAATTGACAGGTTGATGGATTAGGGATTGGGACACTTGGATCAAAATTCCCACTTGGAGATGGAAATCATTGGCACACATGCCCCAAAACCCCTGGGCTGTGGACCAGTACTGGGCCATGTCCTGTTAAGAACAGCACCATGTTAATAAGGGCATCGAGACAAGGTTCCCTCTAAAGCACCTGTCCAAGTGGGTGTGCACAGTCCTCCTCCACACACACGTACACACCGGGAATGAGGTTTTTACTTCCTTGCAAACCCGTCATTACCGTTTTTGTTTTGGTTGCGACCAAACCAGTGCAAAGAGGAGTTGTGTGAGTGCACAAGAAAAAACCCTGTTTGGCAAGAAACTGGTTTCTGGTGCCAAAAAAGGTTGGGGACCACTGCATTGGAGGGTGGAAATTTCATAACCACTCCACAGTTAACCCACATACCTTGAAAATCTTATTATGATCACCGTAAACCAGATGTGACTTCACAACACATCACACAAAAAATTTCATACTCTTTTCATATTTCATACTGTTTTCATACTTCCATTCATTTGGGAGTCTTAATGCCTTGACCTAAAAACAAGAACTAGTGGGTTCACGTGTGACTTTTTGAACACATTATTAGGTGCTATAGCCAAAAGAGTTGTCACCAAGGTTCCCTTTAAGGGGTGCACCTGCAGACTCTGCCTCCTCAATGCAGGGCCGTTCTTCCCTTACACACCAACACTGCTGATTTTCATCCCCTTTGGTTCCAGTCATGATGGCACATGTGTGTGTGTTGGAAGGGAAAAGTTGTGTTTGGACCAGGGCAAAGTGAGGGGCAGAACCCCTTCTAGTACAGCTAAAAACTAGAGGTTGGTTGTCACTGACACATGCTTCATGGAGTGAAAGGATCTATAGAAGATAGGAAATACAGTATCTGGTGTTCCAGATGTCTTTGGATAGCAACTGGCATCACTTCTCACCATTAGCTATGCTTTTTATTAAGGGCAGATGGGAAGTGTACCCTGATAGTCCCTAGATGACTATATGTTCCCCACGGCTGGTCTGGAAGAAGGTCTCAGAAGCAGCAGAGAGAGCTTTTGAACATCTGGAGAAACAGGAGTCTTAGGAAAGCTCCCGCACCCCCAAGGTGCTATTCTGCTTCTGGTTCATTCACGTCCATAGAATTAAATTGGCTCTGGAGCCATTTAATCTTATTGCTGGAGCCAAAGTGGATTTAGCAAGAAAAATGTAGAGTGGCTTCTCTTCTCTTAGGCACAGTGCACACTTCACACAACTGGACATGTCCAAAAATGTCTTTCCTCTGGCAAGGTATCATCCTAGCCAAAAGGTGGAGCTGTGTCCTGCTTCTTATCCATATTTCTTTTGGGGACTTCCTGTGCCCCTTTATTTGTCTGGAAGGCACCAGAAGAAAAACATCAAAACTTGCTCGAGTATAATGAGGGGAGAATGGCTGATCCTGGGGTTTAGGGGCAGGACTTCTATGCCTTTTGCCCTGATCCTGAAGCAATGAGGGTTCTGACATGCTTTCAGCTAATGGAGAGTGGGTAGACTTGATTTTGATAAGACTCTTTGCTGAATTCTTCTCTACCTCTTGCTTTGTAAAACTGCTGACCTTTGAAACTACTGTACATGGAAAATCTTTTAAAACACTACATAGCACATTGGAGTTATGTGAGTAGGCAGGATGGCAAAGGAATGAGTGCAACAATTCCACTCTTTGTTGCAGGGACACTCAAGAGCAGATCAGTGCATGATAACAGAAGAACGATTGAAAGTATAATCTATTCAGAAACCTGTTTGCCCGCTCTGAGTTACAATCATGAATGTTCTATAAGCTAGCACAAACCAAATGTAAAAATCACCCCCGCCCCCCGCGGCTTCCTGGGAGACAAGTATATCTCAAATTAAAATCAAAAGAACACAGGATATGTTCCCTTCTGGTCTTGGATGCAGCTTTATGTTTATTTGCTGGACCGAAATACCTTTGGGATATATTGAATACTAGAAGTCAGCTGTGCAAATCAAGCAGGCCCGTCACTTCTTAAGTAAGCATAAACCAGTCAGATAGAGGAGTGCATACTCCAGTCTTGCACTCAGCTTAGCTTCATGGTTGCAGTTACCTACTATGACAGTGTGCTGTTGGGATGGATTTGGTGTGACTCAGTGGTGTCCAAACTTCGGCGTTCCAGATATTTTGGACCACAACTCCCACAGTCCTTTGTCATTAGCAATACAGGCTTGGAATTCTGGGAATTGTGGTCCAAAACATCTGGGGGGGGGGCGAAGCTTGGACACCCTGGTGTAACTAAATGTGTTTCCCACCTCCCGTCTTTCAGTCTTGGGTCATAATGGTGTTGGGGGTGGAGAATTAGGGTATCACTGGAGCTGATACTGTAATTTTGCCAATAAAGGTCTTGAAACTGAAACATTCACACAGTCATGTTTGTCATGGTTGGCTTTCTTTGGCTGACAGAGATTTATTAAGAGCACACCTTCAGTTTGACATTTGCTGTCTAACTGGGAGCTTGCTGTCATATGCAGAAGTATTGCTGGCTCTCTTGGTGGTGTCTTTCTATAGTGCACATGCACAGTGCGGTTCACAGAGGAAGCAGGTAGGTTGTATGCAGGAGTGGCGGCATGAAATGGCCTGTATTTATATTTTGTTTCCTCCCTGTGTGCTTGTCATCGGAGTAACCTCTGTTGCAACTGCAGAGCTTTAAGTATTTAAAGAAGGACAGCTGACACAGCTTTGCTTGCTTTGCTTACTCCTGTCATATGACCTGTAGAATGATTCATAGTGGGCTTCTTGCTTTGCTGAAAATTGCAGAGATGCAGATTGAAATCAGACAGAATGGGCTGGACTTCATGAACATGCACTGATCTCAATATTTTATCAGCCTCAATTTGGAGAATAACCGAGTTGGACCAGTTGAGAGACCATCAGACAATAAATAAGTGCATCCCCCCCAGCCAAATTTCAGAAAAATAGGCATATCTTTTGTGTGTGTTCTGCATGTCCTTAAATTTAGACTTTTTGAACTCTAGGAATCCATAACTTAAAATATTTCTTAGTGAACATGATAAAATGTTGACTGATTTTATGCAAGAGTAGATGAGTGTTGTTTCTTAAAACTATGATTTCTATTATTACTTGCTCTTTAGGTTGTTTTGTACATTTTGGGAATTATATAAAATCACATTTTGGGAATTACATAAATGTGGGCATGGGGTTATTTGAGAAATTTCAAAATTTCAGAAATGAAAGTGCAGAGTCAGAAATATGAGAGGATTCAGAGTTTAGGAAATAGGAGTGTTTTGTCACCTCTTAGCTTCTCATCCTGGGTTTTGGAACACTTTGTGTGAGAACTGTCTATTTGGCAGGCATATTTTTAGGCAGTAAATGTGCAGAAGTTGGGAATGATAGGCTGAGTGAACAACAGTTTCAGTCTTTCTGGCTTATTTTGCCCAGTCATCACCTAAATCTTTGAAAATGTACTAGTGTAGGAGTGGATGGTGGATGAAGAGCACACAGTGGCAGAGGGAGAAGGATCTGAACATCTAGCATTTTCCAGTCAAGCATGCAGTGCTGTATCCTCTTTACACATACACCACCAGAGCGTTTCATTTCTGGTTTTAGGAGCAGATAAAAACAAAGAATAGTGAACGCTGGAATGATCACATGGTATATTAGTCCTTTAGCCCTCCAAACAACACATTGTGATTACAGAGCCTTGGTAAATCATTCATTGCAATTAGAAAAGTTATAGTATACAGTACTTTTTTTTCTCCCTTTCTCCACCATGATGTTTTCCTTATATGAATAGCTTGTGCAGAAATTATCTTGTGTTCCTCAGAGTTCAGATTGCTACAACATTTGCAGAAATACACAAATCCAAATTTTAAGAGCCTTGTGGTGCAGTGTTAAACTACTGTACTGCAATTATTACTGTGCTCATGACCCGGGGTTCAAGTCCAGTTAATAGGCTCAAGGTTCACTCAGCCTTCCACCCTTTCAGCATTGGTAAAATGAGTACCCAGCTTGCTGGAAGTGGGCAGGCAATGTGTAGCTGCATAATTACTTGTAATTACTTTAAACACTATGGAGTGGTATATAAGCAGCATGCTTTGCTTTTGCTTTATCCACTTCAGGAGGAGCTTGCTCTGAATTAGACTTGGAATCCATTGCAGTTTGGTTCTGGAGTCAGGTTTATCCGCATACAAAGTGCACTCCAGGCAAAGAAAGGAGTGCTCTTGGCAGCTGGGGCTGTAGAGTTGAAAGCCATGGAGCCTGAATTTCCTCTCTGTTTTTCTTTTTAAATTCTCTTTACAGATTTTTCAGCCTCACTATTCTGATCAGAAGATGTCGTCGGTTCTTGAAACTCTCTTTGAATATATAGACAAACACCAGGACCTGTATGTTAAGGTAAACGAAAGAACTGAAAGAATCCTCAAGTCCAGGATCTGATTTTGCAACATCACTGCCTGTATTTCTATATGGAACTGCAAAAAAGGTTTTTGGCTTGTTTCTGGGATGCCTTACAAAGCACTGTTTCATCTGCCCTGAAACCCTCAAGCTGATGGGTTGGGTTGGAAATGTTTTAGAGTAGGACCCCGGTATCCACTGGGAATTAGTTCCAGGCCTTCCCGCGGATAATGAAAACTGTGGATAAGAGAGAACACAAAAAATCCCCAAAACTTCTGTTTTGTGGCAGTAGCTTGCCTTACGGCTGCTGTTTTGTGACAGTAGCTTGCTTTACAGCTGCTATTTGTGACAGTAGCTTGCTTTATGGATGCTGTTTTATGATAGTAGCTTGCTTTACAGCTGCTGTTTGTGATCGTAGCTTGCTTTGCAGGTGCTGAATTATTTATTTAATTTCCCTCCTGCCAACTGTGGATAACTGAATCAGTGGATAACGAATCAGTGGATACGTGGATCCTACTGTATTTGGAAAACTTCTGTCTTGAGAGCTTGCTGTGCTGTAACCCTCTGATTTACAGAGCAACTGCATTTGGATCTTTTTAGGGCTCAAGGTTAATGGGCCAGAGATTTAGCTCCTGGGTGGCACAGTCTTCTTTATAGACCAAAGAGAGAATCTGTGCCCCAACATACCATGCACAGATGATAATCTGGTTAGAGGAAAGTGGTATATTTTGTTACTCTTTTCTAATATGGATGTCCAGCATCCTTTACAACTCAGAAGGTATGCATCTGATCTAAAGTGGGAGCTCTTTTGATTGAATGCATTTTATGCCATATAAAGTATGTATGGGAAATTCCACACATAGAAGACAGAAGCACAATATTGGAAGGCGGGTAAAGTGTCCTCAGCAGAAGACTGGCCACTTGGAATTGTCTGGAATGGCGAAACTGTCAACATTAATTGAGGATAGATCAATGGCCAAATTTAGGAATGTTTGGAAACCTCTACTAGATTTTGTGTTTAAAAAAGGAAAAGACAATTTGCTGGTCTGTGGCTTTGATTTTTAAGACCTATTCACAAGGATATTTCAGACTTTGGAGTAAGGTGGCCCTTTCGGAATCTGATTTGGAACTACTTTTTATGGACTACCGAAAGAAAATCTGATAAATCACTGTAATGTCCAAACTTCGGCCCTCCAGATGTTTTGGACCACAACTCCCACAGTCCTTTGCCATTGGAAATACAGGCTTGGAATTCTGGAAGTTGTGGTCCAAAACATCAGGAGGGCCAAAGTTTGAACATGCCTCGGCTAGGCAATAGATGATGGAGAGTTTCAAAGCACTGTTTTGTTTAAAAATTTATTCGACTGATTTACTTCCAGTGGAACCCCTTCCCCAATGTGCTCCCTGTATATAAGAAACCAATTTTTTAAAAAAGAAGATAGTATGTGTCTGATCCAAGCCAGTCTAGTGTGCAAGTGGGAGCTCCTGTGATTGAATGCATTTTTATGCCATATGGGGCATGGGTGGGGAATCCCACACATAGAAAAGTAGCTTTTTAGGATTTCTTCTTACATTCTCACCAGCCTTCTGGTTTTCTGTGTGCACAGCCCAATCACTGGTTTACCTTCTCTTTCAGTGATATTTTGATTGGATATTTGCTAAAATGCACAGAGAACCAGGAAACAGTGCCAGAGGTCTTGTAAATATATGTCTGTAGAAAGAGATGTATAAGGAAGTTGCATTTGCTGAGTCTACAGATTTCTTGCCTGGTATAGCAGAGACTCACTGTGTCAAGGGTGTGGCCCTTGGCCTCACAAGCAATGAGCAGTCAGTTCTTTCTAATGTCTGCTACAAAAATTGCCCCTGCAGGCAACAGAGCAAGGACTTTCCCTGAAGTTCTCAAAGCCTTGTTATACAGAGGCAGCTTATGTGTAGGCAAAGGCTGTATACCTGAGAGGTCTCAAATGTATGCCGGCTGGGGCACAAGAGGCTTTTATTGATGTCTGGAGGGAAATAATTGATCCAGGGCACAGGTCCGTTGGATCAGATGCTGCTGTGAGGGGTCTTTCCCTTTCCTGAAAGGTCACATGCTTCCCCAGTTCCCTTTTTCCCCCCCTAGAGAAAGAGGAATGGAGCTCAGTGTTCCTCTTTGTACAGGCAAAACATTTGGAGTCTTTTCCAAATGCTTGCTTCACAGTCCCAGTTAGGATAGTCAACAGGACCTGAAGGGCCTAAACAAGTGGTTCTCAACCTGTGGGTCCCAAGATGGTCTTGGACTGCAACTCCCAGAAACACAGTGAGTGGTGGAGGCTTCTGGGAGTTGCAGCCCAGGAACATCTTGGACCCACAGGTTGAGAACCACTGGCCTAAATAATACTTGGAGGAATTACTGTTTTGGGGGCCAGCTGAATTTCCCACTCTTGTGTTGGGAGGGGAATCTTAATTCTTATCTCTGGTCAGACGTAACAATGGAGATTCTTCTGGAAAGAAATTGGTGCTCAGAGATATGGCTTAAAGGAAGGATCTCAGTGGGCCAACAGTGAAAATTAAGCGAAGAAATTCAGCTGTGGGCTAGAGGTTTTCTTTTTCTTGGTATTTCCTGCATTTAGGACCCATGAAGAAGTACTAAATGTGCCACAATTCTCTTCCACTAGGTTTCACCTTAAACCTCAAAATCTGCAGGGGTTCTTGGTGGCAAGGTAACTTGGTGCCCTCCAGAGTTTTGGCCCATGCCAAAGAGCTGAAGTACAAAATGTCTGGAGGGCTCCATGTTGAAACGTATTGAAAGACTTGGAAATCTTTAGATACCGATATTATTTCCAGTATGCACACTCTGCAAGATGGTAGCAGGTTTTGCTTCATTCGCATATTTGAAATGTTCACCTTTGCTGTCCACTCACAGCCAAGCAAATTGAAGCCATCCAGTAAATATTTCATTGGTGTTTGTTTGTTGTTTTTAATCACCTCATCTCTTTTCTCTTGAACTCCGTACGTATAGCGACTGGCCGATTGGGTGGCCATCCAGAGTGTCTCAGCATGGCCAGAGAAGAGAGGAGAGGTCAAACGAATGATCGAAGTGGCTGCCAAGGACATTGAACGGTTGGGTGGCACCGTTGAACTAATGGATATCGGAAAGCAGAAGGTAGGAGGACATGCATGCGTTTAAAAAGGTCCGTAGACCTGGAATGCCATCCTCGTAATAGAGATATGTGTCATTTCACTTATATTCATCCATTCAGCAAAAGGTGTTTTTTTCCTTTTCATTGTTTTGTAGGCAGTCGTTGCCTCTCGTGTAGTCTTTCAATGCAATACCATCCTTTATATATAGCAGCATAATAGTGATGGGTTGGATGATATTCAAGATGGAACTAATAGCAGGTCGAGTGGAAGTAAAGAACATGTGCCTTTCCAGATGTCATTGAAATCTCAGTTTCCATCCGCCCTGTCAACATAGCCAGTGGTCAGCATGATGGGAACAGCTGTTTTAATAACCTCTGAAAAGTAACGTCCCTGACCGAAGATGTCTAAGGTAGGGAAGCAGATAGCAAATCCATAGAGGTCTCGTGACCCTGAATGGTATATCTGAAGCAGTACTGCTTAAGTAACTGAGTTCCAGGTGTTCCAAAAATGCAAAAACTGGAACCAGAAAACTCTGTTAGTGGGGTTCTTAATCCTCGGCCTTCCAGCTGTTTTGGGCTTTTACTCACAGAAGGGCAACCCAGCGTGCCCAAAACATCTGGAGAGCCCAAAGTTGAGAAGCACTTTTCTAGTAAACTCTCCAACATCTTAGCGTCAATAGCTGCAGGTCAGTGACTGGCTCGCCCTTGTCCTTCAGCAGTTATCGCTAACTGAAGCTCACATCTATGCCTTCTTGAAAGCCGTACAAGTAAAGCTGTGGTCTCTTTGACTACTACGTTCTTGAACAGGCCTGTTCGGTCCCAGCTGTTAACTTTCTCGCCAAGTTGTGCAGCCGTGTGAAGCAAGAAGGGCAGAAGAGTTGTTCAAGAAGAAGCACTTTATTTAAACCCCCTTGGGCTCAATGAAAACATTATTTTGTGCACCCAGAGGCCTTTTTCCTTTGTCACCCCCTTACCACCACCACCCCAAAGTCTAGCCACCGTTCCTTCTCGGGCTTATGAAATAGTGGAAAGAAGAGATCAAGGAGTCAGACAAGCCAGAGGGAGAAAGACTGGCTGTGATTACACCCACCAATGCTTTGGGGACTTACTCTGGGCCTTTTCACACGACCCCTAAGATCCGCTGGCCACTTAAATTCGGACCAGAGATCTTAGGGGTTCGTTGCTCTTGCTGTGTTCCCACCCCTCAGCACTTCCTTGCTCCTGTCTGCGTGAGGGGTGGGAGAAAAAAAGAGAGGAAAAAATGCATGTCACCTCCGAAACCACCCGGCTTCCTGATTCCTTCTCTTCCTGATTCCGCCCGGCTTCCTGGTTCCTTCTCTTAAAGGGGCGGCAGGCAAAAACAACAACAAACAGACGCGAGGAGAGCCGACACTCACTCCCTTAAAACCGCATCAGGGATTGTCACCACGGGAGAGCAGGTACACGAAAAGTGCGCTGGGTCGCGCTTAGGTGGGCGGGGTCGCACTTAATTTTCTGCAAACTCCGGAGCTGGTGGGAAAACATTTTTAAGCTCCGGAGCTTGCAGCCATTTGCTGCGGAGTTTAGGGGCCGTGTATAAACGCCCTCTGTTCATAAAATGGGTGAATTCAGAGTAGTTTTTCCTGCTCCCATGCTGGAAAGACCAAGTGGAATCTGTCCTGCCCTTTTGGTTTACAAACTGGTTTTTTATTTCCTTCTGGGCAGAGCTACTGCTTGTTTCTTGCTGGTAAAATCCAAAAGTATTTTCCCTCTTTGTATTTGGGAATGGTCTGTCTCTAGAGGGGGGAAGGAAGAAGGGAAAGCAGCTATTGCTGCTGCCACCAGAGAAGAAAAGAGAAAAGAGAGTGGGGAGTTGTGGGTGGAGAAGGGGGCAAAAAGGAAGAGTGTATGTGCATGTGTGTGTGTGTGTGTGTGTGTTGCGTCATTACAGTTGTGACCGACCCTTTGTGACTCCACATCCATGGAGTTTTCTTGGCAGGAATACTGGAGTGGTTTGCCAGTTCCTACGGAGAGTCAGTCATGACTGTAACGACACAACACACACACACACTCCAGGCGCCTACAGCACCTGGTATTCCCTGGTGGTCCCCCATCCAAGTACTAACCAGGGCCGACCCTGCTTAGCTTCCGAAATCAGGTGAGATCTGATGTATGTGCGTACACACACACAAAAGCAGTGTTAGTACTTGCTCCTTCTCCCTCTACAAAGCCCCTTCTCCCCTAAGATGAAATTAATTTTTCTTTTTTAACCCCCCTCCTGTGTATTCATTTTTCTTAACCACTTAAGAAATCTTTTGCTAGCAAGAGAAAACATTGGGAGGAAAGCTGTAAGGTGGTTCCTTTGAGCTGTGCCACCTACAGGCACTTCACATGGAACTGCCTGTTGAAGGCTTTTAAACAACTCCCTTCTGTGGGCACTTAGATTGGACTCGATACCCCAGTGCGACTTTGCAGCAAGAGAAGGCGGATTAATTGGCATTTCTGTCACTGTGAGTTTTCCCCTCACCTCTTGTTGCTTCAAATTCTTTCGCTCAAATCTTTCCACCTTGCCTGAAATATATCTTGCAGAAGCTGATTATGTAGGATCGTTTCAGTCAATGTCTAAGACATTGAACTTCTTTAGACATGTTTCTGTAGCTTTCTTGGGCTGGTGTGGTGGTGGTGGGGGGCTTCCTGAATAGTACAGGCAATTGTGTCTGGCATATTGTGTGTCCCATAGCAAGTATGTTGCTATTTTAACACAAGGCTTTATATTGCAAAGCCGTGTAAGTGCAGTATTTCACTATAGGTGCCAGATGCTAGCACATAAACAAACCGTTGAGTGATTGCAATTGACTGTGGAATGGGATGAAGCTGGACTGAAAGAAGCATTGTGATTTCTCCCAGAGGACAAGAGTGAAATATCCCACTCCCATTCCATGTCCAGGCTGACAGTTGAATCTTAACTTTCACAATGTTGGCAGGACTGGGGACTGCAGGCTGGCTTAGCGGAGAAAGAAGGAAATGAGGCAGAAGGTCTTAGAGCAGGATTTCTGTAAACAAAGAGAGGCTTAAATTCAGTTTCCCTCTCTCTATGCATTGATGTAGATAGGAAGTGAAGGGAATGCTTCTGCCTGCCCCATGCCTTTCTGAAGGCTGGGAAAAAAGGTTTGATTGAATTGAAGAGCTGAATGGAGGAAGAGGCTGGGCTTGAGTGGGGGAGGAAGGGAAGGAAGAGCCCAACACTGGCCATGGGCCCGTCCCTTCCTCCAGACAAAAGAAAATTTATTTTACCCGCTGTGTTGTTAGTCTGTGGAACTCCCTGCCACAGGATGTGGTGATGGCATCTGGCCTGGATGCCTTCAAAGGGGGATTGGACAGATTCCTGGAGGAAAAGTCCATCACAGGATACTAAACATGATGGAGATGTGTAATCTCCAGGCTTAAAACTGGGGTACTTCAAGGGCCTGATGCAGGGGAGTGGTATCAGGAGGGAGATATCTGGTCTCGTGCACTCCCAGAGGCATTTGGTGGGGCCACTGTGAGATACAGGAAGTTGGACTAGATGGGCCTTTGGCCTGATCCAGCATGGCTCTTCTTATGTTCTTATCCCCAAACCACCAAATATTGAGATGTGGAATTTGTGGGTAACAAAATTTCTCTCTCCCATTGGGCACAATGCAGAATGTTGCTCCATGATAAAAACCTACCTGTCCAGAACTAGAGACTGAACTAACTGTGCCAGAAAAGTTTAGTTCAATTACTTGAAACAGCTGGCTTCCTAGGTTGTCTCTCCTTGGTATGGAATGTTTGCTCTTTAAAATTTCCTTTCCAAAGTGAACTGTATCTAGCTAAGCCTGCAACTTTTCTTCTCTGGATGTGTTGCTTTATCTACCGCACAAGTTGTACCCATATCCACATTTTGATGTGTAAGTACGATGTGGACCTGCCCAGTGAGGGTTATTACTGAGCCTGTACAAATTTACTGTGCAGATTTTAAACAAAGACAAATAATACCAGCAGGGAAACTGGTATTATTAAGAATCCTTTAATGTGGAGAGGGGAATCAAACTGGTGGGGAGTTTATAAGCAAGATTTTCAGAGAAATGGATTGAAAAAAATTATAGTAAGAAAAGAAAGGTTTACACTTGCCCCCTCACTGGCTGTGATCCCAGTAATTATAAACTCATTTGGTTAGGTGAAGTTTGCATTTTTAAAATAAACAAAAACTTAACGTTGCACCTAATTGGGTCTTTCATTCCACTTTCCAGTACAGTGGTGCCTCTACTTACGAGTGGCTCTACTTACGAGCAGCTCTACGTATGGGCAGAAAACCAGTGGCGTTTTAAACTGCCACCTTACAAATTTTAGATCCAGTTACCTCTATTTAGGATTTTTACATTTTTTTTTTGAAAATTGGTTCTCCCAGGGCGCTTTGCATCTGGGAGGTTTTAAAACACCCACACCATGCTTCCAGACCTCTTTGAGTTGTACAAGGCATGGAGTGAGGATATGTGTACTAAAAATTGACCTGCACCAGCTCCAAATCCTATGTTGTGTGAGGGTGAGGCATGGTCAGTGTGCCTTGCTGTCTTTAAAATGCATGGCCTTTAAGCTGCACTAAAAAATGACCTGTGTCAGGTCCAAAACCTATGTTGTGTGGGATTTGAAAATGTTGGCTGAGGGTGGGTGAGGCATAGTCAATAGTCAGTGTGCCTGCCCGGCTTTAAACTGTGTCATGTGGTGTTGGAAATGTTTATTTTTGAAAAGTAATGTTGCTGTGCAGTATGCATGTGTTTAAAGTGCACTTTTTATTATAAAGAGTTTGGCACAAAAAACCCTGATGTCTGTGCCTTTTACCAATCCTCCAGCACAAATTAATCCGTTTCCAATGCATTCCTATGGGAAACCGCTGCTCTACTTACAAACGGATTAAATTCATAAGTAGAGATACCACTGTATTGCCGAAAAACATGAGTACGTGTTTCTGTTCAGATCAAGAAAACCTGACATAACTTTCCTCTCTGACATCTTGATAGACAAATGAGTTTCTCATCTTGGGTACTAAACAAGTCAAACAGGTTTTCGTGGGGAAATCTTGTTAAAGTCTGAATCCAAATGCAAGGGAAAAGGAGCAACCACATGCTATGACTCAAGAACTGGAGTGAATGAAGCAACTGCAACACTCCCCTGTGATTGCTATCCATCTTTGTTTCTAGGTGTCTGGCAAAGGCGAGGCCACAATTTTCTGAAGCAGGTTTCTCCAGTGCCAAAGAGTACTTACAGCTACTCTTGAGGAGCCTTCTAAAGTTTGTCTGGAATCTGCTTCTCTGCAGTTTCCCAAAAATTGCTTCTAGTCCTTTGTAGCAAAACGACACCAGTCTGCTCCATCTTCTGTGGGACAGTACTTCAGATTTTTGTAAACATCAGTAATATTTCCCCTTGAGCTTCTCTTCTCATGACTGATAAAGAACTGCTGGATAGCTCGGTGGTTTAGGTCTCTGGCTGCAGAGCCAGAGGTCGGGAGTTCAATTCCCCATTTTGCCTCCTTGACAAGGATGGACTTAAGGAGGCATGGGGTCCCTTCCAATCTGCAGTTAAGAACGTAAGAACATAAGAAGAGCCATGCTGGATCAGGCCCACGGCCCGTCTAGTCCAGCTTCCTGTATCTCACAGTGGCCTCACCAGATGCGTCTGGGAGCGCACAAGACTAGATATCTGTCTCCTGATACCACTCCCCTGCATCTGGCCCTTGAAGTACCCCTGTTCTAAGATTATTTATTACTATTAATGGTTACTAATTAAGATAGCTGAGATTTCTATTACCTCCAGTTTCTGAGGCAGTGTGTGTTTATATACTGGTTGCCGAAGGATGTTTTTGTGTTCATGTCTTTCCGTAGCCTCAGGTTGACTGATGTATAGAGAGAGAATCCTTGGTCTGATCCAGTATAGCTTTGCTCTTATATCTCAATCGATATTATCTTACAATAAAATTAAAATCCAGTGTGCCTGCTATGATATGAATTTTCTAGAAAAAGAAGAACTTGGGAATTTCCAATAATTTCTAAATAATACTATTTGATTTAGGATGTTTATTTGATTCCTTTCTAATCGACACATTGTGTCCCTCAATAAGCTAGCACATAAAATAAATTAGATTTAGGAAACAGAATAACTACAAATATTATCAGTGTTAATGTACTGTGTATTATAAATATATGAGATTTCCCAAAAACTACCAAATATTTTAAACTGAAATATTTCCTTAGGTTGACATTAAATTAGCTATTTTAAATGTTATGTTCAAACATATTCAATGTTTTATGTGGAAATTATTTTGCTGTAATATTTATAAAAAATGTAAAGAAAATAGTGTATACTTCCCTCTCATTTTTGTCAAATGGGCTTACACTTGAATTAAAACACCTTTTTCAGAATACAGTACATACCCAAACAATGTTGTACTTGATAAATCAATATTCTAGGCATAGGTTTTCAGAAAATCAGAATATTCTAATGTAGTAGTACTGGCTTGATTACCAGGAACATCAAACAATTTGTGGCAAATACAATTTGAAATTTAAATAAGTACAAACTTATAAAATCTTCCATTAAAATCAATATCTTGTAATGCTTTTTCCATGCCGGGGGGGGGGGGATACATCTGCATCTCTGGTTCAGAAACAGATTTTTTTCCCAACTTGAAATAGAATGAATAAACAGTTCAGAGTGAGTGAAGCTGAGGGTGCTTCAGAAAAAGAAATTTGTATTTTGCACTTCACATCTCTGTGTGCTTGAAGAAAAGTCCACAAAGGAAATTGTGTTTATCTTACAGCTCCAGTTAGAAGCCCTTTCTAAATCTTTTTAAAAAATATTTGCAATTCCAGCTGCCTGACGGTTCAGAGATTCCTCTCCCTCCCATAATTCTGGGCAAACTTGGCTCAGATCCTCGCAAGAAAACAGTTTGCGTCTATGGACATTTGGATGTACAACCTGCAGCTCTGGAAGATGGATGGGACAGTGAGCCTTTTACTTTGGTTGAACGAGATGGTAAGATGGACGGATAGCTGACTTATGCCCATCCATTTCTAAATGAAGGGGTGAAATGTCATCTCATGCAATGTAGTCTTTTAAGAGATTCAGTTTTCTCTTTGATTAAGGATCTGATCAATTATTGCTGCTACTTAAATTTAGGCACACTTTCCACTGGTCTCTTGACTTATGCCCATAACTGCGAGCTCCTTGTACCTTTGAAACATCTCTCTTTTTTGCCACTGGTTGAGCCATACATAGCACGTGTAACCTATGTCTACCTTGAGCAAGCTGGTTATGCCAGAACACCTGGGCATGAACTGGCTTAGAGTGAAATTCTGTATGTATTTACAGTGGTACCTCTAGTTACGAAATGAATCCGTTCCCAATGCCTTTTCTTAAGTCAATACAGAGTTTCCCATAGAAATCCATTGGAAATGGATTAAAATTTGTCCCTCCAGATGTTTTGGACTGCAACTCCCACAGTCCTTGTCATTGGCAATCTAAGCTTAGAATTCTTGGAGTTGTGGTCCAAAACATCAGGAGGGCCAAAGTTTGGACATGCCTGGATTAATCCATTCTAAGTGGGAAATCATCCCTCCCAATGAGAAAAACACATTAACAGGCATGCAAACGACAGAAGCTCAGCTCCCTACCTTTCAACCGCTTGAGAAATCCTCCCCAAACTTCCAAAAAGTTCCGAAAATGGTGCCAAATATATCAAAAACTGGCAAGTTGAAAAAGTCATTTAAAAAAAGTGAAGTCCCAGTTCTTAGCTTTCCTGTTCAAAATGGCTCCTCCTTCTTCCTAATTGCAGCACTAGAGTCTGGTGGCCACAAAAGGGCAGTGTTGCTATTGCATACAAGCAGGAGCCACATTGAAAAGGAATCTTTTCTCTCTTTTTCCCTTTTGTAATTTGAAAAAAAACAGGCTTTTTTCGTAAGTCAAAGTTTTCCTATACCCACGGATTTCTATTCATAAGTCGGATTTTTGGTAAGTCAGGGCATCCGTAAGTCGAGGTACCACTGTACAGTACTTGGAATCCATAAGGTACTGAACTTTGGTTTATGTGGATTGACAGAACAATTCTTTTTGTCAGTGGTCATGTTTGCAGGGGCATTCTGGCAATGGTAGTCAAAAAGATACTTCTTTTTGAAGCCCCAGAATGGCATATCTGCTCCTTCTTCACACTGCCCAAAACTTTCCCTTAGTTTAGTAGTCTCAGTATTGTATATTTGCTATTAGAGCAACTATGCTGAATTATTTAGTGGTTGAGTCACGGCAACTGGACTTCTTTCTTGTGAGATCGAAATGTTTCACTACTTATCCAAGTAGCGTTGTCAGTCCAAATAACCTCAGCTGGATGACTGAGAGTCTTCACAGCCATATGTTGAATTATCGTGAGATATACCACCAGTATATCTCAGCATACCTTGACTTCCAAATTCTGCAGCTGCTCAGGTGGCAGCATTATTAGATGTAGTGCCCCGTTCTGACCTCAGGTTGTGTCTCCTGATTGTGCTTGCAGCTCATCTCTCCTATGCTTT
This sequence comes from Phrynocephalus guinanensis, assembly GCA_037367245.1. Classification (NCBI taxonomy): domain Eukaryota; kingdom Metazoa; phylum Chordata; class Lepidosauria; order Squamata; family Agamidae; genus Phrynocephalus; species Phrynocephalus guinanensis. The sequence goes on from CM074739.1 coordinate 73,923,443, forward strand.
GTTCAATCGCAACAGAATTCTCCCTTGAAACAGTGCTAACCAGAATTGGTGCAAAGCAAAGCCACTGACAAGCAGGAAGGAGCATTTTCATTGGAACTTGGTGGTCTGTAGAAGTACCAAAAAGTTAAATCTTAAAGGGAAGAAACTGTGGTAGGGCCCTCGTATCTGGTGGGGATTGGTTCCAGGCCTTCCCGTGGATAATGAAAACTGTGGATAAGAGAGGATGCCAAAAAATCCCCAACACTGCTGTTTTGTGACAGTAGCTTGCTTTACAGCTTCTGTTTATGACAGTAGCTTGCTTTGTGGCTGCTGGATTATTATTTTTTTCCTCTGCCAATCGTAAATAAGTGAGTCAGTGGTTAGTGAATCAGTGGATACGGGGTCCTACTGTACACCATGTCCAGGAGGACTGAGGAAGCAAAGTGCCAACTAAATTGGGGAGAGAAAAAAGATGAAATTTGGACCTGAAATTGAGTATACGGAAAGAAGACATGGTTGGCTTATGCATCCTGAATGGGGAGGTCACACCTTGACATTCAGTTGCATATCCCAGTACCCTGTGTTTTTTTTTTTTAAATGAACGTGCTGTTTTCAGTAACACCAAAGTGCTGGATGTATTCCTGCTTTTATTCCCCTGCTGGCTCAGTCTAGGAAGTGTATTTGTATTAGTTTCTATTTCATCCATTACAGTGGTAGATAAGCCTGTGGATTTGATCCCAGAGGGTGACGACTAAGCTAGCATGAACTGTCATTATGGTAACAATACAATCCCATAGCTCCTCAGCAGTAGTGTCCTGCAAACCGTGAATTAATTCCCCTTGTCAGAGAGTCCATGTGGGGCTTTTGAGATTGAAAAGTGGAAGCCTCGGATCTAAAGGTTCACTTCCTGACAAGTTCAGTTCACACCTCATTGCCATATTTCAAGTTTAAATAGCACCCTGCCTCTCGCTTAATGTCGGTCTGCTCACCTGTACCCTCAGGGTTAGCGCACTTGAGGCTTGTAGCCCAGGCAGGATGTTGTAAGAGTTTAAGGTGAGTGTTTAAAGGGGTCTTTTGCCCCAGCTGTGCAGTGTTTGTACACCAACACAATGTTCATTCAGGTTGTAGATTGCTCGAGCTTATTCTGAAGATCTTGTTACCCAAATTAAGTTCATCTTGCTTATCATACATCGTGGGGAAAGGGAGGGGCAGAGTTTGAGGAAAAGCTGAATATAAATGTGGTAAATAAAAGATAACCAGGCTGATCTAGGCTGGCGAGAATTGGAGTTCAGCTAGATCTGGAGGTCTGCTTGTACCTCAGTTATGCCTTGTCTGAAGCTACTTGGATTTCTTGAACTGCCAGTTTATTACTAGGAATGCCCATTATTTGATTACTTGATGTTTGCCGACTCACCGCTGAACGTGTGTGAATTGACTTCATTCACGAGTCTTGTTGCCTGTTAGCCACTGATAACTAACAGCTCATTCATGTGTCAATATAGACATTTCATGAGCAGTCATTACAATCGAGTGATGTCTTTATATGTTTCTTAAATTGCATGTACAAGTGGAGGGGTTGTAATTAGGATTTAAGGCATGCTGATGGTTTATTCACAAAACTACGATAAACCATTTTAGATTCACAAAGCAAAAATGCTGTATTCCTTATAGGCTGTAGTTTCCTGATATCTGGATAGATCACCACTGCTTCTAACCTGTTTGCATCTGCTTTAGGGAAGCTTTATGGCCGAGGGTCAACAGATGACAAAGGTCCAGTGCTTGCCTGGCTGAATGCCCTTGAGGCTTATCAACAAACCAAACAGGTATGCTTGTTGATTCCTTTGTAAATTCCACCTCACCAGCAAAAAATTAAGCTCTTGCACTTTGTATTCAACCACTACAGTTATCACTAAAGATAAAGATTAAACTTGCTGAGTTTGACATTAGATTTGCAGCGTGGCTTTCTCTCAGTACTTGCTTTGAAGCCAAGAGACTTTCCTCTCCAGGTCTGCACCAAGGCAAGAGTAACCAGCAACAGATGTGGCTAATACTTCTTTCTTCATTGCCTAGCCTGAGTTGTTATTTATAACTAGGAGAAGTACTAAGCTTCATGTGGCTTAAAACCCCACTGATCGGCATTTCACCCTGATGTCCTTTCCTTACCATCTACCTAGGACCAGGTGGTCTTTTTCTGTCCCTTCAGCTGCTCACTCACTGGCCCAGGGAGTCCTCCTGTTCTCTAGCCTAGGGTGGCCCCCTGTGCTCTTTTGAGTCACCCTGCTCCTCCTCCTCCTCCTCCTGCTCCTGCTCCTCCTCCTCTTCCTGCTCCTGCTCCTCCTGCTCCTCCCCATAGAATCATAGGGTTGGAAGAGACCTCAAGGGCCATCCAGTCCAACCCCCTGCCATGCAGGAACCCCCATCACAGTATTTCCGACAGATGGCCATCCAGCCTCTGCTTAAAAACCTCCAAAGAAGAATATTCCGCCACCCACTGCAACAGCATATTCCACTGCCGAATAGCTCTAACCATCAAGAGGTTCTTCCTAATGTTCAAATGGAATCTCTTTTCCTGTAGTTTGAACCCATTGCCCCGACTCTCTGAAACCATGGAAAACCAACCAGTCCCATCTTCAATATGACATCCTTTCACATATTTAAACATGGCTATCATATCCCCTAGCTGCCTATATGCCCTAAGCACATCCAATCTCGCCTGATTTTGGAAGCTAAGCAGGGCCGACCCTGGTTAGTATTTGGATGGGAGACTACCAGGGAATACCAGGCGCTGTGGGCACTTGGAGTAGGAACTTGCAAGCCACTCCAGTACTCCTGCCAAGAAAACCCCATGGATATAGGGTCACAAAGTCGGTCACGACTGTAAAGACACAACACACATACACACATCATAACCCCTCTCAGCCTTCTTTTTGAAAGGCTCCCTCCTCCTCCTCCTCCTCCTCCTCCTCTTCTTCTTCTTCTTCTTCTTCTTCTTCTTCTTCTTCTTCTTCTTCTTCTTCTTCTTCTTCTTCTTCTTCTTCTTCTTCTTCTTCTTCTTCTTCTTCTTCTACCCATCCAATTTGTCCTTCTCTGCCGCTTTCCCCGACTCTTTCTCTACCTCTCTTTTTCCCCTTCCCCGCCACCACTTATCCCCCCCTGATATTTTGCTCCCTTGATGCTGGGGCTTGGTTCAGCTTTTCCCTCAGCCCCCTTTTCTTCTTCCCACTGTTACCAGGCAGCAACACCTCTTCTTCTATCATAGCTTTTTTGAAGGTTTTAGATTCTGCAGATTTTTAGTCATGTCCTGCATGTTGTTTTTCCCACCATGCATCTGCCTACCTAGAGGCTCTCTAGAGAACGAAATATGCCTGTGCCTTCCTCTTTTTTGTTGGCTGTTGAAGTCTGCAGCCTAGAGATTCACAGGGTACCTCAGGCTATGACCTGGTTTAAAATCAATGGACACCATTTTGAAATGCAGGCCCCTGGAACTGCAGGTTCATGGCAGGTTTTAGATGTGTGGAACTTGGAGATATAATGTAGACATACGTCCATTGTTGTTTTTATAACCCCCCTAAGATCTTTATCAGATACCCAGTGTGGTGGATAGTAGTGAACTAAGTCTCAGGAGACCTAGATTCAGATGCTTACCTGGCCATGGGGGCTCACAGTCCCCACCCTTCTCACTTTTTCCTTTCAGCAGTCCCATGAAGTAGGTCATATTTGGCAGAATGCAAATATTTTTTAAAAGGCCTCCGACCTCTATATGTACAGTCTAAAAGATAAAACATAGAAAGTATGGTAGAGGGAAAGAGAATAAACCACCACCACCACCCAATACTGTACATGTACTAAAGCTAAATTTAGACAAGGTGAAATGGTCACTGATAATTTATGCAAGCTTTGGAGGGTCATGACAGTTTTGTTTCTACATGCTTGTGATGATGATTCTCTGTGTGCTTTCCCTGCAGGAAATCCCAGTTAATGTCAAGTTTTGCCTAGAAGGTATGGAAGAGTCTGGTTCCGAAGGCCTGGATGACTTGATTTTTGCACAAAAAGATACTTTTCTCAAAGATGTTGACTATGTTTGCATCTCTGATAATTACTGGCTGGGAAAGAAGAAGCCCTGCATCACCTATGGTCTCAGGGGCATTTGCTACTACTTTGTAGAGGTAAAGAATGGAAGAGTCAATATTGGCATTCAGAAGCTAGGACAACCAAAGTTTGTTTTACAGGCCAGTCCTATGTATACGTACTTAGAAATCAGTATTGATGATGGGACTGACTGTGTAGAGGATTTCAGGCTGAGCTCTGGGGTTTCCACATCTTTGTTGACTTTCCATTTGTCTTGTGTGAAGAAGAGAATGCAGATGGTGGTTGTGAAATTGTGTTAAATTCCACGATAGCGCTTGGCTTCTGAACAATTACAGGATGCATTCTCAGCATCTGTCTGTAATGCTGTCTATGACAAGACAAGCTTACCTCATCAAATCAGAAGCACTGTGTCAAGCCATGTGTTTGTGTGTGCACACGCACAAAATGCAGCCCATGGTTTCATATGCCTCCCCAGCCCTCCTCCCATCCTGAGATCTTTTCTGAGGCTTCTCAACCCCATTCTGCAACTCTCCATGACCACGGATGGGAGTAGATTTTAAAACGATTGGATGAAGTACTCAGAATGGAATTGAGTACATTTTCTGAAGCAGAAATTCTGCAGATCAGTTTGCAATGATCTAGAAGTCTTATAGTTACCCATAACTTAATCCAGACCCTGATATTGGTGTGCTGGAAAATATTCGGAGCAACAAAGAAATAGTGAAAGATGGAAATAATCAAGCATATATGACTTTTCATGGACAATGAGTTTTATTTCTTTGTTGCCTTAAAGGTGGAATGCAGTGACAAAGACCTTCACTCTGGAGTTTATGGTGGTTCAGTGCATGAAGCGTTGACAGACCTAGTCCTTTTGATGGGTAAGACCTGTTAATATCTTGAGCCTACGCTTCCCCAGAAGTAGGACTCTTACAAATGCTGTGTCATAAATAGTAGCATGACTGTAGTTCAAAAAGCATGTACGTTCTTTAATAAAAAGGAAGGGAAAAAGAAAATACAGGCAATGTTAACAATTGACAGAGTAGCTAAACCCACATTAAGAGGGCAAATATCCATGTGCAGGATAAAGCCACATTTACTTTGTATGTACATGGCTCTTGCAGCCTGCACTCATATGTTGCTTATCAGTTGTGTGACTCTTTACTTCACTTTACACTGAGACAAGGAGTTAAATTCTACTCTTGTATGATACTAGTTGCTACTCTGGTCTCCTACAAGAGATTTCCAGAATAATAGCCATTTTTAAAACAAAATAAATAAAACTAGCTTGTGCATATCAGAAGGCATGATTGAATAGGTATATGCATATAGTTTTAGAAGAATCAAGTATAATACTAAAATTCAATCAAATTCATAGTGATCAGAATCTTACTGTTTATCAATGGTAGCATTAATCACAGCTGTTAATCTCTGGTACTTAAGTAGTTAGTGGTTGTAATTCTTGTCTTGTGTAGCATACAGTAAATAATGCAACCAGTAATTACTTAATTAATGGCAATTCACCACTTTGGTTTATATATCACTGCACTTTTGCCAGTGTATGTAAGCAATAGGATACCGGCCAGTAGAGATGGGCACGACTTGAAAAAAAATTTTTTCGAGTTGTCGTTAGTCCCGTTTCGGCTCGTTTCCGGTTTTCGCGAAAATTCACAAAAATTAGTCGGTTCGTCGTTTTTTCGTTGTCGTTAGTACTGGTTTTGGGGGGGGGGAACGGGCTCCTGGAGACACCTCTGTGGGGTGGGTGCCTCCTCTGGCCCGCTATAAAGGGAAAGTGGGCTCCTGGAGGCACCCGTGGGTGCCTCCTGCCACTAGGAAGGGGAAGCAGGCTCCAAGAGAGACCCCTCTACATGGGGGTCTCCCCTCCTCACCTGCTGCTGCTGCAAAATGCTATGCAATAGCCATATGGATATTGCATAACATAATGTGCAGACAGTGAGACCAGTGTGAGAGTGATAGCGTCATGCCTTCCCTGCACAAGGCTCCCGCACCACCATGTCTCACACAGAAGGGAATTGTACTTGCTGCGTGTAGTGCAATGCAAGCAAGTAGATCTGGCTTTAAGGTGGCTTAGTGCAATGGCTAGGGTTAGGCTAGTGACGGGTAAGGTTACGGTGGGCTAGTGGGTTGCACCTCTGGGTGCCTCTCTGACCCACTAAGAAGACAGTCTGTGACGTATGGGTACGGAGTCAAGGGTTAGGGTTAGGGCTAGGGCAGGTTTTAGGGGGCTTTTTGGCACATCCCAGAAGTCTCCATGGCCAAGTGGCCATGCGACTGGTGGGATGGCTCAAAAAATTTGCATGGTTGTCCACTCCCACATGGCTGGCCACTCGGCCAGCCCATCATTGTGCACTGCGCAGGTGTAAATAAAATAAAATAAAATAAAATCAATGGAGGACAGAGGAGGAGAGGAGAGACATTTTGTTGCAAGAAAAAACCCACTGCTACTGTGAAAAATCTGGCAGTTTATAAATTTTCGCGTGTTTCTGTTGTGCTTGTGTGTTTTTGGACCACGGTTTCAAAAACAATATTGCGTTTGCCGCCCCATTTTGGATCCCCCGCCCGCACCGCATGGCATGGCGAAATGGCAACTCGAGTCCGGCTGCCCAGGACGGGGGGGGGAGGCGGGACCCCCCCTCCAGAAAAACCACCCCTCCGGTAGGTGCCCTGCGCCCTTAGTCAAGCAGGCATTTTTCCGCCTGCTTTTTTGGCCCGGGAATGGGTGGGGGGAGAGTTTAAAAGTTTTTTCCTGTGCCGTCCGTGCCGCTTGCTTGCGCTTTAATTGCGGGCGGCCGGCGGCGAGACTGGGCTTTTTGCTGGCTGCGAGCCTGCGGCGAGTCCCACCAGAGCAGCCCAGGACGGGGGATGAGGGGGGAGGCCGGGGACCTCCAGAAACAACCCCTCTGGTAGGTGCCCTGAGGCACGGCAGGCATTTTTCCGCCTGCTTTTTGGCCGGGAACCGGGTTTTTTTAACTTTTAAAAACTTTTTTTCTGTGCCGCGTGGCATCGCGCAATTGCGCGATGCAAGGAACGAGCACGACAAATCAGACCAAAATTGTTCGTTCGTCGGTTCGAGCTCGAAGTCTGGCGGAGTAATTCCCATTACCGTTTCCGTAGAGTAACGGAACCGAGTAACGGAAACGGAAACGGGAATACCGCTAAGTCGTGCCCATCTCTAACGGCCAGTAATTTTATAAAAAGCAGTTAATCTAAAGCAATGTAAATACTTTGGAATAGACCCAGTGTGATGTTGTGGATAGAGTGATGGAGTAGGACTAAGGGTTCAAATTTACACCAGTCATGGAAAATCACTGGGGAGAATGGAACAGGTAAAACCCCTCCTTGGATGCCTCAATTTTCCTGAAAGCGCTATTAGGGTCACTATAGGTTGGGTCCGACTTGACGGCACATAACAATAACAAACACTTGAAAACATCATTGATTGACTTCGGCATATTTTGCGGGGGGGATTTTTTAATGAATTTTAAAAAATGTTTAGTAATTGATTTAAGTTGTTTTTATTGCTAACACCCCATGGGGTATAGCATATCACTCAGTCCATCAATAATGCCTTGGGCCTGTATCCAGTTGCTACTCCCAATTAGAGTAAATCCCCTGAAGTGGAAGAGTGAATTAACAGCGCAGTAGTTGGTTCAGTATGTTTTCTCTAGTCAAGACCAGTATTTGCAAGAAAACATGACAGCAGGAATTAGCAGCAGGAGTGGCCTTCAGTTACTGCCCTGTGAGCAATGGCCCCTGGACAACTGGTCAGATATAAGGCTACTTGGCTTTGTAATCAATCAGTACTGTACACAATTAAGGAATAAAGTAGCTTTGCAACTGATTCCTAGCATAGTCCACTTTCATCGCATGTCTCCTGAGTGTTTTTGGTGCATGGGACTAGGGCTGTACTAAGTGGTTGGGTGGCTTCTTTAATTCCCAAGCTCATATCCAATTAGATATAACTTTGACCCTATGAACCGATCCTGCCGAAACAGAAGTCTAACACATTTATTTTTCTGACATTTGTCTCAAAACGTCATGGTTCTGGAGAAGAAGTGAAAAGAGTCGCTGCCTTTTTAAACCAGGTGAACTAGGGAAATTCCTGAACTCGGTCTTTGCCCAAAATGTTGTATGCAGAAGGTAAACCTTTGGACTTTGGCAGCAGTTAATTTTCACCTCCTAGAACTTAATAACTAGAAATGTGACTGGGTGAGAACAAGCAAAGTCTTGAAGGGCTTGGTTTGTGCATATATCAGTCTGTCGAGTTAGCCATTATTGCGAAAGGCTTAGTGTTTCTTGGCTGCATTCATTTGCCAAACATGTGCCTTTTGTGTGAGTGCTGGGCAGAAGTTGTTTTAACTCTGATTTCTAAACTGGGAAAGGTGAATCAGAGCCTGCAAGAAACAAGCATGGTTTCCCTCTGTGCCCCCTGGACGTTTCTTGCGTTTGGAGACTTCTGGTTCCTCTCTCTTACTCTCATATTGCACGGTGTCTTCCCAACAGCATCCCTAGTGGATAATAAAGGGAAAATCCTCATCCCTGGCCTTTATGATGCTGTGGCTTCTGTCACAGATGAGGAGCATAAACTCTACGACCGAATTGACTTTGATGTGACCGAGTATGCAAAGGATGTTGGAGCCAAACGACTGCTGCATGAGACAAAGGTGTGGTGCATCCCTTCCAGATCTTTTAGCCCTGCAAGATCAGTTTTGTTGCATAATCAAAGATGGATCAATAAACTAACTAAAACTTATAAGGTATTACGAAAGCTGCCTCAATGCCCTAAGTACATCCAATCTCACCTGATTTTGGAAGCTAAGCAGGATCGGCCCTAGTTAGTACTTGGATGGGAGACCACCAGGGAGTATCAGGTGCTGTAGGTGCCTGGAGTAGGAACTGGCAAACCACTCCAGTATTCCTGCCAAGAAAACTCCATTGACATGGGGTCACAGAATGTTGGTCATGACTGTAATGACACAACACACAACACAGGATATCATAGAATCATAGAGTTGGAAGAGACCTCAAGGGCCATCCAGTCCAGCCCCCTGCCATGCAGGAACCCCATCACAGAATTTCCGACAGATGGCCATCCAGCCTCTCCTCCAAAGAAGGAGACTATACATTATCATTTGGTAGTAGATTTGGCAAGCTACACTGACTTGATCAGAAATTTACAAAAAAACTTGATAATTTAAAACGTATGATATAAAATAGCTCTCTCTCTCATGTGCATGCATCTACACCCACAAACATGGCTCCTTGATTCATTTGGCTCAAGCAGGCTTACTTGGGAAAATGGTGGACAAAACCACAACAACAATGGACATTGTCATTTTAGCCAGGCTCTGTCAGACAGCAGTTTACTATGTTGCTTCTGAAGGATAGATTATATAAATGAATGTTGTGTTGTGCTGATGCAGGCTACTAGAGGAGTGTGCAAGCATTCACGTTCAATATTTAATAATTTACGCATGTATAAGTTAAGTTGTGTAACTCACCATGGTGAATTACCAACAAAGTGCTGGTCACAATACTAGATGCACACTAGTTGAACAGCCAAGTATGTACCTATCAACAACATGGCCTGTGCATGTTATTAATCGTCATCACCCCAATTTATGGTGACCGCATGAATGAGTGATCTCCAAAACTTACTAGTTAGCAGAATTTTACTATGATGATGAATGCTATATGACTTCCAATGTATGTCACTTACAGAATTCTGGTATCTATGTTTATCTAGCAATTGTATCCAACATTACATTTATGGAAAATTTGACAGTCTGGCCTCAATTAGCTAGCACTAGTACTGCATCAAGCACAACTGTGAATTCAGCTGGTGCAACTCAGCCTAGCCAAGTGAAGCCATAAAAGAAGCTGTGACCTTTTATTGCCTATGCCTGCTCTAGTTAGACAACCTCATGGGGACCTAGTGAGTTTGTAGTTCAACAGGCATCATTCTGACTCTAGTCTTATGACTCGTACAATCATCTATCCTCTGTGTAATTTCTGTTACAGAAAGATATATTGATGCATAGGTGGCGATACCCGTCTCTGTCGATCCATGGAGTAGAAGGAGCGTTCGCTGGATCCGGCGCCAAAACTGTGATTCCACGGAAAGTAATTGGAAAATTTTCAATCCGACTGGTGCCCGACATGACCCCAGAAGTTGTGACCAAGCAGGTATGCGTCAGCAAGGGGAACACAGCAGGAGACGACAATTCACATAGAAGGGTTTATACAATTGGTCATTTACCACAAAGGCAGAATCCAGATTTTATGCTCAGTTAAAGTCGGGACAGAACCAACTATAACATATTTGTTTTTTAAATAATTGTTTCTAAGATGACAAGAAATGGAAAGCCGCTTAAAAATTACATTTGTTCCCTTGAGGGCAACTCGTCTTACTAATAATGTTTTCATTTGTGCTCTATTTAGTGCTTGTTAAAATGTAGTGCTTGGTTAAAAGTTCCTTCACATTTTTCACGTGCAGAAGCTGATCCCAACATTACTAGAATTAGTGTGTAGTCTCTTAAATTACATGCCTGTTGTCATAGTGCACTTTGGCCAGAAATCTATCAGCAGTTTACACATGCGTAAGAAAACCTTGAACGGTTTCAATGGCAGATGACTGCCAATTACTGAAATGCCAGTCCCATTCCTGGTTACGTGTCTGTTGCATGACGAGGAACCACAAGCAAGAATTTCATTTGTGCACTTGTACATCAGTAATTAGATGGTTACCAATAAACCTCAAGCATTTTAAGCTGCCTATAATTTTGTAGTGGTGCTGTTGAGATCAGTGGTACAGTTAAGTTCTTGATCTGAGCCATACTAATCATGCATATTCAGCAAACACCAATTAAATAGATCATTGCTGTGGTGGCTAGAATAGATATTAATTTTGTCACTGGGAGGGGGCAATACAGAGGCGCTGTTCTGTGATATGGAAGCCTCCACACCCATACATTACTCCTTGTTTAACTGGCGTTTCTAGCTTTTGACATTTTCATCTTCACATCCATCAGCTTCCACCCTACACGTTGGGTTATAGTGGGTCGCTTAATTTTAGTGTTGTTTGGCAATTAATGTATTTTACCCTCGGATAGTAATAATAATGTAAAGATTCCGTGTTGTCAAGTCAATTCAGTTTTATTATGACCCTTTCCAGGGTTTCCCAGGTAGAAATCATTTATTGTTCCATTATTCTGGGGATGGAGCATCTTGCCCAACACTTACACAGGCTGGCATTTTTCCCGAGAAGAACAGTGGGAATCCAGACTCCTAACCCCTGGCTCCACAGCCAGATACATAAACCACTCTCCAGCCAGCTTCTTACTATATTACAGAATAATATTTATTTATAATGCTTCTAGGGCATCTTTAAAGGGCAAATATCCTTCTGAGGTGGTTTTACATAATGTCCTGTTCATTAAGACAACAGTGAGGCATAATAATATGAATCAACATGAGCAATGATAACAAAATACATACCTCTTGCTGTATGAAAACCTCAGGAGGCAACTGAAGCTGAACAGATGAAGCAATGAATCCTATTATGAAAACAGCAAAGAAAACAGATGCGTCTTCTGAGGCTTCCCTACAACTGGAAACAATAGGGCTAAAGTAATCCCAGATGGCAACCCCTTAAGAGGAATAGGGCAGACATGTTATATGTCCAAGGCAAGTGCAAAGGGATTCCATTGGTGTGCAAGTCATGCGAGCCAGTTTAATTGAAGATGGTCTCAAGTAACCTGATTTACATTATTAGCAGGCAAGATATTTGCATATACCCTATTCCAGGCTTTTCCCTGTTCTGGAAAGGAATCATTTACACAACACCGGGGACAGCATTGTATTTCTGATGTAGCCATACACCGTAAATTGCATTTTATGCACAGAGTTGGAGGCCGATGTCATTCTAAGTTCGCCTCTTTCATGAAGAATTAGACACAGTTCTTCTTTTTTTGGCTGTGGTTGCAGGTTCAAGATTACTTGTCCCAAAAGTTTTCTGAGCTCCAGAGCCCCAACAAATTCAAGGTATACTTGGGCCACGGTGGAAAGCCCTGGGTGTCAGATTTCAACCATCCCCACTACATGGCAGGCAGGAGAGCCATGAAAACAGGTCAGTATATTATGCAGCAACTTCCTAGGGATCTTAATCAAAAGCCTTGGGTAACCTCTTTTAGCTATCATTGTCCTTCTATGCTTGCAATGCTGGAGATAAACTGGCAACCTACACTGTAAAGACTGGGGACCTCCATGCATGGAGATTCACTTGGAGAAATATTCATCACAAGAGAGATTTGAAGAGTGGGTGCTGCTTTAAGGAAGTGTCAGTCCATTTAGAAAACATATGTTAAGAATGCATTTTGCAGAAATGAAGAATAATTCCATGGCTCTCTCTCTCTCTCTCTCTCTCTCTCTCTCTCTCTCTCTAGTATTTGGTGTAGAGCCAGACTTGACCAGAGAGGGAGGAAGCATTCCTGTCACCTTGACCTTCCAGGAAGCAACAGGCAAAAACGTAATGCTGCTGCCTGTGGGGTCTGCAGATGATGGAGCCCATTCACAGAATGAGAAACTCAATAGGTAAGGCGTATTCTGTGAGGAAAAGAAAGCAAAAATACCTGTTGTGCTTTTAAATCATGAAGGTCCCACATACTCGCTCAAGTAAAAGGAAACAGAGGGGTTGTTGTATGGTGTTTCCTAAAGGGATGGGGCTGTTGAAAGGTGTTTACCCTGTAGGCCAGATGGCACTCATCTGTGGACCAGGCCTAGCCCTCAGTTCAGGGGATTTCCACCTCTGTTCTAAATGGCACTGTCATTGCTTGAACTGCTTGGTGTCTGTTGCTCACACTAAAACTGGCTGTTTCCTTCCCAGGTATAACTATATTCAAGGCGTCAAGCTGCTGGGTGCCTACCTCCATGAAGTTGCCCTGCTGAGGGAGTGAACCTGGAATCAGTTTTGCAAATGAAGTGGCGATGGGACCTGGAAAGTTTCTCAGAGGACTTCCTTGCCACTTTATAAAAGTGCACTATTTTTTGCTCACTCTTCTCTTATCAGACTAATTTACTTCAAAATGTTTGGCAGAATGTTTTTGAACTCAGTATTGAGCACTTTATACAGACACACCTCCAATGATTGTTTCAGTTGTATCTTGACTGGCAAGCACTACCGTGATACTACAGTTCCCTAATCTGTAACTCCTTCCCTTGTTATTCCAAGCAGAAGAAGGTTGGCGAAAGACAAATGGGGCAAAGTAGTACATCACGTGATGTGTTGTATTAGGAAATGATCAGTAGTGCCTCATCAGTTTCTTCTGCTTTTATTTCTTCAATAATCCGCCAGTTCAATTAACGATTACCATCTATATGGCTCTGAGGCCAAAACCTCCAATTTTGATTGGCTTGAAGTAAAACAAACTTCTTTTTACAGATATAAATGAGGGAAAGTTTTTAATGAATTGGAAGTCAAGGGTAGTTGCGGACTGATTGATCCCTTCAGACATCTATTCTTGTTCAGCAGGTGTCTGAAGCGATTTTTGATGACCTAGCATATTCTCCGTTGTGGAAAGCAAACTGGTATTTTTGTAAAGTATTCATGTGGAAGAATAAATAAATAAAACCAGTCTGGCACTACCAGTTCTGTCCTAACTTCATTGCTAATAGAAGACAATTTGAGGTGACTAATGGTTGGGTAGGGCGCATACACTTGCCACAGGATGTTCTCTGTGACTGATGTGCCAGGCTTTGGCTCCTAGAGGCTTGGCCAGGGGTCAGGTCTTGGGGGAACTGGAGGCTTAGAGACTGAGAACCATTGCTCTATGGAAGACTGTACAAGCGGTTATGTTTAGATCTGACTTACTGTTATTAGCAAGATGCAAAGAAGTAAGGACCGGAAGTCTTTTTTTTCCTGTGCATTGATTGTTTGCAATTCAGTATTACAGCCTAGCCAGTGGTTAATATTAAGCCCAATTTGGTGACACAAGTCAGCTTCCTGTCAGTTTGATGACTGATGTATTTCAAAGAGTAGTTTAGATTTACCACAGTTTCTTGGTTAATATTAGACAAATTGATGTGCTATAATTAAATGCAGAAGTAAGACTATCTGATTTTCCCCAGTCCTGTGCAAGAGGAGAAGAGGGGAGGAACTTGCTAAGGGTCAGATAAATCACTGTTTATCTGGGGTGTATCATGTCTTGTGAAACTCCACATATCTCAGACCACTCATTGTCCCAAATGTTTACTTATTCTGGGTCTGATGGGGTTGAAGTCCAAAGTTTCGGGTGTCTGGAAATGCTAGTTACTGTTTTTAAAAATTAAAGCAGTCTTTTTACTACCGAGTAGTAAATTTTAATGTGTCCACATTTACTACAGTTCTAGACTCAGTATTTCAAGTTAACAACTATTCTGGGTTTCAAGCAGGATTATTACTCCACCATAGCTTGGAGCTTGAGATCCTATGTGTTACTTTCATGCTGTGTCTTTCCCCAGTACAAATAAGCCATAAAACGTATAAATAATTGCTGGTAACCCTGCATAGCTGCCTAGATGCCCTAAGGACATCTGATCTCGCCTGATTTCGGAAGCTAAGCAGGGTTGGCCCTGGTTTGTACTTGGATGGGAGACCACCAGGGAATACCAGGTGTTGTAGGCGCCTGGAGTAGGAACTGGCAAACCACTCCAGTATTCCTGCCAAGAAAACTCCATGGGCATGGAGTCACGAAGAGTCGGTCACGACTGTAACAACACAATACACACACACAACCCTGCACACCTTTGTGCCAGTTAACATGTACAGTTTTATGGTTCATAAACATAGGTATAAAAACCAGGATTAGGCTCATTCTGCAAAGCTTCCAGAACCTTCCTGGGCAAAGGCAATCCATAGGTCTCCTTTGTAACTGCTAACCAAACATTCAGTGCTGCTCCTTAAATTACAAACCCCATAACACTAAAGGGGTATCAACAAATTACTTTCATTGCATGGTATATATAACAACTGAGGTCTAGGAGGGTGATATATCAAATATCTTCTGCCACTCAGAAGCTCCTCTGTAGGTTGCAGAAGGAGATAAACAATCGAATAGGCAAGTGTCCCTAGATAGAATGTTCTACAATTGTGCTGAAACAAATATAAAAGCGCTTTTCCTAACAACTTCTGGAACATATCAAATGGAAAAGGAAACCCGAGGAAGGATCTTGAGAACTACGCTTTGAGTACCTGAAAACCTAAGATGCAGAAGACTCTGGAGATGAGAATCAGCATCATCAGCTATACGAGTGTTAATTGAAAAGTAATGCCTCCGTGGCTGTAACTTTTTTATTTGTTAACCGATTTTCAAAATTCTTTTTGTACGTGATAGCTACATTTGTCCTCTGTGTAATGCACTATTCACTTTTTGACATACTCCCCATCCCTTTCCACACACTTGTGCCAATGTGCGAAGCATTCCAATGGTTGTTGTCGACACCAGGATTGAATGATTATCCTAGACACTTTTTTTTCATTTTTTTTGTTTTAATTGGGCTATATTTTCTATATCAGTTTCTTTATCTTAGTCTCATTTCTAATCAAGTCACCATATCAGAACTACAAACAACTGAAAGAAAATATTGAAACTTTTAGATGGCCATATTTTTGTTTTCCTTTGGTGCCTGGCTATTCATAACTGGATCTACTTGGAACAAATAACAAATTAGCTTCAAAGAAGGGGTGTTGAATTGATTTCACATAGTTGAAATCTGCCTTGTTTGTCCGAAGTCTTTGAACAACAGTATGTGGAATGTTGGACCTCTTCCTTGTAAAATAAAGACGGCTATTATTTTGCCTTTGTTGCCCTATTGCAATGTGATACTGTAACAGCAAATGTTAGAAATCAACAAATAAAAAGGCAGGGAAGGTTTGCTCATATATAAAAAAGCTTAGCTCCAAATTAAAAGAGATTCTGTAAGCTGTAGACCTTGAAGGAGCATTCCCTTCTGCACAGAACACGGAAAGCAGAAGAACACCTTTGCCACCATCTGAATTTTTAACATGGTAAGGCTTTTTGACCTATGTTCCTGGGATTTGGGTGTAGATAATGTTTTTTCAGGATGCCCTGTGTTGTCTAGTGAACTAGAACTCAGGAAAGCTGGCTTTGAATCCCCACTTAGCCATAAAAGCTCACAGGAGTGGAGAAGATGGAATGGGTAGAACCACTCTTTAAATACCTCATCTTGCAAGCCCTATTAGGGTCCCTAAAGCATGGTTCCAACTTGATGGCACATAGCACACTACAGCCTTCCTGCAATATGTATTGTGTTACATGTATTTTCCAAGGAATATGAAGAAGTCAACCTATCTCTCGAAGGGCTGTTACTTGCCACAATGGCTTAGGGCATCTGCTTTATCCTGCCAGCTCATAAGGATTCTGTTGTACACATCAGGTGCAGATCAATAGGGAAATGAGACTTTCACCTTGCTTTAGAGTGATTATATACTGGTGCATGATGGGTATCATAAATTCCTCCATACAAGCTGGTAGGGGGGGAAATAATCTGAATTGCTCTGACATGTAACCATTTGTGTGTCTGAACTGATGCAAGGTAACTTCTTATATCACTAGCCTGTCTCTGGCACTTGACAACAACAATAATGAAAGTCAGAATTTTAGAGAGGAATGACCACTCTCTCCAAGGCGTATCAATGGAATCCTATTCCCGATTACCTAGGATCAAGTCCCCTTATACCCCAAGGCGATTATTCTAATGAATTTCTACTGAACAGAATTAATGTGCTAATGCAAGAGCATGCCATTTGCACACCAGTGTAAAAGCAGAGTGCAACAGCAACAAATGTGCATTCCTGTTCACTGATGGTGGGACCTTCCGCTGTGCAGAACTTCAGTAGGGTTTTGGTCAGCAGGTCGAGGCACATAAGGTTCTGATGTAAAGCCTTGAGAACAGAAGGGAACGTATTAGTCCCGTCCCTTAAAGCCAAGTTGTAGGATTTAAATTCTCCTCCGTCAGCATTGGCTAATAGGAGTGAAGGGGAAGAGTACTAGATGTTTTATCAGTAGGATTTGCAGTCTGTATAGAGTTAAAACTTGGGAACATTTTTTTTACCACTGCTCCCATGACTGCAGCTAGTCTGCGTGGACAGGTTCTGGGGTGGGTGGGTGGCGCCGATCCGTCACTTTCTCCAAGCACTGCCAGAGACATTGGGAATCTGGTGGCATCTAGTTCCAGAGGTCCTCTGCTTTTGCTTTTAACTGTTGCTTCAATGCAATTGGCTGCCTGTGAGGGGTTGGTCCTGTATCACTGCTTTGAATGTGTTTTAGTGCAGCTTATGCTTTTCACAAGTCATTTGTTCGATTCCCTTTTAGTATTTGTATACCCTCCCCCATTGCGCAGTTTTTATATTGTCCTTTAACTGATGTAAGCCACCTTGCATCGGTTAAAGGACAATATTGGGTCCTTTTAAGGAGAAAAATGGGGTAAATAAATATTTTAAGTTCGGGGGAGCTGGCCCGTGCTCTGTGTGGCGGACCCTATCAGGGTTTCCGGGGGGGGGGCTGTTTTCAAGGAGGGTTTTTACCAGGGGCCACCCAGTGAGTTTCCACAGCCCTGCTGGGATTTGAACCCTGCTCTCCTGAGCCCTGCTCCCTCAATCCGGTCACACTCCACCAGGCTGGCTCGCTCAGCTGGGAAAACCCTTTCGCCGGGATGTGGATGTTGGGAATCCAAGGGTCGTGGGTGGGGAGATGCGCCCTCGCCTCTCCCTCCCAGGGAGTCTCGCCGTTGCCTCCGCCTCCGGCGGCGGGGCGGGTTGCAAGGGCATCCTCCGGCCGGTCGTCCGCCGAGGGGCAAAGAAGACGCCGCTCCGTCTTGTCCCGAGCAATTCCTCGACGGCTGGAACACCATTGGTAGCGGGCGGGCGAGGCAGCGGCGAGAGTGACAGCCTGCCTAGACCCCGGGGTGACCTTGCTGTAAGTAATCTCTCCTCTGCCGGCACGCAGCTCGCTCGCCTCCCGCTTGGAGCCGCTCAGTCGAGCACCGCGGGAACGCGGCGGGGCAGAGACTTAAAAATCCGTGTGCTTTCCCCAGCTGTGCGCTGTCCGAGACAGCCTGGCAGAGGGCTGAGGAGAGCGCCCCTTCCCTCGCTCCCCAACCCGGCTATCCGGACGGCTCCGCTTTCAGCCCTAAAACACTTCAGATGAAGCCAGTAAGCACACAGGGAGCAGACTGCGACTTCCAAATCCAAGTGCCTAGGATTGCCTCCCAGCCTGGCTTGTGGACAAGTGTTCTGGTCTCTCCCGCTTGTGCGTGGCGGGCAAGGATTCACAAGCTACAAACAGTGTTGGGCGAAAATACTGACAAAACTGGGGCATCCAAAAGTGGCGGATAAGGATGTGGGGCAGGAAGAGAAAAGATAGTGAAGGATCATAGCAGGGAAATTGCTGCATCTTTTACCCCCACTCAGACTGGTTCTAACGGCCCCCTTAGCTGTAGTAGAGGTCCCACTTGGGCTGATTTGCCAGTTCAGGATGGTAGCAAATTGAACATTTCCCCAGCTTTGTGAAGGGGCAAAATAAATGAATACTGAAATAGTCATATTCATTTATTTTTATATTTATACAGTATACCACACCAATTTTCCCAAAGGAACTCTGGGTGGTTTACAAAAAGCAACAAACTATAAAAACACCACAAACACAGAACAAAAAACAACAAAATAATGAAAAAAGGAAAAGGAAATATTGCATGAAGAAATATTGTATGAAATATTGCCTACGTAGTCTGTCTCATGGTCTATCACAGTGGTTCAGAGACTCCCCTTTACTATTTATTTATTTATTTATTTATTTATTTATTTATTTATTTATTATTTGCTGCCTTTCTCCTCACAAGGTGGCTCACAATAGGTGAAACAAGAAATTTAAAAGCACTCTATATGTATTACACTTAAGCATATATTAAGATTAAAACAATCAAAAATAAAAACAAATTTAAAAAAGTTTTAAAACCATTAAGTTATTAATCAGGACTCCAGTGATAACTTACTATGGCCACCCTGCAACAATTGCCTGTAGATACCAGGCTTACACTGTGAATGATGTAAGCCTGGCAGGCTTTGTTGTTAGCTCAAGTGAAACAACCATCTCAAGATGAAGATGCTGAGGATCACCAACAGTAATCCCAAAATGTCCTCCTTGACATGCCCTGGATCCTTCTTTGATAAAGAGAGTTGCATGTGTTATCAATCAAGTCCTTCCTCTCTAAAGCAGACTACTCTCCTCAGGTGTGTTGGAGGGCTCTCTATCTTTGCCAGTATTAAGGCATAGCCTTGAGCAGTGAAATCTCTTGGCACAAGACAACCTATGCTTCACACATCTCTGATGCTTTTTTTAACATACCGTAACTTGTATTTGAACCCTACAGATATTCCATATCCTTCTCATCATGCTGTTCTTTGGTGTGGGCAGTGCCTCATTTTCCAGTCCCTTGTCCCTGGAGGAGGAACAACTTTTCCAGTATATTGATGACCATCAGGAAGAATTGGTTCAGGTACAAAGAGCACAAAACGTGAAATCTTCTCACAACAGAACAAAGGAGAAGATTCTGGTGATGGCTGAAAGATGAATGGGTCTTAGTGCTGACCTAGTCCTGATCAACTCCCTGCAACAGCACCTTAAATATCCTGTATTAGGCACAAAGAGGGTTCACTTTGGCCCTCAACATTAAGTGCATCTGGTATGTGCATTATTCATGGTGCTAGTAGGCAAGCCAGGAAGGAGGGGGGGATACAACCTGGTAGAAGTTAACTCACAGTAGACAGTGAATGCAATTGCCCAAATGAAACAGAACTTTAGGAAGGGAACAATATGTGTGCAGACATTCTTTTTGCTTCTTCTCCATACTTCCATCTAAAAGAGTAGATTATACACTGACAAGTCTCTTAGAAGTAATTAGAAGGAAGTAGGGTTTACAAAGATGGATCACTCACGCAAGACCTTCTTGAATGCCATCATTTTAATGAGCCTTTCAGGGAAAATTTAATGTGTTTCTAAGCACTGAGTATAGCATAATGCCTAGTGTAGAATAATGAGAGCTATGAATCAAGAGGAAATCACTTTTTCAGACATCTTTCATTATGAATCTTGGGCAAATCATGGTCCCCCAATCCTTTTATCTCAAGACAGAGATACTGACCTACTCTACAGGGGTCTTGTAAGGTGTACAACAGATTAAAAATATGTTAATACTCAAAAAACATTGTGCATTGTGCATAGCGTGTTGCTATTATTGATCACTGTTTACATAATATGTTATTGGCCAGCATCTCTCTACAATTTGACACCCTTCCGATGTGCTTGACTCCAGTGTCCCTCACCTGACACACTGAGCATATCTGGAAGGCATCAGATGTGAGGAATCTATTTTTAAAAATATAATAAGAGAAGAAGGTTAATTAGGGGAGAGAAATAATTATTTGTTTCCCTTAATATGCGTAAATCTGAATATGCTTGCAACATTTCAGAGGTAGTTCCACATTATGTATCTGGATTTGCATAAATTCCTCATCACTTTTGTACTGGTAGAAATATCTCACAAACACGAAATCATATCAAATTGGCATTTACCCACAAATAAACAAAAGTGCTTCTGAAATCTGCGAATTTGGATGAACAATAGCCAGTGCTTACATCTGGTGAACCATTTGCTTTATTGTTACACTTTTATCCCACCTTTTCACTAAAACATAGTGTTTCAGACAGGTAGCAGACATCACTTTAATAAACACACACACACACACACACACACACACACACACACACACACACACACACACACAGAGAGAGAGAGATCATAACAATAATAATCAAAACTGGTTAAAGGCCAGTTGAAATATTATTTTATATCCTGAAACTGACAAGACTGTAACAATGAGAGAAGATATTCTCTGTGGCTGTCTTCTCTGTTACACTCTCTTTTTCCTATCCCCACCTGTCTATATTTAAACTGGTATAAGCTAGGTGCTTCTGCTGCCACCGTCATAAATTGCAGCATATATGTGCAGAAAACCTCAGATTAAATTAGCACCCAGTAATTAGATTGCTCATTGCCTCAACAAAATGAAGACTAGTTTAGTGTGTGGCCTAGACAGAATGATGTGTGTTTTCTACATGGTGTTCTGTGTTCGACGTGGAGGAACACGCATCTATGCTTGCACAAACAAATATGTGCCTTCATGGGACAACAGAGGTAGTGAAAACAGTAGTTTCAGATCCTTTGGTGTGATCCTTTTATTTACTGACTGCATTTCTTTCAGCATTCACCATCTGATACTGTCAGGAACAGCTTTTATTATATCTTTCTCTTAGTTATAATGGACCCCATCTTTTCCTCCTCATAAACGTGTTGTTTGTTAGTAATAATTTTCTTTTCCCAGGAGGTGGTCTTTTGCTGGTGATTTAAATCACCAGCATGTTCTGCCTAGACATTGGTGGCAGGCACTCCCCATTTTGGGTGTGCTGTGAATTTTATTAGGGTTTTGGTCGTATTTTGGGGGCATTGTCCAAAGTGCTGAATTTATTTTGGGGATAGTGCTCACTTCCTCCAATAGGTCCTGCAAAATATAGGTTAAAAACTGAAATACACTCCAAAAAGGTGGGGACCAGCTATCACTGCATCCAGCCTTACACTATGGGTGAAAAATTAGCATAATTGCCTTTGAAGTGAAATGCAGAAGCTTTCCACCCCTCATCCAAAAAACCCAAGTAAAATGTAAACACAAAGTACATAGGAAGGTTGTAATGTGACTTCATAAGGTTGGCTTTCTGTGCAGAATCTCGCTGAATGGGTGGCCGTGGAGAGTGATTCCATACAACCACAGCTGCGAGAGGAAATAACACAAATGGTGAAGATTGCTGCAGCCAGACTTCAAGATTTAGGGGCAAAAGTGACACTCACTGATATTGGCATTCAACAGGTATCCAACTGTTACTGATCTGGTCTTGTATTGAAAGATATACTCACACTTTTGCCCATGAAGAGCAGGGAGGGCCAATTTCTTTTAATTCCTGAATAGAGATGGGCACAAATAGAAAAAATGGAGTTTCGTTTGTCGTTTGTCGTTTTTAGGGTCCGTTTCGGTTCATTTCCGTTTTTTGTGAATTTTTTGCAAAAAATTCATTTTCATTTTCGTTCGTTTTGTTACCATTTCGTTGCCATTTATTTCAATTTTTAATTTTTTTTTAGTATTTAAAGCATTTTACGGTATTGCAGTAACGGAAACAAAACACACGACAAGATTTCCAGTGTTTCTGTTCGTTTCTTTTCATTTTGGGAACAAAATTTGTTTGTCGTTTCGTTACGTAACGAAATGAAAAAACGGAAACGGAAATGAAAAATTGTTCGTTTCGTGCCCATCTCTATTCCTGAACAGTTGCAAGTCTCTGATTTGCATTGCTGAAAGTCAGGGGCCACTAGGACAAGTGTGTGATGATGACATGGACAGGGGAGTTACATTATATGACCGTGGGGAAATGTGGCTTGTAATAGCATTTTTACCATTTTGGAGGCATAATTTAGACTTGTTGTCTTATCCACCAAAATTAGGCAACCTCTGCTTGATAAATACGTAACTAAAAACCCTGATGATTAAACAAAGGACAAGGACTGGCTCCTTGTTTGAAGGAGATCTTGGCTGAGAATTCTCTGGTGGGCTCTTTCAGAAAATGGTGCTACCTGGTGATAGCAATCAGCCTCAGCACTACGATCACCACCTAGTGGCTTGGTGGTGCAATTGTAGATTTCACACACTGTCTGAATGAGAGCTCAAAGCTACTCTGTATGAAGGTTGGACTAACATTTCAGGGCATAAGTGCACTCTGCATATGCACTGAGTCCCAATAATATCTCACATTAACACTGACTTTTCCCTTTCTTTCTTTCTTTCTTTCTTTCTTTCTTTCTTTCTTTCTTTCTTTCTTTCTTTCTTTCTTTCTTTCTTTCTTTCTTTCTTTCTTTCTTTCTAATCTGGCCCTGAGATACCTGTTGGAATTAACATTCCAAATCCTTAAACAAATAAAACAGCAGTGTGGCTTTTGTATAGATCTGCAGAACTTAACCGTTATAGGAACTCATCTAAGCAGAAATCAAACCAATTTCTTCGTAAAAATAGTGGTTGTAAGAGAACACCTCAAATAACAAACCTGTTGCTATTTGCTGGTAGAAGCTTTCCTCAAGTTCATTTGATGATGACTTGGAATCTCCCAACAGCTGCCTGATGGCCAGATTATTTCACTGCCTCCTGTTATTCTAGCAAAGCTTGGTGACGTTCCATTAAAACCCACTGTATGTTTTTATGGGCATTTGGATGTGATGCCTGCCAAAACTGAAGATGGATGGAAAACCCATCCGTATACCTTGACTGAAATTGATGGTATGTATTTTTACTTTTGATGTAATCTTTTAAATATATAAATGCATCATTTTTTTCCACTGGAGGAAAATAACACCTCCAGTTACATTTTAGACCTGGCTCCTTCTCGCAATAATATAAAAGTGTATTATATTATGTAATTTTTTCCAGGGGTGTTGGTAGATGGTCCTGAAAATAAACTCAATTTTAGATATATTATTTTAGATAGATAGATAGATAGATAGATAGATAGATAGATAGATAGATAGAAAGATAGATAGAAAATTGCACAAGCCACTAGTGCAATTTTCACATGCATAATCAAACTGTAACTTTTACAACCTTTAAAGCTAGTACTAAGTTATTATTTTCCCATTGTAGTTTACTGAGGCTGAGCAGTGGGGCAATTTTATAACTTTATGAAGCAAGAGGCATCAAATCAGGTGCCTCTTGGTTCATCACTCAATCTCTTAATCATTTTAGTACACCAACTTTGGCTCACCTTTAGCATGTTCAAAAAGTCCATAGTCTGTAATATTGATTTCTTATATCTTAAGGTAACCTTT
Organism: Phrynocephalus guinanensis; assembly: GCA_037367245.1. Lineage (NCBI taxonomy): Eukaryota > Metazoa > Chordata > Lepidosauria > Squamata > Agamidae > Phrynocephalus > Phrynocephalus guinanensis. The sequence goes on from CM074739.1 coordinate 73,947,506, forward strand.
ATGGCCGTGGAACAACAGATAATAAAGGACCTGTCTTAGCCTGGATATATGCATTGAGTACATTCATAAATTTAAACATGGTAAGTAAACATGTGCATGGAAACATCTTAAATGTTTTTTTGTGTCAGCATTTTATTTAAAAAAAAAACAGCCATAGGGGCAGTTTGGCTTGGAGCCATGACTGAGATGAGGAAAAGACCAATACTTTATTCCCTTTACTCCCACTCCAGACTGTTGGAGCTGCAAAACCTCACATTAGGTGGGAGGAAGTATGCTTTCCTTACAACAAATATTGTTATGAGCTGTTTCCTTTCTAACCCAAAGTATTTCTGGGTGGCTTGGCCTTGAATGGCTCAAGACTCTAACCAAGATCTGCTCCTAGTACATACAAAAACTTATAGAGCTGGTATGATTTTTTAAAAAGTTGCTTGCACTTTTAGACTGCCTTTGGGACAGGGAGTGAATAAAGAGGCTATCATGATGAGTGTGCACACTTGAAAATGTGGTACTAGTCTGGTGGCAGGAGAGGAAAAGGTGTTTGTCCACATTCGCACATTTAAGATGGCACCCTTTGAACAACCTTTTCTATTTCCATTCACTAGCAAAGTAGTCAGATACAGTTTCTTAGTACAGAAGATATATTAATCTCTGAAATGGATCCAACAGCTAGCAGATCTGCTTAATTATTGCATTATTATGCAACAGCTGCCAGGTAGATTGAGATTGCAGATGCTCCAAGCTGTGGGTCACACAGAGTCCAGTGTATTGGACAAAGCTAGTTAGAGTATCTGACTTAAAATGTTAGCAGATGGGACTGCCTTCTGACCTTGTCATCTCTAGTTTTCTGACAAAAGGCCTGGTGTTCAAAAATACCTGATAGAAAACCTCACTCCAGTGAGATGCTGCTAGCTTTAGAGCTCTAAAGAATTAAATTTCACAAAACGCAAAAGATAAATCACTATATATTTTTTAAAAAAATCTGAGTCATGAATATGACTGGCTTGCCTACTACGACTCTTCTGGATGCTATAATCTCATTGTTGCAAACATACATTTTCTTTTTTAGGACTTGCCAGTAAACATCAAATTTCTTATTGAAGGCATGGAAGAAGCAGGGTCCACTGGACTAGAAGAATTAGTTCAAGAAGAAAAAGATCATTTTTTCTCAAACGTTGACTATATTGTGATTTCAGATAATTTATGGCTCACCACAAAAAAGCCGGCTCTTACATATGGAACTCGAGGAAATGCCTGCTTCTCTGTGGAGGTAAGCTAGCAAAACTGGAGCCATATTTATGTGCCTATAATATTTTGAATATTATTTTATGGGTTTTCTATGAGGCTGGTAGGGTGCAAATTTTATTACTTATGGGCATCCATAAACCCCGTTGATTTCATAGGCCTAGGCTACCAAATAAATTGAGCCACAATCACCATTTCTTTCATTATCACACTTGAGGCACTTATTCATCATATATAGTTTACACTCTCTTTTCATGAAGCGATCGGGTTCACACAGTTATCTCATTCTGTTCTCACAACAACCTTTCTGAGACAGAGGAGAAAGTGACTTTCCAAAAAGAGCTTTATCGCTGAAAGGGAGCAAAATTCTGCCCCATGTCATCAGGCTTTTTTCCTGCCTACTTCCATCACCAATCAATGAAAGCCTTGTGCAGGGCACCCTCCCCACTGCACTAGGACATTTTTAGAAGGGCTTCAGGACTAAGGGCCTTTTCACACGACCCCTAAGATCCGCTGGCCACTTAAATTCGGACCAGAGATCTTAGGGGTTTGTCGCTGTTCCTGCGTTCCCACCTCCTCCGCACTCCTGGCTGCTGGCTGCGTGAGGGGAGGGAGAAAAAAAGGAAGAAAAGAATGCCACTCACCTCTGTTCTGCCATCCCGGCACTGCATTCAGATCTCTTAAAGGGGCGGGGGGCAAAAAAAGAACAAACAGAAGCAAGGAGAGCCGGGCAGTCACTACTGTTATATCCGCATCAGGAATTTTCACCTCCAGAGAGCAGGTACCTGAAAAGTGCGCTGGGACATGCTTAGGTGGGCGTGGTCGCACTTAATTATCTGTAAACTCTGGAGCTGGTGGGGAAACAATTTTAAGCTCCGGAGCTGGGAGCCATTTGCGGTGGAGTTTAGGGGTCGTTTACAAAGGGCCTAACTTTGCCTGACAGTATCAATTCCAGCAATAGGGAAATGTATTGGATTTCACCTGGTGATGTTAAACTGGGTTTTCTCTAATCCAAGCATAACATTCTACCAACTGCACATGTTGGATGCAGGGATTATTTGAGGAACCAACTTCCTGTGTACCTGGCCTCTTATAATACTAATTTTAAGTGGTGTCTACAAAAAAAATCAGTGAAAAGGCAGGGTTCCCCCCCTTCTCGTGGATGCATCACACAGACCTCCAGGCTCATGTAGGTTCCATCAATGCTGTGGGATAACCAAAGAGCATTTTAAACTGGTGCCTGTTACTGAATATATCTGTCACATGAGATGGTAGTGAGGATTCTGACACAGGTTAACATAAAGAAGACAAAAACATTGGGGGGGGCAGAGAGTGGGGGTTTTTTGGGTGTTTTTTTTTTTGCAAATTGTTAAGAATTTCTTGGCTTGTGAGGTTGGCTGACACAGAGGTGAATGAATGTACAGTATATAGGCAAAGAAGTCATACAAGAGATAAAATGTAGAAAGCTGGAATGCTTAGGCTATGTAATGAGAAACAAAAGATATTGATTATTACAGCTGGTCATTCAAGGTAAAATAAATGGGAAGAGGAATGCAGAAAGAAGGAAAACAGCATTTTGTCCTAATATCTTAGAGATGAGTCTGGGCACAGCACAGAAGTGCTGTTTCAAATTGTTGCATCCAGAACTGGAATAAACATGGGGATGATGTCCGGTCTTTGAGAGGAGAAGGCAGCAATAAAAAGGTGCTGAAGCAGCACTTTCACTTTGTAGAATAATTGCTGTCTTTATGGTCTTCATGATCTCCCATCGGCCATTCCTCTCTATGAAAAAAAACATCCATAATGACTGCTCATCATGGTGGTGCAATCTGAGCTCACTTTGGGATGGGTGGGGAGAGATCATTAGCACAATTCTTTAAAAGCAACCTCTACATCATCATCATCATCATCATCATCATCATCATCATCATCATCATCATCATCATCATCATCATCACTTTCTAACCCAAAGAAGGGAAAACAGGGGGGAAAGGGTTTACAAATGATATTGATAGTTTGAATGATGGAATAAATCAAGTCATTTAGACTTTAGGCGTGAGCACAGAGGAAATGTCAGCATTACAAATTCAAATTACTTTCAATGATTTATCCCACTCCTATTGGTGGTGATAATTAAAGCGGTGATAATTATGTGTCAACCACAATTTTGTCTTTGTTTCGATTAGGTCAATGGTGGTGAAAAAGATCTGCATTCAGGTGGTGTCGGTGGCATTATCCATGAACCCATGTCTGACCTGATAGCTCTGCTTGGTAAGAAATTACCTTTGTTCACATGGCCTTTTGTTAGCCAGAAATTAAAATGCACATATGCCTCGCACAATTAGGATTCCTATTGTAATGTGCATAAGTACGTTAAAAATGTAACCTCTGTACTATTCAGAAGGGTTCATTTGGGTGAATGCAGTTAATTTCTAAAAGCCAACTTTGTACATCAGTGTACATGTATGGACATCTGTATTCCTCAGAGAGAGGATGAACTTTAAGAGGGATAAGTGCAAAGTTCTACATCTGCACAGGCACAGATTGCTTTTGGAACATGCAAAAGTTCTGCTCACGCACAGAACCATGGGATCTCTCCTTCTGCAAGTGGCGAAACAGTCAAGCCACCTATGCCACAGTCGAATGCTCGGGGAGTTGACTGAAGACAATTCTGGTTCTTACATTTAAAATGGCAAAAATAGCATGTGAGAGAAGAGCAGTCACTATTAAGGAAAAAAGTTCTCTGTTCTTTTTCTACAATACTAAATCTGGGATGGCCAGGGGGTTGGGGGGGGGCTGTCTGCTCCACATGCTCCAAACTATGCAACAAATGTATTTTTTGGCTCACAGGATGGCACAGTGTGTCCATGAAAGGCTTTGAGATGAAATTGGCATCTGTGTACCATCTCCCTCAAGCTTGTTGTGGCTCAACAAGCCCCTTTTAAAAAGAAAAATAGAAGTGACTATAAATATTTATTAATAAAATAAATTAAGGTCCAAAAGTGTCTGGGCTAAATGGCATGTAACGGCATGAGGCCACTGGAGTTGTATATTGTACTTTTGGAAAATGTTTCTGTCCTACAGACAGCCTTACGAATTCATCCGGCTACATTATGATACCCGGAATCTATGATGACGTTGCCCCACTTACCGATGAAGAACTGAAACAGTATGAGCTAATTGAATTCGACTTGGAAGAATACAAAGCTAATATTGGTGTAAAGGAAGTCCTCTACGATACCAAGGTACAGTATTTTTAATAAGATAGGGTGAAGTTACAGACTGCTCACTGTGTGAGTTTGCAAAGGTCTACTTGAAAGTAAGCCTGACTGAATTCAGTGGGCTTACTTCCAAGTACATGGGTATAATAAGACTGTAGCTTCAAAACACATTTTCAAATCCACTTATTTGTTTTCTACTTCTTGCCAACAGAAATATAAACAAGCAAACAAACAGAAAAAGAAGGGACTGAAATAATGTGGCACCTTAAAGACAAACTGTATATTTTAATTTGAGTCTTTGTGAATCAAATTCACTTCAGGGATCCTAACTCATTACCAAGTATGAAATCCTATTTTTGTTCCAGGAGTTTGCCACTTCTGTTAATACTGCAATTGTTTCACCTCTCCCAAGATCCCGTCCACATCCTCAGGCTGTGCTGACTGAGAAATATCCATTATAATAGGACAAGCACCAAAAAGTGCAGAGAAGGGCAACCAGAATGATTAGGGGACTGGAACACCTTCCTTACCATCTGAGGCTGCAACGGCTGGGCCTCTTCACTCTTGAACGATGGCGCCTAAGAGGTGACCTGATTGAAGTTTATAAAATCATACAGTGTGGACAAAGTGGATAAGGAAAAACTGTTTTCCCTATCGCACAACACTAGAACTAGGGGGCACTCCATGAAACTTTTGGGTGCTTGATCTCAAAATAAATAAATAAATAAGAAAAATTACTTTTTCACCCAAAGGATCACTGGTCTCTAGAACTCCCTGCCAGAAGAAGTGGTGACAGCTGTCAGCCTTGACAGCTTTAAGAAAGGATTGGACAAGTTCATGGAGGACAACGGTATCAATGGCTATCATTATAGATGCCTAAGGACAACCTATGTGTTGGAGAGATAGGCAGGATATCTATCAGTACCATTTGCAGGGAACTGTAGGCATGTGAAGACATCTGCTTGGGAATACCCTGAAGCAAATGATGAACCACTGTGTGAGACAGAATGCTGGACTGGATGAGCTGTGGCCTGTTCCAGCAAGGCTGTTCTTATGTTCTTATTTAAGAAGGGGCCAAAGTTACATCAATAGGACCTGTGTCAACTATAGCATCTATAGATACAGCATCTATATGGTAGTCATATATAATCCCAGTCTAATATATGAGGAAGTGTACTTGATTCATGAAAGCTCACTTTAAAATCTAGCAGTTTGTCTGTTTCTTCCCCCACTCTCATTTTTGTTTCTAATAAGGTTGAACAGACTAACACGGCTACTTCTCTGAAAAATTCTTATACGGTGTATGTGTTTGTTTATTTTGTACATCCCTGTAATAAAAGCTCTTAATATGGCTCATTAGCAGTAAGTCAGAACAGAGTACATCCCATTACAGGGATGGAGCGATATTTAGCCTCTTATATTCAACGAGTCCCCAACCATTAAAGCCTGTGTATTTTTTGTTTTCTTTTTGTATACCTAAGGAGGAAATTTTCTCACACTTGTGGTGCTTGCCGTCGCTATCCATTCATGGGATAGAAGGAGCTTTTTATGAACCAGGGATCAAAACAGTTATACCATCAAGAGTCACAGGGAAATTTTCAATCCGCCAAGTTCCTCATATGGACCTTTCTAAAGTGGAACATCAGGTAATATGGCTTGTATGTGTCACAGCTGTGATTCAGCCTGTTTCCAGATGGTTTAACTCTATATGCTAGTCCAACACCACGGTTTTTACACTGTAATATACCATGTAATAAGGGCAACTGCTCGTGTGCAAAAGGAATGTTTTTCTATCGCTCTGTGAATCACAAATGCAAGTTCACACATCTGTCACTAGAAGGAAAGGGGTCTAGAGTGGAGATATTGCATCTTCAATTCACAGTTTAATGCCACACACAAGAGGCTGCCTGCTTGGTGTTAGCAATCTGCCGTTGAAAGAACAGGCAGTGAGTCAATGGAAATCTGCTGTCTCAGTCAATCCTCTAGTTGCTTTTTTTCATTTGCATCTGTAGGGTTGCTGGGCTTCAGTGATGCATTGACACTGGTCTGAGTCGCTGCTGAAGTCCACTCCTAGAGAAGGAAACAACCACTTTCTTCAGCCACACCAGCTTACTTCAGTCATTCTCCTTCCATTTGAAAAATGAGGTCCTTTTCTTTTACTCCAGTGGGTAGGAAGGTATAATCATAAAACGATACTATGCCACTTGTAGGTATAATGAATGGAAAGGTTTATTTTGAGTTTAGCCCAGAAAACAAAGAAAAAGAATGTTCTCTCTTAATTCTGGAAGGATGAAACCTTCTCAAGCAGAAAATCAGCAACATTTTATGAAGAAAACAACAGTCATAGAATTAACCCCATTGTTCCATACAAAAATGTTCCCATGCAAAGCAAACTTGTCCCAAGCTGTTTGAACAATATAATCCCAAACAAACTAAATTAACCCTTTGAATGAAATCTATGGCATACAAAAACAAGGGCTATGAAGTAAACAACTGCTGCAAGTATTATCTAGCACCACATAAAACTCCCTTCAGACCAGTCAGACTCTTAAAGCAGAACTAAAAGTTCCAATTGCATGGCATCAAAGCTGTCAAATCAAAATATGATTAGAACAGAAACTGAAGTATTATATCTACCTAATCCAGGCCTGCACAACAGGTAGACCGTGGGCTACCGGTAGCCTGTGAAGGGTTCAAAAGTAGCCCGCTGGCCACCAATAAAAAACGTGAGGGGATAAGTTCTCCACCTCTCCCTTCCCCATCCCAAGGACCACCACTGCCCCAGCAAAGTTCTGGGTCTGCCAGCCCACTGTCTCAGCCGGGCAGGGCAGTTCGAGGGCCATGGCACAGTCCCCCGCTGGCCAGATGATTGGCGAACCACTGTCTTGTGACCAGCTGAATTGCTGGCATGGAGTGGAGGGGGGGAGGGGACAGCAAGAGTTGGGGTTGCGGGTGTGCCCACATCCTTTGCATGGTAACGTCTCTCCTCTTACTCCCATTGGAGAATTCCTTCCTCCCACCCTTCTTCCCTGAAGTGAGAGAGAGCCGAGGGTAGCAGTGACGGAAGTGGCGAGGGGGCTGGAACGGAGAAGGGGGGGAAAGAGGGGGAGGAGAGTCAAGTCAGGCCCTGGGCAGGTTGTAAGGGAAAGTGCACCTTTTAAAAAAAAATCTTCCAGCACCCCAGGCAAGCAGTGGTGGTGGGCTGCTTGCAAGCATGCACACCTCTCCCTTGCAACTGCTCGAGCCGGGTGCAAGGGAGGGGTGTGTATGGTTGCGTGGGTTGCCCCTTGGAAGGGGTGATCTGCGCAACCATGCACACACCTCCCTTGCACCCGCCCACACCGGCTCGATCGAGTGCAAGGGAAGTGTGTGCATGGTCAGCTTTCCCATAGAAATGCATTTAAATCTGTTCCCTCCGAAACAGATTAATTGATTTTCAATACATTCCTATGGGAAACTGCTGCTCTACTTACACTTTTTTAAAACTTATGAAGCATGTGCTTGGAATGGATAAAATTCATAAGTAGAGGTATTAGTGTAGTGGCCCTCAGGCACTTTGGGCCAGAAAAAGTAGACCTCGGCCTGTTCAAAGTTGTTCAGCCCTGACCTAATCTAATGTATAGGTGTGAAGCCCTTGATCCTCTAGGTCCAGACAGCCAAGGTCAGCCAAGCCTCCTCTCTAGATCCCAGATGGACTCTGGAGAGGTTCCGTGGGAGGTTAGTTAGGAGAAGGAAGAGTTAATGAGACCAGCTTCCTTTTTCAAGGGAAGGAAAGAGAGGAGGAGGAAGCCTCTCATCTCACAGTACAGTGGCTTTTTGTTCCATCGACACTCCTTAAATTTCCCATGTTCTGATTAATTTGTTTACCTTCTTCCCCATTTGCTAACCACAAGCTAGTTCTTCATTGGTGAATAACAGGGTGGAGCCAAAACATGCGGAAACAGTTCTCTGTTGATTTCAGGGGGGGTGGGGAGACATAATCCTACACTCTGTATCTCTGTGGAAGGAACACCTCAGGCTCATCCCAGGGTAACAACTTTTCCAAGGGTCTATGCATCATGTATCCATCTCCATACTGGCCCATTGTTTTGGGCTCAAAAAAGCTGTGTCAGTACCATAAAGTTCTTCCCAGCATCCCATTTTCCAGGGTTCTAGCATTTCCTGCCCTACATGAGATCCAAGCCTGTATCTGAGCCACCTTCTTGTCCCTTTTCTCCCAGTCGTTCCCCCTTTGAGCCCCCTGTTCCTGACATACAAGTGTCTTCAGGATAGGACCGGAGTAACACACATATTAGTACAGAGAGGACAGTCCTGCTTCTATTCTTCTCTCTTGCCTTCTCTTCCACCCCGGCTACCATCCATTCAGTGGATTTTCTGCAGGAGAGAGTCTAGGAAGGGGCTTTTTTTCTCAGGCAGGCTTCCAGTGTGTGGTTGGAGCCCCCAATTGATTAGATTTTCCAATCCAGTGGAAGCCTGCTTTGGTGGCAGCAGTATTCTTCTAGCCATCCTCTTTTCAAAATCTTATGTTGAGTGCGCACACGTTGGGATGTAGTTTTGACGAGATACATGATGGGTCATGGGCCAGCAGGCATGGCTCCATTCACTCCCATGGGGAGAAGGACTGAAAGGGGTCCCTGTTGCTTGCTCACCCTTCCTGATCCACCACAGATTGGTAACTCCATTCCCCTCCCTGCAGTTTACAATTTCTCCTATAAACTGTAAATGATATGAGGTTGGTCAGAATTCCCTGTGTATTTATTCACCTTGTCCAACTCCTTCCCCTTCCCCTCTGGCTTTCCACTATTCATTTAAGTCTTCCTTTCTCACTCAGCTCCTGGTCATCCTCCACTTTGTTACCTTTTAGCTTTGCTCCCTCTTTGGAGTAACTTCACACCCCAGAGTGAACAACAATGTTGGGGGTTTCACCATCATGAGCATCATACATATCAGTATTACCCCTTAAATACTTCTATTGAAAATGTTTTTATTTTGTTTTTAGGTGAAAGAATACTTAGAAGGCGTGATCTCAAAACGAAAAAGCCCAAACAATTTAACAGTGTCTATGCAAATGGGTGCAATGCCATGGGTTGCCAATGTTAGGGACCCACAGTACGAAGCTGCTAAAAGGGCAATTAAAAAAGGTCTGAACTATTTTTTATTTTTTGCATGCAAATATATTGTGTTTTTTGATTGGCCCATTGTTTTGGGCCACTCAGTCACCTTTAGCAGTCGCTAAAGTCTAGTAGTGAGTCACAATTAAAATCAGGTCCATTGACAATGAGTGGGGATTTGGAGTCAACTCCTCTGTAAATTCCATGGATTCAATGGACCCAATCCAGGCATGTTCAAACTTTGGCCCTCCCAGAATTCTAAGCTTAGATTTCCAATGACAAAGGGTTGTGGGAGTTGTGGTCCAAAACGTCTGGTGGGTCAAAGTTTGGACATGCCTGACCTAATCTATTTGCTGCTTAATTGGATGTGAGTTACTTATCGGATTTTAGCCATTGTCTCTATTTCTCTATTCCTGTAGATTAGTGTAGAATGAGTTGTAATAATTTATTATTTAATGTTTAATTATGCTTCTTTTAATACTGTAAGCCACCTTTTAGAGAAAGGCAGCATACAGGTATTTTAAATAAATGCATAAATGCATAAAAAATAATGCCATAATCTGTAGCAGGAGAAAAGTCGTGCTATTAGGGAAGAAGGCCAATGATTCTTTTCTCTCACCAAAACAAACTAAACAAGAAAACAAGGCAGTGTTATGCATGCTGAGTTGTACACAGAGCGGAAACAGAGTATGGAAAATATACCTTTTGGTATACAACTCACAGAATCCTGTAGCAGCTGGGGGATTATGAGAGCTGTGGTTGAAAAATAATAGTTCTGTGTTGATGTGGGAACACCAACTCACCTGGTTTGCAGACTGCTGGTGGGATTAGGGAGTCAGGGAGGCATCCGCCATGGCAGTGTGGCTTTGGGAAGTTTCCGGGTGAACCTAATGACGCATTTCACACAATGGCTAATGTACTGCATGGCTAGCCAGTCAGGTTAACTTGGATGTACCGGGAGCAAGACGAAGGAAGAGGGTTCTGGAGGGGTGCAGACTTCATTCTGGTTTGTGTCAGCCTCAGCCACTCAGTCTTCTTTGGCCTTCTTCCCACCTACTCTCTCTATAGTCCGGTCAAGGAATGTGGAGTCTTCTGATGAAGAAGTTAAAGATATGATGGGCCAATGGGTAAAGCATTTTGGCTATACAATAGATTTAGAACAACGGGAGAAAATGTGGACTTTTAATTACAAATTAACAGTAGCAGTAACATATAAAGAAAATTTACTTGAAATGTTCTACAGATGGTATAGGACACCAGCTATACTTGCTAAAATGTATCTCAATCTTTCAGGCAAATGCTGGAAATGTAAAAGTCTGGAGGGTACATTCTATCACTGTTGGTGGACTTGTGCAAAAGCTAAGAGTTATTGGGTCATGATTTGTACCTGGTTAAGACAGACAACAAAGCAAAACTTAAAATTTAAACCTGAAATATGCCTATTGGGAATTTTGCCAAAAATTGGAAATAAAGAAAATAAGTATCTAGTGCTACACATCTTAACAGCAGCAAGATTGGTGTGGGCACAGTTATGAAAAACAGATAAGATACCAACAGAGGAGTTGATTAAAGGGAAAATTTTGGACTGTGCAACTATGGATATATTGACATATAAACTAAAAGAGAAGGAGGAATGTAAATTTGCACAGATATGGAATTTATGCTATACTTGGTTAGACAATAGAAAAGAATGAGATGAAGTAGTAATTGTCTGATAAATTTCAATTTGTTAAGGTAAATAAGATAACAATTAACTCACTGATAAGTGACATGACCAAAAAAATATTACGGTAGTGTACTGTATATAATATAATAATAAAATATGGCGGGGGGGTATGGAGTCTTCTGACCTATAGTGGATGAGGAAAAATAGGAGATGCTGCTTAATTTTTACACTGTACTCATATTTTATCACAACCATATTATGATATGTATGATGTAGTTGGACAATAGAGCAGATCTATTTCTGTGTGTCCAAATCTGATAGTCCAGATTCCAAGAGCCAGGAAAGGACAGCCTGGCTCAGATGCAGCAAGTCAGACTTTGTAGTAACAATTTGTCCACCAAGTGGTCCCCAGTTCTTGTCACACCCTGGTCTGGGCAGGTTGGTTAATCAGGCAGCAGATGCCTGGTTCCACCCCCTTTACAGTACCCGGTCTCTGCAGGCATAAGGGATAAAGCTGTGAACATATTTTGTCCATCCACATGGTACTTTGGGTGTCTTCCTTTTGTACTGTCCTTTGCATTGCCACTGAGATTGCAATCACAATAATCAATCCTAATTTGAACAATAAATTAAATTGGTTTCATTGCAATAACTCCACCTTAGTGATTCACTATGCTAGAAACAGTATAATGCAGGCATGTCCAATCTTCGGCCCTCCTGATGTTTTGGACCACAACTCCCAGAATTCTAAGCCTGTATTTCCAATGGCAAAGGACTGTGGGAGTTGTGGTCCAAAACATCTGGAGGGCCAAAGTTTGGTCATGCCTGGTATAATGAAACATAAAGCCCTCTCTGTGATATGTCCACATGCTGCTATTATTATTATTATTTTTAAACCACTGTGATAACATTCTGACTCCTTATGAAAAGAAATGTGTTCTTTGCTTCCTCTATTTCAGTTTTTAACCAAGATCCAGATATGATTCGAGATGGATCAACAATTCCAATTGCCAGAATGTTTCAGGATATAACCAAGAAGAGTGTGTTGATGTTCCCAATTGGAGCAGCAGATGATGGAGAACACTCCCAGAAAGAGAAGATAAGCAGGTTCACAAGTCAGACCAATTCCATAACCATATATTGGGAAACAATGTATTTGAAGCAGAGATAGGAAAAGTTACTGTTTTGGTCATAAATTCCCCAGGCAGCTTTTCCAAGCTGTCATAGAATCCAAAAATGCATACATATGTTACATAGTTATAAAGTAAATGTTCCAGGCCTTGGTGTTAAACCACACTATTTAGATTCCATGCTCAATCCAAATGTTTCTACTTTTTCCCCAAAACTGATATGCAGATAGTGTTGTCTGTGACCTCAAATTCTCTAAGACCTGATCAGATAAGGCACTTCAAAGCAACATTGAATCCTTTTGCATTGTCTGGTCATTTATTATTTATTTTTTCTTGAACAGATTCAACTACATTAATGGTGCAAAGGTATTTGCCTCTTTTTTACTGGAGATCTCGAAGATCCATAAGGAACTACAGGAAACTTCCAACTTGAAGACTGTGACATGAACTAAATAAAGCACCAATTGCCTACTAATTTTATATCTATCTTATGGCTTAATAACTCCCCTAAAATTCTATTTCCAAGGCTGGTTTTCACTTGTGCACTATCTGTTGTCACTTAAGTCTATATCTATTAAGTCATTCCTGTCATTTAGCACCTTTAAATGGTATCTGTAGTTTCTGAAAAGAAATTTAGCATGGCTGGCCCAAAGCATTTTGCTGCCTGAGGCAAAGGCGAAGATGGAACTCACTTTAAATGCATGGAGGTCAACCGGTCTGACAGTTTAAAGTTATTTGGGCACCGGTGATAATTCATTGCACCTGCATACTCCACCACAGGACAGGCTACGTGGCACAGAGCATTACGTGCGCCCCATGCTGCATCTGATTTGGAATTGGCCCTTAAAGTAACTGAGATGAAAGTACGGCATTTACTTATATGAATTAACTTATTGAATTGACAACAGAGCTGAGGGGAGCTAGTGGTGGCATTATATTGCCATTGCCTTGTTTTGTTTTGTTTTCATGCCAGATTGAATATGATTTGGTACTTTAGCTGAAAATATGAAATGAACTAGATATGAATAGGAACACATAACTATTCATTTATAATGAAGTACGATTATTTAATGATGTCTTTGACTATACAGTAGTTACTGAATGTATGTTATCTTCACATTATTCTTGTCACTCATTCCTCAGTCACATTATGCCATCAATATCTATTTATAAAAGATATCAAATCAGCCTTTTATGTTTTTTGGTGACATTTGAGTAAGGTTGTTGGAATATTTACTTCCTGAACTTTGATTGGAAAAAACCCCACTGAAATATTTTTAGCTAAGTTTTCATTTTGAACCTAGAAACCTAAATGTTATTAAAACGTTTCTACATTAGCCTTCTTCAACATGGTACCTTCTAGCAGCTGTTGGACTACAAATCCCAGAAATGCTGTTCAGCATATTTATGATTAACACGAAGGATGAGATTTTAGTACAGCATCTCCAGGGGCACCAGAATGGGGAAGGGATATATAAATCCCCAAAATCAAAAGTTAAGTTATAATGCAAAGCATACACCAACATTATTGTCATACCACAAATCAGATCAAGGATCCAATTTATAGAGAATGAGTTCCACATATTGGAAGCAGAAGGAGCTGCCCACATTGGTGCCTTACTGTGAAGGAAGCTGCCTTTCAGTTTATAATAAAATTGTGAAGGATTAGAAATAATAAATCAAGTGTTGCATAGTTATCCGAAACACCTTAACTGAGAAAAAAGTTAGCAAACCATTTCTAGAGAGCTTGGGCTTGTGAGGAGATCAGTTTTTGCTGAATAAATGAAATTTTGCATTTATCTATCATTTGAAGAGCAAAAGCACAGGCAACCTGCTAGGATGACATAAAACAACAACTTCTAAATCCTCTATCTGTTATGTCTGTTAAATATACAAACTGGGAGGCTATCCAATAAATCTGGTTCATGAGATCAATAGATTGTTTGAGTCATATAATGTTGCTTCAAAAGAACCAAGCAACATTGGGCGTTTATACACGACCCCTAAGCTCCGCCGCAAATGGCTGCAAGGTCCGGACCTTAAAAATGTTTACCCACCAGCTCTGGACTTTGCAGACAATTAAGTGCGACCCCGCCCACTTTAGCAAGACCAAACAGCAGTTTTCTTGTACCTGCTTTTTGGAGGTGACAAATATTTGATCCGGTGTAAGGATAGTGAGTGCGGGGCTCTCCTGGCTTCCGTTTGTTCTTTTTTTGCGCCCCGCCCCTTTAAGAGATCTGAATGCTGCCCGGAACAAAAGGGAGGTAAGAAGGCATTCTTTTCTTTCTTTTTTCTCCGTCCCTCAGGCAGCCAGCAACCAGGAAGTGCCGAGGGGGGTGGGGACAGAGGAAGAGCGAGGAACCCCTAAGATCTCTGGTCCGAATTTAAGTGGCCAGCGGATCTTAGGGGTCATGTAAAAAGGCCCATTGTTTGTTTAATTATATACATCTGAAATAAACAAGAGCTTGAAGCTTCTCCCAAATTGGACATTTACTTTTAGGAATTAAGATTATAACTGTTTGTTCACTGCAAGTAAACAATTTCCTAAGAACCTCATGTTACCTTTAAAGTTACTCTTCCTGTTAATATAATACTAGGTCAGGAATTTGTGTTCTGATGAGATTTGGAGACAAGATAGGAACCAAGATATTGTGGTTTGATTTATGGAGGAACCACAGAGAACACAATGTTCACAGGCAAATATTCTCATTTTTGTAAACACAAGAGCAAACTCTAAACGGCAGCATGACAAAAAAAAACCCTGCTGTTTGAAAATGTTAGTTAGCTGTTATGCAAAGAGACACTCTAATTTAGACTTGGAACATATAGTGCTAGTATACTTCTGTTGATTTGGGGTATCTGGAGCCAGTGTTTTAAAGATCAAATCCCTACCATCCTTTCCAGCAGAGGGGTCAGATGATATTATCATGGAATCACAGAAATATCAAGTTGGAAGGGGCCTACAAAGCCATCAAGTCTAACTCCCTGCTCAAGGCAGGAATACAAATAATAGGATGCCTGCCCGGTGGTTGTTGAAATTTGTGGAGAATGCCTCCAGCATTGAAGCACTCACTCGTGGTGATGATATGAGTCATGCTAAATCAAAACGGGAGAAAGGCAGGTGCCTGGATTGTCACATTACCCAGAACAGTATATTTCCTGTGGCTTGAAGGGACAGACCAGAACCAATCCAAGATATTTTGCCCCTTGAAACAAAGTGTAAATTGGTGTCTTCCACCATTCCATACACAGGAGCTGCTCTGATTGATAGTCAGATATTATTTCAATATTGAGAAAAAAAATGGCTGCTGTTGCTGTTCAGTCGTTCAGTCGTGTCCGGCTCTTTGTGACCCCATGGACCAGAGCTCGCCAGGCCTTCCTATCTTCTACTGCCTCCCGGAGTTTGGTCAAATCCATATTGGTTGCATCAATGACACCATCCAACCATCTCATTCTCTGCCATCCCCTTTTCCTTTTGCCTTCAATCTTTCCCAACATCAGGGACTTTTCCAAGGACTCCTCTCTCCTCATGAGGTGGCCAAAGTACTGCAGCCTCAGCTTCAAAATCTGTCCTTCCAGTGAACATTCGGGGTTGATTTCTTTCAGGATGGATAGGTTTGATCTCCTTGCAGTCCAGGGGACTCTCAAGATTCTCCTCCAACACCACAGCTCAGAAGCATCGATTCTGCGGCGATCAGCCTTCGTTATAGTCCAGCTCTCACTTCCATACATCACTACTGGAAAAACCATAGCTTTGACTATCCTGACCTTAGTTGGCAAAGTGATGTCTCTGCTCTTTAGGATGCTACCTAGGTTTGCCATTGCTTTCCTCCCAAGAAGTAGGCATCTTTTAATTTCATTGCGGCAGTCGCCAGAACGTTGCTGCAGAATGGCAGGATTCACTAAATTAGCTTTGGGGTGTTGCAAGGTAAGCTGCCCAGCATTCAAAGATCCACCGTCCAAGCCCTCATTGCTGCCCCCATCCCCTGCCTGGGGCAGCTGCATCATTTGATTAACAAAAGGGCCAGCCTGGAGAAACTGAACTAACTTCAAGAGGAACTAACTAGGGATGGGGCCAGATTAATTTCCAGTTTGAAATACTGTAATATCCTAGCTAGGAAGAAGCGGCAAGAAATGCCCTCTCATGCAATGAACCTGTAACAAGGAATGGGGAGAGAACAGGGAGATCTGGCACAATGTGCAATGTCTTTGTACAGTCTGTTCCATTATTAAGCGCAAGGCCTGCACTTTGATTAATGTTTCCACAAAGATCCCCATCTCCCTGTGGCATATGTGCGTCTTTCCAAGTTGTTAATCTCTTTGGACAGCAATCTTTACCATGCTTCTCTTTAGGTGACAGAACCAAATTTTGTAAAAATGCTTTTGTCAATATGTAATTTAAAGCTGTTAAAAAGCTTTTCAATACATCTGTCTTTGCTGGTACAGTCCTCTGTGAAGCATTAATTGCTTGGAGCATTTCATCAGAATCAGCTGCTCTGATGCTAATTACACTGGAAAACCACTAAAACTAAAAACAGAACAATTATAGGACATTAATATGTGAGAACTTGCTTGTGGCTATTTCTGATGAGTCTAGCTGGAAAGGGATCATCCCTCTGCAATCATAATTGCAGTTTGATTATCATCTCAGGAATAAAAGCACTCATGAGCAGTTAGCTTCTAAAATTCCATTAAGAATGCTTTCTGTGCCATAACATTTGTACATTTTGTTTTCTTTCTGTATACGAACACTTGCTTTTCTTTGTAACTTTTTCTCAGTTTCCAGAAGATGTTGTATATTTTTGTACTGTAGAAAAGGCAGAAACACTCATTGCTTTTGTGATGTGTGTGTGGTTGCTGGTATTTGTTTAAATGTGGCAAACAGCATCACAGCTGCCTGTAAGCCAGTTTCTCCATATCCACTAGGTACGTATGTGTGTGAAGTCACAGAAGAGCTGGGAAATGGCTACAACCCAATCCTTGTATACTTGGAGTAGCCAGTAGGTTGGCTCTGTGTTGTCAGAAATGGCCCTCTTTCCTGTAACTTGGAAAGTTACTTTGGGGGCCCATGTAAAGTAACTTTTCCAAGCTTCAACTAGAATCCTGAGAATTCCCCCAGTCAATGGCAAAGCTGGCTTGGGAATAATGCACACAGTCCAAAGTAATTTTTCCAAGTACCTGTGCATATTGGCTTTTTCAAGGATTTTGCAGGCAGATCTTCCCTGTACTTTCCTTCCACCTGCAACATTTGTCACAATTTACCTCTGCTGGGGTGAATTTTTTTTTAAAATTTTAAAAATAATTTCCCTTGTTTTCTCCCTTGCTCTTATTGGGTTGCTGTAGCTCCCCCCCCACCATAGGTTTTATGTGAAACCCCCTTTTGGAAATAATCTTGCAGAATTGTTATCTCCACCTGCAGACATCTTATAGAAGCGCCAAATAACATCATATTCAACTGGGCAGTAGGATAACATAAAATGTATTTCCAGATGAATCTAAATCATTGGCTTGTTTGGTTCATGGACTATCTATTGTGACTCTTAAGGGCTTTAGATAAAGATTTGGGGAGGGAGAGACAATCCCCTATCTAATTCCCAAGGAATATGAGGAGAAACTGGCCCAGTTATTTTATTACAACTGCATTAAGTTTATTTGTATTAGTTGTTTGCAGAATGATACAACATCAAATCAAGGACAGCAAAACTGGCGGTGTGATATATATCTAGTGGAGACTGCTTAGATAAAATAGTTCCCCTCACTTGACCACTTTTCTGGATTTTGTTCTAGGCAAATTGTTCAGTTTTGAAAAGAGACCAGTTCCTTTGCAAACAGGGATGATGTCACCATTTGGGCATCCTTGCCTAGTTGCTATGCCTCCACTATTCTGGCAGACCACTTCTACCTGCTCTGGTCTTTCCTTTAGACAAAAATTTAGAACAATGCTCAGAGCAGCCTTTTAATTTCTTACAAAGCAATCCCATCCCAGCATCTTTGAAGGGAAAATAAATCTGTAAAATTAGAATAGCAGCTACATGCAGCTGCCCAGCAATACTCAAAGGGCCATTCAAAGCACTGCAATCATTACCCATTGCTGTGCAGGGCCACATCAAAGCCTGCTGGAAATCTGCTGATGGAAGGTGAAACCCACCAGCCTGAACTCTGTACTGTGCTCCTGTGTGTGTGCATTTGTTTGTTCACATACTGAAGAATCTGTACCCTCTGAGGTAAACCCCATTCACCTCACTGAAAAATCATCCATTTCCTAAAGTACTGGCAAGACATATGGGCCGATGCTATGGAATACCACATGCAGCCAGAGTTTGAATTTTTCCTGGGTCACAGAGGGTTCTCTAAGGTCCTGTAACCAGCCAACCTAGTACTGTGTCATTTCTGGTTATGCCCTCCTACTTACTGGGGTGAAGAAAGGACCTCTTTTTCAAGACTATGGGGGCAAAAGGGATTTTTCTGATAACAGAAATTAGAACTTGAAATGTTCACAGTCAACCTTTTCCAAATTCGGCACAGAGCCATCCCATACTGTCTACAATCACTCCGTCGAATATTATGAGATTCAAGAAAAGTTACATTTTTTTCTTCAGACTGCTTCCTCCTATCTGTAATAGCTTATACTAGGATACTGTTTTGGCTGGCCACACATTATTAAAAGTACACTCCTGTGCACCTCTAATGTGTGGTTCATTGATATGCCACTGCTTAGCTCACTGAATGAGCCAAAAGCTCAATCAAAATCCTTATTTGGCTAGCCAAGATATACATGAGTGTACAAAGATTTGTGAAGGTTGTAGCATAAAGACGTTACCTACCACTAAATCTGACTAGCTTTTTTTTAAAAAGTGGTAGTGGTGGGGAGGTGGTTCAAAAATTAACAAATTGTTTGGGCAGATTAAACAAACAGCGGAATGTGGGAGAGAAATTGGGTAATTAGCTTGTAAGGCAAAAGCTTCCTGGAACCTTAGTTTCAGTTTAGTTTCTGTTTGCTGATTTAACTGGCAAAGACAGTACGAAGAAGTTATTCTACTGCAAGTTTCTACCACCATGGTGAGGATTGCCATTTTCTTTGATTGCTGCAATTTCTTTGATTAACTGCAATTGTTAAAGAGGGGTGTGGAAATTTGTAGTGTAGGTACCTGTATACGCAATAAGGTTTGATAATAATATAATTTTATAAAAGGTAATCCTATTCTTGGATGACTAGAATACTTTTCACTCTTCTGCTGGCTCTAAAGTGTTTGTCAGGAGGCAGGGGCCTGACAGGAGAAGACAAGCATCTCCTCTAGCAGCAAGTGGTGAGAGAAAAACTAGTGGCAAACTTCAATTGAATTCCACAGTGATTTCCTCCTGTTCCAGCACAGAGCTGATATACCCCACAACCTGCTTTGGTTTCCCGAAACTCACCCACTGCTTCACATGGGGTGGCAGAAACTCTCCCATTGCTACCAGAAAAACTGTCAGTAGTCAGCTTCTGTACTGGGAACAAGGGAGGGGAATTATCTTATCTTAAGCTTATGGGATGGAATTGTCCAACCCTGCCAGGAGCAGAGAGAAATGGAAGAAGATAGAAGACAGAGAGAAGAAGGTTGAGAGGAGATTTATTTTGCTATCTCACCTGGGGGAAGATCTGGATGTTGTGAAAGTCCGGCTTTTCTTCTTTCTTGGTCACATGACTGAAGATGTGGGATCTCCGTTTCCACGTATAAGGATTTTTAAAAAAGCGCCAACCAGCTCCAGGGCCAGCACGTGGCGCTAGGGGAAAAATGAATAATAATAATAATAAAACAGCGCTGACAGCCCGAAGGCCAGCTGCTCAGTGCTGGGGGGGGGATATTTTTTTTAAAAAAATGCCATCCAGCCCCAGGACAGTGCTAGGAAAAAAAAATTTAAAAAAGAGAACACACAGCACTGACAGCCCGAAGGCCAGCTGCTCAGCACGGGGGGGGGGGGATTAAAAAGAAATAAATAAATAAGTGCCAACCAGCCCCAGGACGAGCTGGTTAATGCTAGGGGGGTGGAGCAGAAAACCGGATAATCTGCAAGCTCCCATGGACTTCTGGCTTGCAGTTTTTACCTGAGCAAAAAATTCCCAACTTTGCCGGTAGGTCTTGGAAAAATCGCTAAAGGGGGCATAATCGGGTTTTTTTAAAAAGCCCGGTAACCATGGGGACAAGATTTTTGGAAACACTTTATCTTGAAATTTAATCAGCATTTTAAAGGATGTGTGATAGAGCCCTTAGAGAACAGAGGAAGATGAGCAACAGAGCTCTCCGGAAAGAGAGGAGGAACAGAGGATCACACAAACTACACTTAAGATTAAACACATTGTGTATAGATACTTATTTACTTTAACTTTTACATGGGCTCCTGATCTGAACTGAGACTAAAACCCATGGGGAGAGGAATTATCCTTCTACTTTTCAAACTCTTGAATATGTATGAAGTGAATCCCAGGTGGGAAGCCAGTGGATGGAAACGTTATTCCTCCCTTCCTCATCTACAGTGGTTCCAATCTATTATTATTATTATTATTATTATTATTATTATTATTATTATTATTATTATTATTATTATTATTATTATTATTATTATTATTATTACCACCACCACCACCACCACCACTACTACTACTACTACTAAAAAAAAATACACAGCTGATGATGGCATCAACCTTATGCCGTGTAGTTACACAAACAAGATTCCAGCTGGTGGGTCAGCTAGGATGATGGTAAAATACACACCAATGGCTTCCTGCTTTACAGTTCTGTCTCCCATTTAAAGACAGAGCCAGACTAGTGGAGAACACTACACTGCCTTTAATTGTTGCATTATTGTATACTTTGCCCTGAGCGTGTTAGTACGGAGAGAGAGAAAAAATTAAACTGCAATGGGCTCAACAGTTATTCCATAAACATTGCTGCTGATGGTGACAAATGTTGCCACCTGAGCATTGCCCCAAGCCTATTCTAGGCTCTTCCTCATTTGACCACCCCTTGGGGTGATGTTATTTTGTTGTTCAGTTGGTTTTAGCATGTGAGAAAGCAGCCAGCCCAGGCCATGCAGTGCTTGCGTCCTGTTCTTCTCATGTGTCCTCAACACAGCATAGCAGTGGCTTTATTGCAACATCTGTTTGACCTGGTAGTGGCAGAGTAGTGTGTGTGACTAACAGCAAGGTGTTGCAAGAAACAACTGTGGGTCACATACGCCTCCTTTTAGCCCTGTCCCCAGTACTAAGATTTCTGAAGAGTGTGTGTGGAACATGGGTATGTGTCATCTCATGGGATGATACAGTCTCATTAGATGCTATTCTGGATTCAAAGTGGATCAAAGTGAAAAAATAATCTAGATTCAGATCTGTACAGATAAATGTTTAGAATACAGTGCCAAGAACCATGGAAAATAACCACAATAAGACCATATTTTGCTTTCAGATTATACTGATATTTCACCTCCTTTTCCTAATTACTGCGGGAGCACCACCAAACCCTACAGTGTTTGAAGACATCATCAGACACCAAGAAGAATATGTGCAGGTACAAGGGGAGCATCTGCTCTAGCAGCAGTCTTGAGATAAGCTGGAAAAGTACAGTGAAGGAGAATACCCAGTACAGTGATTCCAAGCCCAGAGAATGTGTACCCCCGGGGGTACAAACTAGGACATTTTAGGAGTACAAGAGCGGGGGGGGGGGTGAATCATGGCAGAGAAAGGCACACATGTTAACAATACAAGACAAGATGCAAGTCAAAAGTTGTGAAATTAATTGAATAGTTTCCCCATTATTTAACTCCAAGAAAATCCTCTCTTTGCTATTATGGCAAATTGTGTGGAGTTCCTCCCTAAATAATGTGTTGTGAACACACCATGTCGATCACATGCTCAGCGGCATGCCCCTCGATGAATGTTAATATACTGTATATGCACTGTCTGTTCACCTTATTACTCCATTGTTTTTCTAATCCCAGCAATGAGCTATTTAGTACATTATATAAATTTGAAATAACAGCAACCATATTCATTTCTAACATTTTGCTGATATGAGGGGTACAATTTGAAGGGAAATGGGCTGCCAAGGGGTACACAGTGATAGAAGGTTGGGAACCACTGACCTAGACAATGGATTTTTACTGACCATTTCCTTTTTCCATAGAGACTGAAAGAATGGGTAGCCATTGAGAGTGACTCAAGTGACTCTCAGAAGAGGGGAGAGGTGATCAGAATGATGCATTTAGCAGCCAAAAAGCTAAAGGAGTTAAATGCAACGGTTGAGTTGGTAGAATTGGGCAGGCAAAAGGTAAGCCTTTCCCATTGTTTCAGGATGAGATCTGTATTTGTAAGGCTCAAATTAAATTCTCTGAAGTGAATTTGTTAACCTTTAAACCCTAGAGAACTAATCTCCATTGTGAACACTGAACATGCAGGATTTCTCCCTGGTACTTCAGGCTCTTTCTCTGAACTCCAGTGTAGATCAAGATTAGGGAAAAGATAGGAAAATTCCCTCAAGTGCTGAGATTCCTTTCCTTTTAGGATGATGTTGGCAGTTGGGTGTCTTGATAATCTTTCAGAGAAGTCTCATTGTAACTCAAAATCAGGCTGATAACATATTTATATAACATGCATCTTACAACTGATTCAGATAAATAAAACTAAAATAACCAATCTTCAGCATCAACTTCAACATTCACTGTCAAGATTTTATTTAGATATTTTTTGTTGTGTGTATCTTTTATAAAGCGTTATAAGTATCTGTGACTTAATGTACCACCTATGTTCTAGCTACATGGATATGAAATTCCTATCCCACCAATAATTCTAGCCAGAATTGAAAAGAATCCTAAAAAACCTACAGTGTGCTTTTATGGACATCTGGATGTGCAGCCAGCCAAATTTGAGGATGGATGGTCAACACAGCCATACAATTTGACAGAAATAGATGGTAAGCATTTATGTTTATTAAAATTTTATCATATGATAGAGGCAGTATGGTACTCAATATCACCCACTCAGCAGCAACAATGGAAGAGTGATACTGCACATTGACAACCCTGATTGTGAGTTTCCTGAAGATATATCTGAATTGTCACTGAGAAAATAGTATAGGATCAGGATGCTGGAGAGCTAGTCTGATGCACATAGGAATAAAGCAAAGCAAAAGCAAAATGTGCTGCTTATGTATCACCCCATAGCACGAAAAACACTATCTGGGCAGTTTACAAATTATGGTAACTGTGCAAGCTACACAGCCCATCACCAAGAAAGCTAGGTACTCAATTTACTCACTTTGGAAGGATGGAAGGCTGAGCAAACCTTGAGCCACCTACCTGGGATTGAACCCAAGTGCTGCATCCTGAGGCTCTTGTTTTCTCTGCCGTTTGTGAAAAATTATGAAATTGGCAGGTGGGTGAGTTACCACTAATGCTATTGTGTTAGCATTAGTAACTCCCCAGCCTGTTTTTTCTAGCACTTTATGAGAGGGTAGAATGTACCTAGGCAATTTTAATTATTTCTGTAGCTTGGAGAACTTCTATTACAAGCAGATGTAGGTTTCATTTTAGTGTCAATTCAAGCTGTTTCCAGGGGTGTAATTATCTGTATTTTTACTTTTTATGGTTGCTTCTAGGATCGAATAACCCAGCAAACCTGCAGTGAATGTATTACAGTGGACCCTTGTATAACAAGCAGCTTGTATAAAATAAAATTTGTACAACATAAAAATTCCGGAGATAGGAGAAATTTGCTTAACATAATCGCCTATGGGGAAAATCCATACAACATAAAAATGGGATCACTCTGTTTTCAATGCATTCCTATGGAAATTTGTATAAAGGAAAATTTGCTTAACATAATTTCATTTGGAACAAATTAATTCCTTTATACAAGGTACCACTGTATATGTATAATACTTAAATGAAGTCAATGTAAATATTAGAATCTAGTGGTGATTGTCTCAAAGAGGAAGTCCTGTGCATCAGGTGCTATAAGAACTGAGTGTAACAATTGGGACCCCTTCTCTTTTCCAAGAAAGAGTTTGGATTTAGGTCACTGGGCATTTTTCTTTCCAAGGCCAGAGGGAATCTGGATCTTGGGAAAGTTCAGATCTAACTCAAATGTCAAGCCTTTAGAGACTGTGGTTGGACGTCATCTTCTTCACCCAGTTTGCAGCATGGGGATATGGCCTCGGCAAATGCCAAAGCAGGACCTGCTATTCTACTAGGTTTGGTATTATGATTTCATATTTCTTTTCAAGGCAATCTGTACGGGCGTGGAACTTCTGATGACAAAGGGCAGGTTCTGGCTGTACTGCATGCAGTAGAAGCTCTTCAGAAACATGTATATGACATTTCTTCACTATTGTTTCTCATTTGCTGTGATCTGCAATTTAAAAACACCCTGGTAAGAAAACCTGTTCAAATTTTATTCTCTGACAGGAACTCCCGGTGAACGTGAAGTTTATATTTGAAGGTATGGAGGAAGTGGGATCCAATGGACTGTTCACACTAGTTGAACAGAGGAACAATACATTTTTTTCAGATGTTGATTACATTGTGGTCACCGATACTTCATGGCTCAGCAGCAAACCGGGCATCACGTATGGAACAAGGGGGAATTGCTACTTCTTTGTGGAGGTACGGAATGGAGAACAACTTGTTAATATACTGATTTTATAGATACACCATACAAATATTTAGCCAAGCCTCAGGTGAGGGGGGGGGAGTGTTTATAGAATGTATTCATCACTCAGAAGTCTAAAGAATCAACACGTGTGGAGAAAGAGGGAATGTTCCAACCCAAGGCTCTGAGTAGTTTATCCTCCTGATGTTGATTCTTCTATCAGCTTATATCTGAATGAGTTCTTGAGCTCTTCAGAAATGTGCCTAGAAAATAAATGGATCAACACGAATACAGTTTCAGTGTCAGTACTGTATATTTACTCCATTCATTGATGACTGCATTTTCACAAAGATGATAAGTAATTGCTATGATTAAAACATACATCTGGTATCACAGTAGTCTCTTACTTTCTTACTTCAACTATCTTCATAAAAACTAAAAAAAAAAAATACATTCTCTTCTTTTCCAGCCACTTTATTTCCCAACCAAGAGCTTAATCTTCTGAATGAGTTAATATTTCTCTCTTCGACAACAGTTGTGGCCATCCCCAGAGCTCATGCTAACTGCCTAACGATATCTTAGTCCTTAAAAACATTTGTTCCATCCTTTAAAAGAAGGCAGTTAAGGGCAGGTGATCCTAACCAGAATTCTACTACAACAGAGATTTTTATTTAAAAAAATCTCCTTTTAAAAATATGTGTGAGTTAAAATGCCTATCTCAATTCCCTGTTCTCAATACTTGAACATGTCTTAATTGTACTGGACTGCATATTATCCTCATTGCTGTAAGCCACCTTGAGTCCTTTTCCAAGGAGAAAGGCGGGGTAAAAATACTCTAAAATAAATAAATAAATAAATAAATAAATAAAATAAATAAATCTTATAATGTTAAATTCTTTTCAAGTCATGAGCACAATGTGGTTAATCAAACAGTTATGTTTCTTCCTTTCTTTGGCAAAGGTTTTGTGCAAGGTGACTTACTAGTTCCAGAATGTTGCTGGTGCTTTTTGGCAAGGCCTGGAAGTGCAGTGAGGCAAGATTTATTCCTTTTATTTTTGGAACAGTCTTGATGTCCTGAGAACCCCTATCCTTCTTTATACCTTTGTGTGATGCTAGATATATATCAAGCATGTAATTTAGGTTATGACCACAGTAGACTATATCTAACACTAGCTCAAAAGCTGCCCCAGAACACTGAGCCGTCTTTTACAAACAATTTTCAAGTAGCTTCCTGGGGTGTAGGGTGAAGGAGTTACAGAAGAAAGTTGTAAAAGACAAACAATTTTCAATAGGTGCTGTTGAATACAAAAACAGTCCACCCCCCCCCTTTATCCAGTTTTGATGGTTTGAAACGCTTGATGGAAGGACAACATTACGGATCTTTTCTTGTGTGTTTGTACACTCAGCACTAAGTGTCTCAAACTTATTCTTCTTCTTGGCAGGTGCAAGGTGCCACAAAAGACTTACATTCAGGGAGCTTTGGAGGTGTGGTTCATGAAGCAACCAGTGACTTAATATTTTTGTTGAGTAAGTACAATTTTAAGGTTATGTTAATTATATTATTATGAATATATGAATGCATGTTATGCTGATTCAGGAGGATAGCATAGTCTTCTCTTACTAGCAGCTATCTTTTCTTTCCAGGTTCATATAATACACATCACTCTCTTTCCACACATTCATCTCCTATCTTTTTGAAAATGCAAGAGTGTTTCTGGTGTTCATTTCCTTGTCAGGATAACATTTATAATTCCTGCAGTCAGAAAGGCCACAAACATTCCAGATATCAACAGGCCTTTGGAGACCAAGTTTAATTCCCCCCCCCTTTCCTCCGCCATCTGTTCTCTGGTTAGCTCTACCTGTATTACTTTCTTGAGCTACACTCGTTTTGATCAGGGTGCATTCGTTTTAACTTACTGTTGTTTATGTTTTTGTATTTGTGTTTTGTATATTTGCTTATCTGATCAGCTTTGTAAGCCACCCAGAGTTCCTTAGGGAAGATGGGTGAGGTATAAATCCAATAAATAAATAAATAAATAAAATATTAAGCAACAGTGCAATATTCTGTTGGCCAACTGACCTATAACAAAATGTTACAGCACTACATAGTTCTTTCTGCATTCTGCCTCAGAATACTCCACTCAGAATACTACCCTCCCATGTTGTGAGGCTCATTCCAGCTGTCCCCCTCCCTCTTCTGTATACACAACCTTTCCCCAGATGCTCCAGATGAATGTTCAACTTTAACAGTTTTATTAAAGGAACTCTAAAACAATGGAACGTCTTTAACATTTTATGTGTCTACTTCAACCAAAGGTTGAGGCCCAAACCTTAAGTCTTTAACCACCCAGAAAGATTGCTCAGGATTTTCTATAATAGGCACAGCAGGCACTAAACCAATAGTCCCATCCAATGGGTTTTCTAATCCTCCAGCTATATATCTCTGTGCAAGATCTATCCGATGCGTGGTGCCCGACATACTGGTGGGGGAAATGGCATCCTTGTCTGCTAAGTCCCACAGGAAGTGAGACAATGCCTATTCTCTCTATTTTGATCCTCTCTTTCAAAGGCCTGTTCTTTCTTTTTATATCCCCTTTCCACTGTTTCTCCCAAGTAAGGAGGCTTCCACACTTTCTTACTCTTCCACCCTCTCTGAGCCCCCTCTCTCTTGGGCGGTTACTTCATGTCCTACCTTGTTCTGCAATTACGTTTGTACTGTGACAGCGTTGTTCGCGGTCAAGTGGTTTTGTCCCTGTTCAGTCCCTGTTTCCATTTACTCACAGGTGTGATTACTTGTCTCGTGACAACTGTTACTTCGTGGTCTTGTTCCATGACAAATTCTGAATTTTTCTTGCTTTCTTAACCCTTTTAAAAATATCGTAAATAAAACTTTTTCGATATTTCAATTTATAGGTCTTTTGGGATTTACACGTCAATGTTACAGAATTTTCAGTACAGTACTTTAATAAACATTTGCGCTGCATGGTGTTTCCTATAGGGAAACTAATGTCGAATGCCGCTTCAGCTACTGACCACTAGGTGGACACTGCTTATTGCGTGACAGTTGTTACCACACGATCCCTTGTCTCGGACCAGGAACTGGGAACCAACTGTGACAAGATAATTCCCCAGCCCAGGGGCAGGTACAGCTTGTCACACTCTGTTCCCGGTTCCGGGGGTGTGGTCGAGACAACCTTTTGCTGTCACGCTATGGACGTGAAGTAAGTTTTTTTTGTAACAGTTCCAAGCGGGACAGCAAGGAGGGACAAACAGGACGTGAAATAACCGCCTTGATAGCTTAAATGTGTGCCCTGTCCACGGATCTTCTTTTACCACCTTGTAGAGTTCTTCCTCGCTCACATCTCCCACTTCTGCTAGGGAAACCATCTCAGTCTTTTCCTCCTCTCCTCCTTTTCCAAACTCCTTCTCTGCCTTTCTCGCCAATCTAACAATCCCTCCCGTCCTATGTTCATCTTATTTGGCTCTAGCCCTGTATGTATTGGGAACTCTTCCTGATTGGCTGGTTCTTGATGAGAGGACGGCACACCTGTCTTCATTTTTTGCTCATATATGTATTAAAATAATGGCAGGCTCAATGCTTTTCAGTGAAGAACCTTCCTCAGAAATATAGGGATCAACTTACTACTTACTAAATACTTTTCAGTTCCATTTGAGGCTTGCCTCTTTTTTGTACTATATATACAAAATAAGTAATTTCTGTGGATAGTTAATGACCATGTTTATATTTTTGTCTCAATCATGCTTTAAAAAAATAAACTGTTTGATTATTTCCACTGCATGCCTTATTTATTAAATAAGACTCCTCACAACTTGTGACTTTGTTTTCAGACACCCTTGTAAATTCTTCTGGCCATATCCTGATCCCTGGAATATATGATGCAGTTGTTCCTCCTTCAGAAAAAGAAAAGGAATTCTTCAAGAAATCAGAATTTAATGCTGAGAAGATCAAGACAAAATTTGGATTAAAAAACTTTACATACAGCACTAAAGTATATGTCATAACAGATTCATATCAAATCTTATTTAATAATTTTCCCACCATCACCACCTCCACCACGGTTTCAGAATTTTATTTTTGGTAGCAAAATTATGACGATCACTGATGAGATGATGACGTGGTACACAAGAGTTGGGATTCAAATCAATAGTGCTGGCAGTAGGGGAGAGAGAGGGGGGGTCTCACATAGAACACATTAAACATTTTAATTAGGAGGCAGGTAATTAAGATGTAAATCTCTCACCTTCTTTAGGAAGAGGCATTAGCTGGTGCACCTGGCAAATCTGAATAAAGATCACAGCACTCGTGTTGCCTATCACCAGCAAATCCAGGTTCAAGTTACAAACTTGGTTCTTCGTAAAAACTATGACTCCCAATTCGAGGCTAGTATTTTTGCTTTGAGAAAATATGTTTTGCCTGTCAGTCAGATGAGTGTTCATTTGTTTGTTTGCACTCACGATATAGACCAGTGATGGCGAACCTATGGCACGGGTGCCAAAGGTGGCACTCAGAGCCCTTTCTGTGGGCACCCGACATCGCCCCTTCATAGCCACCTGTATACAGGTTAAATTACTGCATTGGCACTTTGCAAAAAAAAAAAAAATAGTGGGTTTTGAATTGCAGTTTGGGCACTCAGTCTCTAAAAGGTTCGCCATCACTGATATAGACTGTGATCCAGTCTTCTTGGTGTTAACTGACATAGAGCTGGAAATCACTGGCCTTGTGGGGTATTCTAGATGTCATCTAAAATTTTAAAATTTTAAAAGTCTCCTGAACACTTTTGTGTTTATTTTGGCTGCAAACAAGGCCAATAGCTAGGGACAAATCAGGGTACAATGAAGGAAAGGGGTTTTTTCCACAGATAGCCCTAGTAACTCTTAATATCTGCATGACTCCTGTATTAGTTCCCTGAAACAACTACCATGACAGAATATGCTTAGAAGAGACCACCAATAATGTTTTCTTTCTGAAGACTAGATGAAAACAAAAACCTATATCTCACTCTTTCAATTATAGTGATTTTCCTTCAAGGAAATCTACAATAAATATACAAATACCATTTGCTATAAAACTTAAGACTATGCATTTTTGTGGAGTAAGACTACACTGCTCAAATATGTACACAAAGAAGAAAACTGATTAATGGTTATATTTACACTTTAATGGTGCGCCAGTCCTATAAAACACATTTTTATGGGTTGACCCAGTTCAGAACTGAGGGAGAAAATTTCTACCTTTGTTATCTATGGCATAATCAGTTACTATGAAATAATAGGAAGAAGTAGTCAATTACTGTATAACTAATGATTTCAGAGTGTTGCATTAAAAGTTCTCTTTTTGTTTAGGAAGAAATATTAACACGACGCTCGTGCTACCCATCTTTGTCCATTCATGGAATTGAAGGAGCATTTTCTGCCCCTGGAACTAAGACAGTAATTCCTGCAAAAGTAACTGGCAAATTTTCAATACGTCTGGTTCCTAATATGGAACCTTCAGAGGTGATAAATCAGGTAGCATCACACCATTAATATTTTATTATTCCCTATTTTCCTATTTTAATGTTATGTTGTTTTCCAATGGATGTGATTACTGTGGGTGCTTTTACACGACCCCTAAGATCCGCTGGCCACTTAAATTCGGACCAGAGATCTTGGGGGGTTCATCGCTCTTCCTATGTTCCCAACCCCTCCGCACTTCCTTGCTCCTGTCTGCCTGAGGGGAGGGAGAGAAAAAGGGAGAAAAGAATGCAGGCTCACCTCGGTCGGTGGAAGCTGCCCCGAGCCCGTCATCATGATTCCTGTCTCTTAAAGGGGCGGCGGGGACAATAAAACAAACACAAGGCGAGGAGAGCCCAGCACTCACTGCTTTACATCCGCATCAGAAATTTTTCAGCTCTGGAGACCAGGTACTTGAAAAGTGCGCTGGGACGCGCTTAGGTGGGCGTGTTCGTACTTAATTTTTATTAAAGTCCGGAGCTGGTGGGAAAACTTTTTAAAGCTCCGGATCTGGGAGCCCTTTGCCTCGGATTTTAAGGGTCGTGTAAAAGCTTCCTGTGTGACAAGCTGAAAAGGACCCATGACCTTAACTATACAATTCTAAACGTGTATTTGGAAGTGAATCTTTCAATAGAGCTTGCTCCCAGTTAGGTATGTCTAGGATTAGTGCAGTGCAATCAGGTATGTGTCCACTTTGGACTCATCCCCATGTGGTTTAGTGGGATTTACTCCCAGATAAATGTAGACAAGATCCCAGTTTATGTTCATGAGTATTTGGTACAGCACAACTACAGACATGAGAATGATGGACATGCTGCTGTGGTATATAGGATTTCATTTGAGTCACACTCAAATGAACACCTGTACATTTGAGTGTGCCTCTTGAGACTGATAACTCCACTGCTGATCAGCTTACAGATACTCGGATTTGGACTTGGTGCATTCCACTGTCTGTTATAGTCATATCACATCAATGATGGGGGTGGGGGTTATATACATATTCTAAATTAACCAACCATCTGACCCATCGGCAAGTGACTTCTATTGTACTCAACAAAGCTTACTTCTAAGTAAACATATTGAATCAATATATTATTGGATAGACACAGAATATAGTTTCTTAGTAGCTTATATTGTTTGTACCACTGAGGATATGTGAGATTACCTTCAACTTCCTGAATTATCTCTAGCTACAAAGTTTATATTATAAAATAGTACAGTATTTTTTCTGTGTACTCTATAAGACTATACTTTTGTCTATAATTGTCAGACTGAAAATTGAGGGTCATCTTATAAACGGAAGTAAGCTGAGGAGAGAACTGCACGGTACACAACTGTAATTTTGGGTTATAAAGGGGGGCTTCTTATACATGGGGGGCATCTTATAGATGGGACCGGTATTTATTCCAAAAGTTCAACATGTATTAAAGCACAGTGTGCAAGTGGAACAAAATGGTGAATTGGCAGATGACTACCAAGTACAGTAATGTATCGTTTTATACATATGTTTAATTCCACCTTGCTACTGCATGATTCTTAATGTTTGCTGAAGATAAATGGGGGATGTACTTTCCTTATTCTTCTATTGAGGTAACCGACTATTTGAAAGAAAAATTTGCAGAACGGAAAAGTCCAAATCATATTGCCATAAGATGCGTAATCCAAGCAAAGCCATGGCTTTCTGCTATAGACGGACCACTGTATTTGGCTGGAAAAAGGGCAATAAAGAAAGGTTTGGTTGTTTTATTACAACATTTTAGATAACTTTTTAAAACAAACAGTTTCTATAATTCTATAATTTAAGAGGGTGTTATTAGTCTTATGCCCATTTATGCCATACATACAGTATGGCAAGCAGGCGGGACTGGTTAAGTTGACACAAATGTAAGTCCCACTTTTCACTTAGTCTGTTTTAGTTGGGACTAACAATTAGGTTTAACCCATAACTGCACTATGTATGGATGATCAAAATAAGGTAACCTTACTGTTTTTTCAGAATATTGTGGCCTGACATCTGTTGCATATATGCACTAGTATAAGAACCATGGCATAAATCACAGTAATGAGTTTCCACTACTTAAATAACTGATTCATTTGAAATGTGGAGCTGGGGGAGAGCTTCGTGGGTTCTCTGGTTTGCTGAAAAGACGAACAAATCAAATCAAATCAGGCCTGAACTATCTCCAAAGGCAAAAATGTTGAAACTGCAGCTGCCCTACTTTGGGCACCTCATGAGAACGCAGGATTCGCAGGAAAAGACAACACTATTGGGAAAGGTAGCAGGCAACAGGAAAAGAAGACCAAATATTTGAGATGGACTTACCCCTAAAGGAAGCCACAGGGTTGAGTTTAGAAAACCTGATCAGGGTAGTTGAGGACAGGTAGTTGGCGACTTGACAGCAAACAACAACAACAAAAAATCCCCACTTGTATTCCTTGTTGTGCACAATTGCATTAGTTTGTGTTTAATGAGAAATAAAAGTGGCAACTCCTCAGCTGGAAACAACTGACTACTGTGAATTAGGTCGCTATGCTTACATCAGCCTACATGAGCAAAAGGATTCTGGGCAGAGCCAGTCTCAGCCAAAGAAGGTAGTGGTAATATGTGCTTAATTTAGTGAGCTAGTGTGTGGATGGATCAATTAAAAATTAATCTGACATCAGTGAAGGTGATAAGAGTTTGCAGGATACTGAATAGCATGAGATAGCACTTCCTTATATGATAATTTGGGAACAATCCCTATTGAACCCTGTGTGACTTTTTTTCTGAACAGACAAGATTATATTGTAAATGATGTCATTTATGAATTATTGCTTAATTATGTAAGACCCAGCTACTATTATTATTGAGATCAATCTGTATGAAGGCATCACTTGTTTTCTTCTAACAGCCTGCCCTTATAGCAATGGTTTCCAACTTTGGATCCTAGCCTAGACTTTCTTGGACTACAACTCCCAGACTTCCTCACTAGCTGTGCTTGCAAGGGCTTCTGGGAGTTGCAGTTCAAGAGTATCTGAGAACCCAAGGCTGAGAAACATTGCCTTGTAGGTTAGTTGAAAGGATCATGAAATCTTTTCATATTAAAAGACTGAATTGAAATACTGTAATAAGACACAATTACTGTGCCTTCACAAATTGACAAAGCTATCAACATGTGCATATACTATAGTACAAGGTTATAACCATGTATTAATATAAACCCAATATATATAGAAGCACTATTCAATTGTAAAAGAGGTGAGCAACATGATGCTGTCTGTCTGCAGCTCACCCTTCATTGCTGACCAAGTTGGTGAGACCAACAGTAGCTGAAGACAACTTGTTCCTCGCCCCACCTTAGAAAATACTCTCTTCTGTTATACTGTTTGTGGAAATATATCTGAAAACACCAAAAGAGGTCTGCAGCTCAAAATAATACAACTGTTATTGCTATAAAATAATTTACAAAACAAGCCTCCTAGAAATTATGATCCTCCACAGGATCCGAACTTAAATCTGAAAACTGCAAACGCCCAGAGGAATTCATCCTCCTATCTTTTAACCCCAAATGGGGTTGGGGTTGGGATCCAAAACACATTTCCACAAACTTGTGCCCTGTCCAATAAGAAGCCAACATATGAAAAAATGATTCTTAAGCAGCGGGTTACAGATTTTCAATTTGGCTTTAGTGTTCATAGTTCTCCTATTTTCTTTTTAGTGTTTAACACTGAGGCTGAGATGTTCCGAATAGGTGGAACAATTCCAATCGGTTCTCATTTCCAAGAAGTCACTGGAAAGAGTGCAATGTTTCTAGGAATAGGAGGACCAGATGATGCTCCCCATGGCCAAAACGAAAAACTCAGCAGGTAATCTGTGGCCCTCTTGAATTAATATTAAGAAGTGATATAATATTGAAGAAACCACTTGGAAATTTTAGTTGCATAACAGCTGTAGAGAAAGTAAAAATTGCAGGAAATGGAAAACTACTGCCTATACAGTACATTTTTCCAGGAAGTTAAGACTAAACACCCAACACATATTTGAAAAACAGGGATCAGATGCAGTACAGCAAACCTGAATAACTCAACCTGATACAGCACTGTCCACAGACAATTATGCTTACTTCTAATCTATACCATTTTTCCAAGGACTGTAGTAATGTTTGAATTCAACATAAATTCAACATTTTATCAATCATCCTTGAATCATTGAAAGCCTTATTTGAGTTAAGATAATTTAAAACGAATACTTGCTTTTAATTATTCAATTGTAATTTAATTACCATTCAGTTTGCTTTTTAATTTTTTGTTTTTAATTCTACACCTTTTAATACTGAGAGCAGCCTTGACTCCCCTCAGCAGCAGAAAGGCAGCATATGAATAAAACAAAGAAAAAAGTTCTTATTTTATTTATATCATTATGTAGCACTGCTTATATATGCCACTTAAACTGTTTTTCTCTTCTTAATTTTAGGTTCAATTTCATAGAAGGAACCAAACTATATGCAGCTTTACTTGAAGAACTTGCATCTTTATAGAAAAATGCCATAATAAGATCTCCTAAAATATATCCACATATTTTGAATTGAAAGATTTTTGAATGAGCACTCAAAAATAGCATTTAAACGGAATGAACCTGCTACTCACCTATTTTATGGACTTTTAAAAGCAAAACAGACACATTTCTTTTAAAAACAGAAAATGAGATGAAATTATACTGTTCAGTATTTTATCATGGCCCAGTTACAGTACAATGTTTGCTGAGAAGCAAGCCCTACTGTATTTAATGGGAAACTATCCATGAGCATATGACTGCAATTTCACACTGTCATCCTACAAACACCTATCTCCAGAAAAGGGCCCCTGAATGCTCGATTATACCTCCAATGTGATGTACAGGGCTTGAGCTGCACATCAGATTTTCTAGTTTAAAAAGAGTAATAAATGGAACTATGTTTCGCCAGTTAGCTTTTAAAGTTTACACTGTTTATTTATCTAGCAATATATAGCAAACACATAATAGACACACTTCATTGTGTCACAATGTCTGAAATTGTTGTTCAGTTCCTCTCACATAAAGGGGATTATCATACTGTCAGAAACAAATTGCCATTGATTCAAGGCCAATTGCCTAAATGTGCTCCTTTAGCACATTTCAGAGTAAGTTCAATTGAAACACAATGTGATGAACTTGTGTGCAACCTGAATTGTCAAAGGAAGCCTTTAGTCTGTGCTACTGGATTTCAGCCAACATTTCAGTTAATTTCAGTTGAATTTATATGTACCTGAATTTAATGCTTTCAACATGGATCAAACATGTTCCGCAGACTGGTCTTACAGCATGGACTATATTAAAGTGATTTGTTTTAACTTTTAATCGCTCCCACTCCCCTCATACTAGGGCTCCAAAAGAGTTCCTCAGAGCAAAAGGGAGATTTAGGGAGCCTCAGAACTTAATATGGGGGATTTAGGAAGCTTTTAATTAGTGCAAATTAAACGTTTCCAGTGCTTAATCCAGATTGTGCAGGCACACACTTATATGCATAGAATTGTGCCCACTCTATCTTTTGAGCACATTCAGATGGACTGCAAAGTAAGTGCAGTAAATCTGATTTGAAGATAGAGCACTAGTCTTACAAATATTTCTCTAGGACATCAAAAACAAAGAAAAATGAAACAGCTATCTGAAGCACAAAGAAATCCGCTGCTTAAATTTCTTTTATTTGCTATATCTTCACTTGAAAACTCCATCTCCAGCAAGAAATCATTTGCATCATTTGCTCTTTATTAACTTTGTTCTATAAAACATATGCCACTTCAGAATGACACAGCAATTCTCTAAACACATTTCTTCAAAATTAAGTCATTTTAAAACTTGCTTAGCTGTAAATGTGACACTGCATCAGATGAATACTTCAGCTATTTATGAGTGCAGTGAGCCCTCTACTGGTAGCATAAAACTTAATGCTGCAGTTTTCTATGCAGCCAGTTGCAAAATTCTTGTACAGAACATTTTTCTTGGTTTCAGAAGAACGGTAAGTTTCACTTTTACTTCAGTTGAGCAAGAACTTTACTCTGAACACTAATTCTGAGAAACCCATCAAGGAAGAACCGGTGTTACTGAGAGTGACCCATGCAGTCCTGAACCTGTGGGTTCATTTTTAGTTTAATACACAATGGGCAATTTAGTATTCTATATTACTAACTTATGCAAATAGACATTAAACTTTTTTTCTGATGGATGACACAGTAAATGTTAAAACTGCAACTGTAACCTTACTATTTGATCTTGCAATTGTACTAGGTACACCTTACCCTTTCCAATCAATCCTGTTGCTTAACATAGTAAATTGTGCTAAAACAGACCCATTTCTAAGTCCATTCCTCAGAAAGTTCCAGTAGTTTAAATGGGCCACAACTTTAGTTGTGACTGATTTACTAAGCCACAATTAGAGTTGACCCCTTTGAATCAAATCCTTACTGACTCAATGGACCAGCTCCAGTGTAACTTACTTGGCTGAGCAATGGAATTTCAACTAATGTAGGTTAAAACGATAGTGTGATTTGAAAAAAGCAAATCAAATAGCAAGGTTGAAAAAAGAAAATATTAAAAGCATCTGGAGGATGTTATTGACCAGCTTTGTATAATTCTGCTTCCTGAACATCATGATGGAAGTAGCCTGGCTCAGTTGCATCACTCTAAAGATTGGGGCACACCACTGCAAAGGCCCAATTCCTTGTTGTCACCTCCCTAGCCTCTCTGTGTTGCCACTTTTAGTAACACATAATGAGAAGAGTGGACAAGATGGGTGGTTCGTTTCTGAGAAATGTTCCAAAAAGTACTGAGGTCCTAAACCAGTTATGGCGAACCTGTTAGAGACCGAGTGCCCAAACTGCAATTCAAAACCCACTAATTTTTTTGCAAAGTGCCAATACAGTAATTTAACCTGAATACAGGTGGCTATGTCGGGTGCCCACAGAAAGGGCTCCGAGTGCCACCTTTGGCATCTGTGCCATAGATTTGCCATCACTGTCCTATACCATTAATGGCTTTATAGGTCATAACAAGCACTTTGAGTTGAGCATAGAAACTGATAGGAAGCCAATGACAGTGAGCCAAGACTGAGGATACATGTCTGAATTTAATAGTCCCAGAAATAAATTTGGCTGCTGCATTTTGAGTGTGATAAAGGTTCTGTAATATTTTTAAGGAGAGCCCTATATGCAGAGCATTACAATAATTTATTTTTGATATTACCAGCAATACTAGGAATTTATCATTCAGGGGTAGAACTGGGTAATCAGAGTTGATAAAAGGCACTCCTGGCCATGCACAATATACAAGTTTCCACAGACAGTGCCAAGTTCAAGAGTATTCCCAAACTGTGGACCCAATCCTTCAGGCAGAATATAATCCCATCCAGGACAGGTAAGGTTATTTCTAATTGTGCTGATGATCCTCCTAACAGTACAATCTCCATCTTTTCTGGATTCAGTTTCAGTTTATCAGCCCTCTCCCTCTCCATTACTGACGTTAGGCAGTCCACAAGGACCAGTACAACATTTCTTGTAGATCAATTATGTATTATTTATTATTTCAGTTTCTAAACTGCCCAACTTTTCCATCGGGAATGCTGGGCGGAGAACAACATACAAAAAGAGATATAAAATATATGAAATAACAGATAAAGTGAAGGAGATAGTGCTCGTATCAATATACAGCAAACCCCTAATCTCCATGTGACTTATTCCAGTGACTCTGTATAGATATTAAAAAGGATTGGGGAAATGGCCAATCCTTGTGCACCCTTATAGCAGAGGTCTAAAGGGGTGGAGACAGTACCCCAAAGCTATACCACCTGGGATCAGCCATTAAGGACTAGAACCAGTGGAGAATAGAACCCTCAGTTGCTAAACGTGATAGCCTTCCCAGAAGGATACATTGATCAATGGCATCAAAGGTCACAGAAAGATCCAGGAGGACCAACAGGGTTCAAATCCCTCTGTCTGCCTCCTTTAGAAGACTGTCAGTCAGGGTAACCAGTGCTTTTCATGACCATGCAATGGCCAAAACTCCAACTGCAATGAATCCAGACTATTCGTTTCTTTCAAGAATACCTACAACATATCATAGAATCATTGTGGGGTTGTAAGGGAACTTGGAGGTCTTTTGAGTCCAACCCCCTGCCCAAGGCTGGAGGCCTCATACCATCCTGGACAGATGACTGTCCAATCTTTACTTGAAAACCTCCAGATCAGCCATCACCCTTTCTACTAATTTACCCCAGAACAGACTGTTTTTAGATAATCCATCTGGGTCTGTGTGTTACAATTTAAAATCTCACTGACATTAGAAAATACCCAGCAAATATTTGAATATTGTTGTTAGAATATTAAATTATTCTAATACCCTTAAAAGACAGATTTAAAAAAACCCAAACAAATCCATGAACCAACTGGTAACCCTCTGGTCAAAACTGAACGAATAGCGCTGGGACTTGATGAAGGCTCTCCTTGGAATAAATCTCATTGCGCTTAACTGGTTTTCCTTCTTGGCAGGCAAGATGCCAAACTGCTTCTTCCAACTTAATGACTTAATTCAAAGACGTATTTTACAGGTATCTCTCCAGACATGCAGGACTGAATGCTACATCTAGCATTAGGATTTTCACGTTCTTAAACAAAGAATCAAGACCTTCCTCTTCAGGCAAGCTTTCCCTGAATGAGTGACTACTTACTATGTGACTTTTACAGTATATGGATTACCATACGTGATTGCATTGACTGATTTCATGAGTACACCAGTGATTTCCATGCTAGTTTCCACCCCCTCAAAATGGATTTTTCTCTTCTTTTTTGCGTGCTCTTTGTAGCTTTAATGTTACCTTTTAATGTTCTAAGATGCCTCTCCTAATTTCGTTCTTAACCTGAACATGTCTTAAATGTTCTGGGGTGCATATTGTCCCTCATTATTGTCAGCCACCTTGGGTCCATTTCCAAGGAGAAAAGTGGGGTAAAAATATTCAAAATAAATAAAATAAAAAGGGGTCAGGCTGATGCTCCAGGGACGGATTCTCCCGACTTTGAAAAAGGAAACTCGGAGGGCCATGGACTTGTATGACGCCCCAGACCAACCCCAGGAACCTCTCTGGACTCCAACCGAGAGGTTTACACAGCCCAGCCTGCCCCTGAGCACGTGCAGAGTGCCTAACACAGGGGCGCCGGGCGCCGCAGTAGCTCTCGGGCGCTTCAGCCCGACTCGCGCAAGCAACGAACGCCTCCCGCGTCCAGAGGCCGTTGGAGCCGAGAGTCACGCGCCCCGCGGGAAGCGCCCGCTTCCGGCTTCCCCAGCCTCCGGGCCTCGTACGGCGTGACGCGACACGTTCCGGGCGTGACGCGTCACGGCGAATCTACGGCACGCCACTTGTGACCAAGATCATCACAAGCGGAGGAAGACGGCTCCCCCCGGGCCGGTGAGTAAAAAGGAACTGGGGCCCGTAGCTTCGCTTCGTCGGGCGGCGGCAGCTTCCGCGCGGCTAAGGCGTTTGCTCGCCGGGGGGCCAGCGTTCGCCTGGCGCTCACTAGGCCTGCTTTCTATCCCCAGGGCTTTTTGGGCCTCTGCGCTGCCGTCGTTTTTTTCTTGCTCCTCTTCTGGGTGGTGGGCGGGACGCTGGGGCGGGGGGGGGGGGAGGGAAAACCAATTCTTGGCCAATCAGCGGCGACTACAGGAACCGGACTCTTACAAATCGTTCCCTGAGTGGCTGGGCGCAGAGGTCGAGGACGATAGTGATTGGCTAATACATCAGGACATCACACCCACTTATGAAAAGAAGGGGGGCTGGGTTGTCTAAAGTGCGCATGCGGGAGCCATCTGCCTTCTTCAGTTTCTCTTCGTAACGTGCTTGCGTCTCTTCCCGCCCCCACAACGGACGGGAAGGGAGGGCGGGTCTGTTCTTCTCGTGTCCGTCAGTACCGGCGCTTGCGCTTGCGCTTGCGCAGCGGCCGGTTTGCTGTATTGGGGCGCTTTACGTTCGACTTTGGTGCCGGCTGAACAGTGCGCATGGGTTCTGCAGTTTGCAGACTTCAAAACAACTTGACTTTTTTTGTAGGCGCCTTGCTTTTGAGACGCTGTCTGTTTTGACAGCGAGGGATGTTATTTAGTTTGTTTATATCTCACTTATATATTTTTCTCGGTCCCCGCATGCAACCCGCTAGCCAGCAATTAATGGCAAACAAATAAAATAAATTAAAATTGATGCCAAACAAATAAATTAAGAAAAAACCTGAAAAATGGATACCAGTTTAATTAACTCAGTGTCTAAGTTTGCTTGTTTATGTTGTGTTTTGTGAGCCAAACACAAATTTATAATCTCTGATTCATCTGCTCTGAATTTAAAAATGTGGGAAACAGCGGATGTCATGGGGAAAAAGTGGGAAATACCTTCTTTGTGTAGGTTGTGATTCTGCCTTTAGACATGTTGGAATACTGTACATAGTTATGCAATCCAGAATGTATGTACATGCATACAAGAATGTTTGAATTGTGTACTTCACATATTGGAACTTATGTACCTAGTCAGATTCTGTCTAGTGTGTTACCCAGTGGGTGTTAAATGGGTTAAATGCCAGAGAAATAAAAAAAGGGACAGCTGTAACACACACTATTCTGTTAGAAGTAGTCTGTTGTCTTTTAAAAGTCAGCTTGTACAGGTAGTCTGAAAACTTGACTGTTACCATGTTTGATAAGAATATGCTATGAAACATATTCTGTCAAGGATACAGGTCTATATCAAGGTCAAATATTTTTAAGCATTTGTAATCTATTCTACATGTATGTTATACAATAAATGTTATTCTAGTTTTACCAAGACTATGTGAATATTATTTCCAACCACTGACACAAATAGGGGAAAATACCATCCATGATCGATGTGGCTTTTTAATTCTTTCCTTGAGTCACTTTGAGTAAATTCTCAGTATGCTTATCAAGACATAGTTTTGGGACCTCCTCCTTTAATGTAGCGCTCATTTTGTTTGTGTTAATAAAGACAAAGTCATTGTAACTGAAAATACATGATACATCTGCGATGCAAATAAGACCAGAACTGCAGCATGTTCTTGAAGTTTGAATATTTGGCTCTCAGTTTTTGTGCATGTGATCTGTGGATATCACAGTTACTCCTGAAAGACATTTGAAATACAGTGGAACCCCAATTTATGAGATTAATCCGTCCCGAGCACATACTTGTAAATTGGTTAGCTTGTAAGTCGGGGAGTGGTTTCCCATAGGAATGCATTGAAAGGCACGTGGCTTAAAAGGTCTTTAGCCATTTAGTCTCGGTGGCTAAAGACATTTTAAACCACCCACTGGTTCTCCCGACCCCTCCCCCAGGGTGTGGGGGAAAGGCACACTATGTTTAAAATGTCTTTAACAACTGAGCCAAGCGCTTGGCTTGGTTGCTTAAAGTCATTTTAAACATTGCACACCTCTCCTCCGTGCCCCATGGGAGTGACAGGAGAAGCGGTGCACAATGTTTAAAATGACTTTTAGCCACTTGCCTCCGTTGCTAAAAGTCATTTTAAACATTGTGCGCCACTTCTTCCACCACTGCAGCACACAATGTTTAAAATGACTTTTAACCACTGAGGCAATTGTACTTCCATTGAGGAAGTACACTGTAATGTCATCTTTCCTGCTTTGTGCTGCTCACCAATCAGAGAGTGAGGCAGGATGATGCCGTTCCCTGTACAGCTCCTGATTGGCCAGCATCACAGATCTAGCACAGATGACATCGCAGCATGCTTCCTCGTTGGATTTTATCCCTGTGCGAGACAGAAAAAGGTAAAGCAGTTGGTTCTGCGTGTATCAGCTGGTTCTAAGGACCACCTGGGCTCGCGTGGTTTGTTTTGTAACCTAGTGGTTCCGAAACGAAATGCCGATTCCTTGTAGCCTGCACACTGTAATTAAAATTGTCTCTCACCCAGAGACTACTTGAAGTGGTATGGGCTGGTGTATAAGTAGAGCACTTTGCTCTACTTTACATCAATGCTTTCCAAAATTTGAGCAGGCATTTGAACTTGATGGCCTAGGCCCCTTCCAACTCAATTATTCTATGATTCTGTGATTTTTGCCATAATGATGTTCCCTTTTTTTGAGAAATCCACACCCTACTTTCATCCACCACCACCCTTTTAGACAAGATGTCAACTAATTATTTAAAACATTAACATTTAGTAACAATATTTTAAATAGAAAAGAAACAAAATAGTTTTTCTTGAGAAATTCTACTGTTGATAACTACATAAGCTGTTTTCTTCTCCTTTTTTCTTTAAGAAAATCCCCCAGTTTCATGATTCCATTTGAATTTCTTCACACTACTTCTGGTAGGCATACTCCTCGCTTTGGGAAACAGTTTTGCACTGTGGAATAATGGATTAGACAGGCTTTAATGTAAAGTACCTGGAAACTGGCTGTCATAAGTATTTCTCACTTCACTTTTCAATTTGGTTTTAATTATTTTGAAGTCAGGGAAGAAAAACACAATTAGATCCCATTTTAAATGTTGGTTTCAGGACAAACTAGATCTCTCCTAATAACATACTCATAACAAAAGTGTAGATTTATATAACTGGTTTCTGTTATGGTCAACCATAATTATCCCAATAATTGGGTGAGACAGAAACATAAATGTTTTTGTTATTTACCAGTCTGTGGTTTAATACTTGGAAATTGTTGCTTCTAAACTGTCTTTATATTTGCTGTCTGTATTTGATAATGTCGTCTTCAGCCACCGTTCTTGTGTTGACAGCCTCTTCCGTAACCCAGTGTATTAAAGCTAAACATTTAGCCATGTTTAATACATTGGAGTACCTGTGTTGAAACACTCAAGAATATTTTCTGAGCAACATGTCTTGTATTTCTCCTTGCACACATTAGCAGTTTTCAAAGACAGAATAAAACTGTATTAGACTATAGTGTTCTGAAATTGCAGGTTTCTATGGACATTTGCCTTATTTATTTATTTATTTATTTATTTATTTATTTATTTATTTATTTATTTATTTATTTATTTAGTAAAGACTTTTATACAGCCCATCTGGTAGCCATGGCCATATGCAATTGGTACATATTCATTTGTGAATCGTGTGAATAGCTTGATATGAAATCTTGTTATTTATCAATGTATCTTAGTTTCTGTAAAGATAATTTGCAGGGGTGAAGACAGTTTTCAACATCCAGGTTATCACCAGCTGTACCCATTCCTAGAGAGGCCTGATCTGGCTGTGGTGACACTTCGTTAGTTATATGCCAGCTGGATTACTGTAGTACTGTACACTCTATGGAGGGCTGCTTCTAGAATATGCTTGGAAACATCATCAAGTCCAAAATTCAGCAGCCAGCAGTCACTTGTTTCCCCCCACCTTGTTAGAGCACCTCCACTGGCTACTGATCCATTACATTGGGTCCAAGTTATCTAACAACCATTCCTTTCTGTATGAGACTGTCTAGGAGTTAAGATCCTCAGGAAAGGTCTTTCTCTCTGTCCCACCACCTTCACAGGTGTGTTTGGTGGGACACAGGGAAGAACTTTCTCTGTTGCTGTCCCCAGATCTTAGGTTCTTCTCAAGGAGAAAGGCAAGGTTAAATATTTTAAATGAATAAATAAAACAAATAAATTAGAGCTATTGAAGTAATATGCCACTATGTATGATCTCAGCAAAGAATTAGACCATTGTTAACTGTAAATGTATAAGTGGATTCGGACCTTACATAAAATAAAAATGGCTGTAGTTCTGAAACATGGTAAATGTGATTGTGAAGTTCCCCATACAATATATTTTTTCATGATTTTTATCCCTCAAATTATTTTGCTTGGTGAATAATAATTGAAATATAGATGTGGATGTGGAGTAGGCACGCATATTTGTATAGTATATAGTTGCAAACATAAGTAACTTTGAGCAGTGTTTGTCAACAAAAACACACATTAAACACTACACATGAGTTTGTATATATCTGCCTTTTGTGTACGATGGATTTCTGCTGCTACCAGACATGATGGACTTTGGCAAATTTGATCATATTGCCTGTGGCGTCAAACATCTCCATTGGCTACTTGTTTCCTCCCAGATCAGGTTTTGTCAATGACATACAAAGCAGGGCCTTTGTACCTATCAGAGCGTATTGCTCCAATATAATCTGCCCATCCCACTAGTGCATTACAGTCTAAAATGCTCTGGGTGACCATCTTGAAAGAGGCTCACAAATCCGCTGATATAGACCCTTCTTGGTGGTGGCCCCAATATTACTGAACCACCTCCCAGCAGAACTTTATCTACCTGCCTCTCTTGCAGCCTTTCGGAGGCAGTTCCAGACCTTACTGTTTAGGGAGG
Source organism: Phrynocephalus guinanensis (assembly GCA_037367245.1). Lineage (NCBI taxonomy): Eukaryota > Metazoa > Chordata > Lepidosauria > Squamata > Agamidae > Phrynocephalus > Phrynocephalus guinanensis. Next base: position 73,992,385 of record CM074739.1, read on the forward strand.
CTTTTGAGGACAGCCACAGCTGACAGTTTCCCTTCTCTGCCCAAATTTAATTGCTTTAGTTTGTGCATTTTTGGTGCTGTCTTATCTTTTTTATCTTGCTGTGTTATATTTTATGATGGTTGTTATCTTTTCCTTTGACTTGTGTTTTTTTATTGTACTGTAGTGTCTGAATGAAAAGCTTTAATACGGTCAAAGACCAAAAACATCAAATAATTTACAATAAATAAATACAATTTGAAATTTGAAATAAATACAAAATTATGCATTCTTCCATTAAAATCATAATAAATAAAAACCCTTACAGTTGTCTGTCATAGTTTACCAGTAGTGTTTCATCTGTATTTCAGGTAAGACAATATGTCCTTTGTTCTACATGGGAATATGTTTTATTTGAAAATATAAATATACAAACATAAGAAGTATTTCAGTTATTACGGTCCAATTACAAACAATATGATTTGCTTCTTAACTTGCCTGTAATTGAACAAATCAATTGAAAGGTTACAGTTCAATATAGACTCAAAGATATACTGGCTGTAGTGGGTCGAGTGTGCATAAGCCTCCTGTGCTGGTTTATTTCACGTTTGCCAGCACAGTTGCATATGCCAGCACACCTGCTGTACTGGCTGAGATCGGCAGTAAAAGCCAAAAAATATTTCTCTCTCTCTCTCTCTCTCTCTCTCTCTCTCTCTCTCTCTCTCTCTCTCTCTCTCTCTCTGTGTGTGTGTGTGTGTGTGTGTGTGTGTGTGTGTGTGTGTGTGTGTGTGTGTAAAAGAGGAACTGAGTTATGTCAGGTTCAAACACCCCCTCACATCATACAGATGCAATTCTGGCACAATGCTGGATCACAGTCTGGGCAAACTTAAGCAATTTCCAATATGCTCAGGCCGGGAGAAGTTTGGATTCAGCACAAGCTCAACTTGCTTACTGTCAGCTCAGCCTGCCCTCAGCCATCTGGCTTAGTTAGATTTGTGACCTTAGTTGTGCATGGAGAGCCAATGCAAATTGCGAAATATGGGGTAGGCGTTCCAGGCCTTGTAGTGGAACCGAAGAGTATTCTTAACGTTTCTTGGGCAATCTGGGTTATTATGTTTAAGAACTCTATTTGCTGACATGTTTGGATTGATTATATATGTATGCATATTTATACGTACATAATGGATACATTCTTTGTAAAATAAAAATTATTAATGGAAGTTTGCCTTGCAATCTAGTAGATCAGTGTTGGTGAACCTATGGCACGGGGCGAAAGATGGCATTCGGAGCCCTTTCTGTGGGCACCTGACATCGTCTCTTCACAGCCACCTGTATCCAGGTTAAATTGCTGTATTGGCACTTTGCGAAAAATTAGTGAATTTTGAATCGCAGTTTGGGCACTTGGTCTCTAAAAGGTTTGCCACCACTGTACTAGAACATTACCTTGAAACATTTGTGTCAATTATTTGTTGTTTTCAGTTATTTAAAGCTAGATGTTCTGTGAGTATTTAATGAAAAAGTGCCCACTGGAAATCTGAGGTTTTGTGAGTTTGTAGGTGACCATGTGATTAAAAATCTATAGTATTAGCTCTGCAAGATCTGCTGGTCTTGTGCAGTTGATTGTATTTCTCAGTCTCTTGTGTGAGTGACTGAGAAATACCCTGTACTTTAGATCACTGAAAACCTTAGCTATTAACTTTCTCTTTCTTTTTTAACAAGTATGCTTTTCCATCTTGCTTCTCATAGTACAATGGCTAAGAAATGAAGCAGAGGGTTGCCACTAAAATTTTATTTTCGATTACCCTGAGTTTCCCTGGCCAACATTTGTCATATTCCCTGACCACCGCTCAAATATAACCACAACTTTAAAAATGAATAGTTCGTGTTGGTTTAATGCAAGGCTTAATGAAACGTTCCACTCTACAGCTACTCAAGTCTCAGCTGCAAAAATATTTGTCCAAGTAAGAGATTTAATATCAGTTTATTTCAATATTAAGTGCACCAACATCTGTTTTGCAATTGCAGCAAAAATTACACCAAGATCCAAGCTACTATTCAAGTAAACTCTGAATGCTAACAAGTGATATAACATTCCTATTATTGTTTTAAATAACAATATATGCTTAAACATTCTATCTAAAATGATTTCTCTGAACCCACATTACAAAACTTACTTTTGAAACGGCAGTAGTAACCAAGTTAGAAATTGTGTATTTTAATCACAAGTTAGAAATTGTGATATTTTAATCACAAATCCCCTAATTTCCTCTGACTTCAGACCAATCTCTCTGACATTCCTTGATCAATTTCCATTTCCCTGTCTTTCCCCAACTTTCCAGAAATCATTATCTGGATGTGCAGCTGAAGTGCAGTCCCAGAACAATATTCAGAATAAGTTTACCTCCTTCAAAGTGAAGGTACAATCAATCTAGTTAGGCTTTTATTTTTATTCTCACTTATAGTGAGCACCCACAACCACCAAGGTAACACAAATAACACTACTGATCATCACTCTTTGCCCCAAAACACTAATGAGTGATCTGAATTTCATCATATGGATGCAAGCAACAGTACAGTTGTCCCCCGCCCTTTCGCGGTTCATATACTGCCGTCCCGGTATATCGCGGGTCCGCAGTTTATGAAAAAAAGGCCTCCTGGGGAAGGAGGAAAGGCCTTCCCAGGCCCGTCAGAGGCCCCCAAAGTGCTACCCCGCAAACCGGAAATGACTTTTGGTAAACTAGAAGTGACCTCCGGATCACTTGAAAGCTCTTTTGGGGCCTCTGAGGGCCCGGGAACCCCCTTGCAGGTCCATTTGGAGCAGCACCAGGCCGGGGGTAAGTACAAGAGCCACCAGAGAGCCCCCTCCAGTCTTGACCCAACCCAGCCTCTGCATATTGCGGAGTTTCACTTATCGCGGGTTGGGTCGGGTCCCTAACCCCCGCGATAGGCGGGGGTTTACTGTATAGTAGAAACAAGAGAAAACCTCACAACACACAGCTAAAAAACAAAGCAGCATTAAATGCTGTCTGAACTCCCCATTTACTGAGATAGACCACAATGGTTTTGTGTAAAGATGGGCACAAAATGAACTTTTAATTAGCTTTGTTATTCGTTATTCATTTTGTTAGCTAATGGATTGAATAATGAACCAACCCATCAAAGAAAAACAAAATGAAACGAAACGGAAATTTCCTGTTCGTTCACTTTGTTTTTCGTAACCCCCTCCTACCTTGTCTGGGGAATTTTAAAACAACAACAACAACAACAACAACAACAACAACAACAACAACTAAAAAAATTAAAAAGCTCTGACCTGGACCCAGGAGCCGCGCGGTTGGTGCTTACAAAACAAAACAAAACAACAAAACAAGGAGTGCCGACCTGGCACCAGGAGCACACAGTCGGCACTCTAAAACAAAGAAATAATAATAATAAATATAAAACGAGGCCATGCAATGCCTGGGGCCCCACGGTCGGTGCTCAAACTAACTAACTAACTAACTAACTAACTAACTAACTAACTAACTAACTAACTAACTAAATAAATAAATAAATAAATAAATAAATAAATAAATAAATAAAGGCCCCAGGGGCTGTGTGGTTGGCGCACTAAAATCAAGAGGAAAATAAATAAAATGAAAGAAGCGCCAACCTGGCCCTAGGAGCCATGTGGTGGGCACTTTAAAAAAAAAGGAGCACCGACCCGGCCCCTGGGGTTGCGCCATCGGTGCTAATAAAACAAAACAAAACAACCCTCCCAAGGCACTGGCCCAAAGCCAGCACCCCCCAAAGCCCCTGCCACCGCCACTGCCACCGCCGCTGCCCAATAAGTTGCATCCGAACTGGTTTGGCTCGGTTCGGGTTCATACAATTTTTAAAAAAAAAATCGTACAAGCCCGAACCAAACCGAACCAAGGGTGGTCTTGAAATAGAAGAACCCGAACCATGGGTTTTCTGTTTTGTGCCTACCTCTAGTTTTGTGTTCACTGGTACCATTAGCCAATGAATGATAAAAGTAAAGCCATGTTGTACTACCTTGTCCATGTCCCAAAGGCCAACCATCCTAGGTCCCATAGCCAATTCAGTCCAAAATCCGCACTGAAATGGATCAAGAAGCATTTTTTTTGCCAAAGTCATCAGTGAGGATACCATGCCATAAGCAGCACAAAGACCTCTCTCTCTCTTTCTCTCTCGTTCTCTCTCTCTCTCTCTCTCTCTCACACACACACACACTCACTCACACACACTCACTCACACAAACATGTTCTAAGGCTGATGATCTACCTCCAAAGCAATGCAATGCATTAGGACTTTGGTATCTATGGGGGATCAATGCCATGATCTACTGCACGTGCCTGAAATCATGAATATGAGGGAACCCCATGGACAACATAAAAGGGGGGAGTATGAAGATCAAAAGGAGCACATTTGCATATTGTACATAGGGGTGCAGCAGACTGGATAAACAACACCGTGGATATAAATTCTGGAGATACGGGGGGCAACATTTTACAGTATATGGCTTACAAAGTGTTCTGCTTATATACTTCCCCCTAGCACTTCAAACACTCTCTGGGCATACTCTCGAAGGCTTTCTTGGCTGGGATCTGATAGTTGTGAGCTTTTCGGGCTGTTTGGCCATGTTCTGGAAGTTTTTCTTCCTGATGTTTCAACAGACTCTGTGCCTGGCATCTTCAGAGGGTAAGGAGCCCAGGGAACTAGGAGTTCTCTCTGCGCTCTGGGGACTCCTAGTTCTCTGAGCTCCTTGCCCTCTGAAGATGCCAGACACAGAGTCTGGCAAAACGTCAGGAAGAAAAACTTCCAGAACATGCCCAAACAGCCCGAAAAACTCACAACAACTCTTTGGGTGGTTTACAATTTAATTATGCAGGCTCAAGGGCCATCCAGTCCAACCCCCTGGTACAACTGGCTCCTTCCCAGTTCTCTGTAACAAAGTCTCTAAATTTCTCAGAGAGGGTAGCCGTGTTAGTCTTTTCAAGAATTTCAGGCAAAAAGCAAAGAAAAGCAAAACAAAACAAAACAAAAGACACAAACATGTGGCACCTTAAAGACTAACTTTCATATTTTAATGTGACGTTTCGTGCACATGTGCACTTCTTCAAGACATAGCAGCAGAATGAGGTGTGCGATATAATATGAGATGAGATATAAATTTCATACCCAGATATCATTGGCTGCAACATATAGAGTTGGGGGGGATAGGGAAGGGGAGGGAGGAGGATGGGGGAGAAGAGGAGGGAGAGTTAATTAGTAGAAATGGTGAGAACATTAAATGGTGAGAAGACTGGGCTGTATAGTTTTATGGTTTTATGGCTCACGCCAGCCTCTGTTTATGTTTAAAAGTATGGGAAGTAAATTCCTCAAGTGACAGAAACCAGATCAGAACAGATCAGATCAGAGAGGTAGTGGAAAAGACAGTGTGTGTGTGTGTGTGTGTGTGTGAGAGAGAGAGAGAGAATGGGAGTTTTTTTAAAGTTAGATTCCGTGAAAAAAATGATAATGTAGAGATGTCTGCAACCTTTGCACCTGGCAGGCAAGTCACCATACGGTTATCAAGCATATAGACTTTCTCTCTGTTCTGCTCACATTTTAAACTGTAAATTATTTGGAAGTTGGGCATTTGGAGCTGATAAGCTAATGAACACTTTTCCATAATCACATTAAGTGACATTGGTGTGACTATATATCTGAGATTCTAATGAATACTACCCTAGGTGTTTTTATTTTAGAATCTGAGTTGCTCATTTTGCAACTTCTCCTAAAGAGCAAAAGGGCAATTTGGCTATCTAGACTTAATGAAAAGCCTAGTGTTTTAATCAGGTTAGTGTAGATAACAGGTTTATGATAGTATTCTGAAAATGCAGCACATACGAAAATGAGAAGGCCTTAATTTTCTCTGACATAATAGATACCTATATTATCTAGATCAATTTCAGCCTGATTTTCTACCAAGTCTGGGACTGAGATAGCCATGGTTTTCCTGAAGGATGGCTTATTTTGTGAAATGGTGACAGATACAGAACCCATTGTTTCTATCAGTGGCCTTCAGTCAACATTATTAAAGGGTATGTACAACGATGGTGGGTTTTTTTTTTTTTTAGCATAAATGGAATAAGAGTGGGTAGGGATTTGGATTCATAATGAATATTGACTGAACTACTGATGAATTGCATCCTGGCTTCTTTTCCAATTTTGGAAACTGAAATTGCCTTAGCTTACCATGAGGGAAATTTTTTTTAGGCTCCAGGCATGGAAGAATGGAACTTGTTTGTTGTTTCTGTCTTATTGTCTTTGTTATTTTTATTATTAATTTTGTTTTTTCTCCTATGTTTTATGAACACCACCCAGAGTTCACTTTGGGAAAATTGGTTGCAGTTTACAAATACATACATACATACATACATACATACATACATACATACATACATACATACATACATACATACATACATACATACATACATACATACATATAGCATTAACACTAGAAAACGTGAAGGATTTCCCTGGTTCGTTAATGAATATGCCATTATCATGTTAAAATAAAAGATGAATAAAGCAAAGCAAAAGTGTTCTGCTTATATACCGCCCCATACTACTACAAGTAGTCTCTGGGCGGTTTACAATTTTAATTACAGAATGCAGGCTACACATTCCCCCCCCCCCCAGCAAGCTGGGTACTCATTTTACCGACCTCGGAAGGATGGAAGGCTGAGTGAACCTTGAGCCTGCTACCGGGGATTGAACCCAGGTCGTGAGCACAGTTTTACTTGCAGTACAGGCATTTAACCACTGCACCACGAGGCTTTTAATTACATTAGATATTATGTTATAATAGATATACTAATCACAATAGATATATCGAGGACAAGATATCATTGTTTGCTTCTTAAGTTTACTCTACATGCACACACTTCAAGTCAGCAGTACAACTGAAAGAATCCAAATAGAATGACCCATGTTTCTTTGTTTGAAGAACAGGGTTGTGACTTAAGAAGCAGCCTTTTACAACTGCCCTTCTTGCCTCCAACAAGAATCCTTTCCTGTCTGAAAACAACATCACCTAGCCATGATTTTAAGAACATCATCTAACTAAGGACTTTAAAAGTAACCTCCTGGTGAAGAACATCTTTCACCATGTCTGAAGTTCTGGGACCTGCTTTGAAGAAGGGTGATTGACTGCACTGGAAAGTTTGCAATGTTCCTTTTTTATTTTTAATAGTGGCCTATGAAGGTATTGCCTGTAACCTATTTTTGCAATTGTGTTTTGTGATGGCCACATGGCTCAACTCCTTTTTGCCTTGATGACAATATGATAACAACCCTCCTAGGGTTCATGCATTTTATTATCACATGGAACTTTTGAATACTTGACAACGTTTTTCTTTCAAAAGGTTGATTATTATAGGGCCAGCGGTAGTCTTTTTTCACTTGTGCTGTAGAATTCTAGGGTTTATATTTATTGGTCTGAGTTGAGTTGTTTTGCCTGCAAAATGTAGCAGTGGATTTGTCTGGAGAAAAAATCATGGCAGATGCTGGGTTGCCACAGTGTAACACCTATTTCCCCCCCTAAAATAAGTTGCCTTCCAGAAGAGCAGAAGATATCATTTATGGGCGGCTTACAAAAATTAACAAAGCAAGTAACGACACAGTAAAAAACAATAACAATATAATAGAGCAGAGACAATACAATTTAAACTATAAAACAGTTTGCACCCTGGCATCACACACACAACCCAGCAACAAGCACTCTGGCGAGTGCAAATGAAGATGGCGGGGGAGAGAAAAAAAACCCTACAAAAACTTGCCAAAAGCCTCCTGAAAAAGCAGAGTTTTTAAAGCTTTATGGAAGGCCAGCAGGGACTCTGCAGAGCGCACTTCGCTTGGAAGGCTGTTCCATAAAGATGGGGCTGCCACCGAGAAGGCCCGGTTACGTGTTGATGTTTTCCGGGCCTCTCTAGGGGTGACAACCCGAAGCGAGTGTGCTCGTGACTGCCGCACTGGACAGGCCAAGGTTGATCGCTGGACGATCTGCTCTGACAGGTAGTCCGGGCCCAGGCCATGGAGGGTTTTATAAACTAAAACCAGGACCTTGAATTTGATCCGGGATGCAACGGGCAACCAATGCAGGTGAGCCAGAACCGGGGTGATGCCGCATTTTGTACTCGCTGCAGACGCTGGAGGAAAGACAAGGGCAACCCCATGTAAAGAGCGTTGCAGTAGTCCAACCTCGAGATCACCAGTGCTTGAACCACAGTTCTCAGAGAGTCACCATCTAGGTATAGGCGGACCTGGGCAATTTGGCGAAGATGGTAAAATGCAGATCTGGTCACGGCAGCCACCTGGGATTCCAAGGTAAGTGTCGGATCCAGAACCACGCCCAGATTCCGAACCCTATCCGCCAGCTGGAGAGAAACTCCCTCCAGACTGGGGAGAGGGCCTCCATACCCAGTTGGCGAACTCCCAAAGAACATAACCTCCGTCTTCCCGGGGTTGAGCTTGAGCCTGTTGGCCCTGGTCCATGTCAATACCGCCTCCAGGCACCGGTCGAGAGTTCGAACAGCTTCCACTGCAGAGGTGGAAAAGGAGAGATAGAGCTGCGTGTCATCAGCGTGCTGACAGCAGACTCCAAATCTCCTAATGACCCCAGCCAGCGGCCTCACATAGATGTTAAACAAAATGGGGGAGAGAGACGACCCCTGCGGAACCCCACAAGGGAGTATCCATGGGGCCGACAACTCTCCTCCATGTTGCACATACTGGGGACGGCCCTCCAGGAAGGACCGGAGCCAACTGCGAGCAGTGCCCCCGATCCCCACCTCAGAGAGCCGATCCAGTATGATACCGTGGTCGACGGTATTGAAGGCCGCTGACAAATCCAGGAGAACCAACAGGGTAGAACAACCCCTGTCGACCGCCCGGATTAGGTCATCTTGCAGGGCGACCAAAGCTGTCTCGGCCCCCCGGCTGGGCCTGAACCTGGATTGGCATGGGTCAAGGCACTGATGTTCCTCCAGATATGTCTGAATCCGGATCGCAGCCACCCGCTCGATGACCTTGCCCATGAAAGGGACATTGGCAATCAGACAGAAATTCGCCAATTCATCCGATGCCAGGCCAGGTTTTTTAAGAATGAGCTTGATCACCGTCTCCTTCAGACGAGAGGGAAAAAAACCCTCACTGAAGGAGGCGGTGGCAATGGCAGAAGCCCATTCTGGCATGCTCCCGCCAGCAGCTTTTATCAGCCAAGCAGGGCAAGTATCGAAGGGGGTGGACGCGGGCCGGCAGTGGGCAATCGCCCTGGAGGCCTCCAAAGAGCAAACAGGCCCAAGCTCATCCAGCCGAGGAGAGTGAGGTGGCCAAGCAACTGGGGATGGCGGGGAAGGGCTAGTACAACCGGAGTCGAAGCCAGCCCGGATGGCCTCTATTTTAGATCGAAAATAGACTGCAAAGTTCTCACTACTGAAATCAGTAGGAGGAGGCCTGGCCAGACTAGGATTGGTGAGGTCCTGAACCACCCGGAAGAGCTCCGCCTGGCTTTTCGAGGCCTCTCCAATTCTCAGGGAGTAATACGATGACTTAGCCTCCCTGATCGCTCGGGAATAGCGCTTAGTCTGGATCACAACAGCAGTCTTATTAATTGCCATCCGGCTTCTTCTCCAGCTGCTCTCCAGCCTTCTCCGTTCCTGCTTCATCGCTCTCCGCTCCGCCGTGAACCACGGTGAAGATCGAGCTCTACTGCGGAGAAGGCACTTGGGGGCGATCCGGTCGATGGTGCGGGCAGTTGTATCAAACCAGAGGTCAGCCGCAGCCACAGCCGGAGCATCAGTCAGGCCACCAGGTAGCTCCCCGAAGGCTTCCCGGAACCGTGCAGGGTCCATGAGCCTCCGGGACGGGCCAACACAGGAGGCCAAGGGTCCCCGCGGGAGGGGGGGATCAACAAGGAAAAAGAAAGCAGGTGATGGTCTGACGATGACACAGGTAGGGAGACAATGTCCGCCACCTCCAGACTGTAATCCCCCGACATGAAGGTAAATACCAAGTCAAGGGTATGCCCAGACCTGTGGGTAGGACATAAAACATGCTGTGATGTCATGTGATGTGATGTCATGCCAATGTGCCTTCTGTATTTCCCGAACCATCAGTTCCTGGGTCGGAGAGCAGTCAGAGCAAGGCCATACTGTATCACGTTGTGATCTCTGTTAAGTGAGAAAGGAGAACTATTTGTAGGGTTGGTTATTTTCATGGTGACCTTGAGTTTCTTTTACTGTTGAGTTTTGCAGTTCTTTTGGTAGGTGGGGCAGCACTGCTGGATGAGGGGCAAAAGAAACGACCAAAAGTAATATTTTATATAGGTTCTCCAAAGAGGAGGAGAAAAGTGGAGCTATAATTTGCCATTAAATTCTTGTTGTATAAATGAAACAAGAATCACTAACTTTATTTTTGTTGAAGGCGCAAAACAGTGGACCTATTTATGTTGCAGTCCCATATTCATTTAAAACTAAATAAGCATCACTGAACAGAATCCTGTTGCTGATTTGTGTCTGTAAAAGTTACATTGTTTAATGCTGTGTGGTGATTTGCTGGCTGGCTAAGTAGATGTTGGTTGGATTCCAGGGTAAATACCAGACTGCACAACAGGCACACACTAGTAAGATGACTTGTCACTTAGATTAGATGGGCAGGATATACATTAAAGACAATAAATAATAATTAACTAGAAGCAGTTAATAGAAGCTTACTGGAGTGAGAGATGAAACGTATTAATATGTAAATAACCAACAGAATTCGGCTCCATGACATCTCTGATAGACATGAATAAGGTTGTATTATTTGCTCATACAGTAGATGAATTATTCTTCTGAATTACCTCTTAACCATTGCTGGAGAGAGACATATGGTTTTTGAGATAATTTTGTAGATATACATATTCCTATTTTATGGTAACTTCCTTAAATGTTACATAAGCCACACAGCAAAATTTTAGGCTTTCTAGTTGTTTAGGTTCAGGTTCATACAGGATTGAGAATCACATAAGTGCATAAATTAATCACAGAGTAGTAGATTTCAGGATAGAATGTACTCATTTTTAATTGAGTTCCATATTCTTACCCTAGGAAATGTCTGTTCCTGATCATCTTACATTGGGTGGTGAGGCATGGGAGATAATAATTTATATATTAAACAAACAAACAAAAAAACAAACAAAAAAACCCTGGAACTCTTAAATAATGGTGATCTAGGTCTGGAAGAAAAGCAGAGGTACCATATCCCTGACAAGGGGCTCTCTCCCACCCGCAGAATTAGACAGCACAAGGAGTATTGGTTTGTCAAGTAAGATAGTAACAGTGCTTTAATTTGTCTAAGCTCTCAGAATTGCCAAATGCAGGCAATTGCATAATTTCACACTTTTCCTGGAAAGTCAGATCCTGATTATGCAGTTGACAGCCTGTGTGACTTTGTTCATTGACTGTATGCCTGTATTTCCTAAATTAGTGACGATGGCAAATCTGAGTGAAGACATTGAGATTCAAACCATTTACTTTGAAAGAGACTCTTCTTTCAAAGAGTCAGTCTCCTTTTTCCGAGATGTGAACATTTCTGGTGCATAAACATTTTACTGCTTTACTTAAAATACATTGCTGCTCTCCTTTGCTCTCAGTTTCTGCTGATGCCAGTTCCCCCCACCCCATGTCTTGGTTCTTACTGTCTTTCACAGCACTTCAAGCCTTCATAATTATTTTACTCTCTTTGTGGCATTTGCTTCCCTCTGTCTCCCAATTCCCTTTTAAAAAAAAGATATAATAATATAAACCCTAACAGGAAGAAGCACTGTTTAACTCAGTTGGGGTGCTACTAATCCAATTGCCAACACCACCATAGCACAGCATGCTTTTTAATTTTTAAATAAAATGGAAACTTTGTATTCTAAATTTAAGGCACTGCTCCACTGGTGTGAGAAAACAGTATTCTTCTGTGGTGCCAATTCATAATGAATTACAGAGAAATGTATTATTGATAATTATTTAGTGTAGTTGTCTGTCTAGGTGAAAGTCACACCCCAGTTTTCAACCAAAACAATGTTACATTATTATGGAAATATCTTACATTAACGTGATAAACAGAGACAGTAAAATGGCAAAATAATATAAATCAGAGAGAAACATTTATTAGTTATAAATGGTTCCAAAAGTAAAACAGTTTTGCTGTTGGAACCATTTATTTATCGCTAGATAAATCCTCTGTTCTATCATATTTCTCTGTTGATTTTCCTTGTAGTTTTTGCTAATTAATTTGAATCTGAATATACAAAATGTATTTTATTAATTTTTTGTTGTGAATTTCAATATTTTTTTTACTAAGTATATCTTCTCTTTTACCTCACAAGAAGTTTTTTTCCCAGCAACAAAAAAGTCAGCCACCAGTTTCTAGTTCACCTTGATTTCACATTACTCTGGTCTGAATAGGCTGATTAGGTGGACAACGGCCTGGTGTGTGTGCAAGTCCCATCTGTGCAACTCTTCCTGATGCCCATTAAGTGTGGGTTGTTAGTTGTTCCTTTCCTGGTGGAGGTGTGAACTATAAATTGGAGGCCTTGCCACTAACTTTGTTCAGACTGACAAAGCTGCTTGGATGAATAGCGAAACATTTCAATCTCACAAGAAAAGATGTCCACTTGCCATGACTCAACTTCCAGTCCTATAGACCCCCCACCAGCCAGATGATTGGCGTGCCACTGTCTTGTGACCAGCTGAGTCACTGGTGCGGAGTGGAGGGAGGAGAGGGGAGGGGGACAGTGAGGGGTTGGGTTGCAGTCGTGCCTACCTCCTTTGCGTGGTGACGTCTCCCCTCTTCTTCCACCCTGGAGAGTTCCTTCGCTCGAGCTGGGTGCAAGGGAGGCATGGTCATGGTCATGTGGGTTGCCCCTTGGAGGGGTGATCTGTGCAAGCATGCATGTGCCCCTCCTTGCACCCACCCACACCAGCTCAAGTGGCTGCAAGGGAAGCGTATGCATGGTTAGCCTTTCTATAGGAATGCATCGGAATCTGTTCCCTCCAGAATGGGTTAATTGATTTTCAATGCATTCCTATGGGAAACCGCTGCTCTACTTGCAAATGTTTTACTTCTGAGCATGTTCTCGGAACAGATAAAATTTGTGAGTAGAGCTTTTAGTGTAGTAGCCTTCAGGCACTTTTGGCTAGAAAAAGTAGACCTTGGCCTGTTCAAAGTTGGACAGCCGTGCTATAGATCACAGCAACTCCCCCTCCCTGGCTCTCTAAGTGACATTGGTACTGAACCAAGTACCCAAGTGGTCACAGCTGGGAGAGGGGGACACCACCCTCCTCTCCCACTCAGTAATACACATCGGTAATACACACCATGTCAGCACCCTCATCCAGAGTTACATCATGGATGTGGGCAGTCTTTTGTACTGACCTGGCATTCATCAACAGCACCGTACGGCTCGAGGGCTTACCAATATGGTCACCTCATACCTTCTGGTTGGAGGTAGAACTAGAAGAGGGGATAGATGTGAGATATCTAGCCTTTCTTCTCCTTTGTGGGCATGTTCTACCCCCACCACCATACATTCCCCTATCTAGTACCACATTGGTAGCTGCCCCCCCCCAGCACTCTCCTCTCGTCCTGTTCTCTCAGACCCACTGTTAGTCTCTACCTCCTCTACCTGATGGCAACTAATGACTGTCCCATAATAAAACCTCTTCTTCCCCTGAGCCTAGTTCTGCAAGGCAGTGTGTGTGGGGCTCTGAAGCCAAGCTCCCTAGGAAGGGTGACAGTCGTCATCAGCAGTAGCTGCATTGTCTCTCACCCAGTGCCTGTGGGGCGGCAGATGATGGATGACTCTCTGAAAGCAGGAAGGCTTGCTGAAAGCTATCTATGTGGAACTGCTAAGCATTTGAGGGTTGTTTGGTAAACAAATGGGCTATCTAGAGCTGGTAGCATTACAGATGAACTGTATTGTTACTATTATTGAACTAAACAGAAAGTTGCATACTTGAACTCTCCCTATTGGGCTGGGTGGCTTTGGGGACGATAAGCATGTACACTTCTGATTGTATAACTATATCACTGCCTGTAAACAATCAACTTACTGATATGATATAGCAAGGATGAGGAACCTTCAGCCCTCCAGATATTTTGGACTGCAGCTCCCTCAGTTTTTCCAAGGTTCCCCACCCTTGCAATACAACAATGTTACCGGTGTATACACAGCAGATCTGATCTGTATGGCTGAAAATCATGATATACTTTTAAACACTCTGTGCTCGACACACAGTTTTTGGGAAGCCAGATCTAGGACTTTTCATTTCCATAGTACAGGGCACTTTAGATTCAAGGAGTGACTGCTTTACATGAACTCCTTTACACACCTATAGAGAAGCCATTACAAATAAAAACAACTACATGGATTTATAGGGTTGCATGATACCTTAATACAATTTTCTGTCTTAACTGCTCTGTCTGTCTGCTTGCCTGTTTGATCTGTCTGTCTTAACTGTCTCAGATCCTGTGGACTCATTGGTAGCTAAATCTCACTTTGAGTTCTTTTTATTTCACATTCAGGTTTATGCAGTACAATAAACTCTGTTTCTGTACCCTATAACTGAGGCATAGCTTCTTCAAAGCATTCCATGTGTGTTTTGTGCATGTGGGTAAATGTTTTTCAATCTATGTTTTGAAATATCTCTTGTTTGTTTCATTGTAGTTTCCCAGAATGCACCTGTTCTAGCTAAGATGTCTGCTTCACCTCTGACTGTGAACACCACATTTTCCTTCCATTTTACCAAAGCTAATTTCAAGAGGACGTCCTCTTTTTATTTCCAGTGATATTGCTTAACCTATATCTAAAAAAAGAAATAACTTATTTCCTTATTTCTCGAGGGAGGAAAACTAGCTCTTTCCCCCTCTCTCACCCTTTCTGACTGTCTGGATGCCATAGTGGGCTGTCTTAGGAATCCAAGTGCATTTGTGCAGAACTGGAACAACTTTTAATTCTTCTATGATTGAAATACCTCCAGGAAGTCAGCAGTTGTCCTCCATCCAAGCCAACTTACATACTCCATTGCAAGTTGTTTGTCTGCTTAAGGGAGACCCATAGCCCATAGAAGAATAAAGTGCTCTGATGAGCAGAGCAAAGTTTTGGACTTCTTCTGTTTCTTCAAATATACTTGGTTTTGGGTTGCAAATCTTCTTTGCCCTTCTGTTTTTCAAACTTGGTCTTATTGCTCCTGCTGAGCTATTTCTTGTGTGGTAGAATGGGTTCCATGTTGCATACTTATACCGGCTTATTAGGAGAATTACAAAAATTTGAGGCATTTGAGGTGAAAAAGAGGAAAATATTTTGGTCTATTGTTTGGCTAAACCATGTATCAAGGTAGCAAAACCTTTTCAGAGTGCATGCCTAAATTAGTGGCAATCTTATAAAATTATCTTGCACGTCCATGTTAATTTTGAGTAGCAGATGGGATTTAAAGAACCAGCACATGTGCCTACATGCCGTGTGTGAACCATTTTTTTTCACATGCTACCTTGGGCACGTGTGTCATAGATTTACGACTCCTGCTATATATGGTGGCTCTCGCCTGATTTCAGGAGCTAAGCAGGGT
This sequence comes from Phrynocephalus guinanensis, assembly GCA_037367245.1. Taxonomy (NCBI): domain Eukaryota; kingdom Metazoa; phylum Chordata; class Lepidosauria; order Squamata; family Agamidae; genus Phrynocephalus; species Phrynocephalus guinanensis. Next base: position 74,008,011 of record CM074739.1, read on the forward strand.
CAGGTCTGGATAGTACTTGGATGGGCAACCACTAGGGAATACCACTAGGCTGTAGGCATCTGGAGTAGTAACTGGCAAGCCCCACCAGTATTCCAACAACAACAACAAAACAACTCCATGGACATGGGGTCACGAAGAGTCAGTCATGAATGTAACAATACAGCAACAAAAATATTGTGCTTGCAACATAGTCCATTTTTAAAAAATATATTAAGTGGAATTGCTGGGCATGTGGCCAATATATTGTTTATCTCTTGTTCCTAAAATGATAGTTTCAAAATTAAACATTATTAGCAAAACTAAGATCTGATTAAGTTTTCTGTATATTGAACTAGCATATTATTGTCCCACAATGTAGAACACATAGTAAGACAGCAAGGTGTTGCTCAGAAATACAAGACGGTAGGGACAAACACTTTGTATCTCCCCAACCTATAAACAATGGGAGAAATGAGTATTACATCTGTTTAGATGTAATATTATTACATCTGCTGTTTAGGCACATCTGGAATGTTACCGGGGTCACGTGTGTGTGTGTGTGTGTGTGTGTGTGTGTGTGTGTGTGTGTGTGTGTGTGTGTGTGATCTACCCATGTTCTGATTTGCTGTCAGTTCAACAGTGTGTGTGGCTATCCCACTTGAGTGTGCTAGAGGACTGCAGTTTGTCCTTTAAACTTACCTTCACAATGTTGAATAAAAGGGCACATAGCAGCAGTATACAAAATTGACATTTTTTTATTTCTAACTTCACTTGTCATCTTTCTTGTAATTTGATACGTTTGCACTGCTGTGTTTAATGATCCCTTTCCTGGCTATGATGAATTGAAATAGCTGATACCAAACTGACCTATTATTCTCCATTAGTTCTTGCTTGCTTGTAAGTAAGATACACCCGGGCTCTTCTCAGTTGATGTTGCTTCCTGGATAACACACTGGAGGAATAATTTCCTAATGAGAGAAAACCTCCCATTAAAGCCAAATATTATGGCTAAGATTTCCTTATTTCTAGAATTGGGTGACCACGGATCAGCTCTTTCCCACTGAAAATACGGGTCCACTGAAGCACTTTTCTTGTACCTCAGCTTCCACTCCGAGTAATTACAAGACATGAGACATACTCTTTTATGTCCTAAAGGGGGGGAGGGGAGGGAATTCTATTTATCCAGTATGAAGGCCATTAAAAACAATAAGACTTTTGCACAGATATTGGCTGACCTGAACTAATAAAGATTTTATAAACATGCAAAAGATTGTGCTGCCAATATGGCTTCTGAGGTTGGAATGGTAGTTGGTAAAGCCAGTGCCTTACACAGTCTCTTGAAAGAGATCTCTGCTAGATGACTGTGTTCATAGTTGATTGTGAGAGTGTTGACATAGGTGCCCTCATAATACCTTCCCTTACCAACTTTCCCTCTCTTTGCACTGGGTGTATGTTCTGCTTCCAGTGACTGGGCTGTCAGCCTTTACATAAAAGTGGCTGTGAGTTTTGTCAACCCCAACAGTACCTAGCAATGGAGGCAGTGGCACTCATTAACGAAGAATTCTATATTCATGGTCACTTCTTATTATTGCATTCTTATGTGCTGAAGGCATCACTTACAGCTGTTGGGGGTGGAAGGACTGGTTACCTAGTGTAGTTTTGGCAACACACAGTTTTCAGTACTAAAGGCAAAGGGAAGGCCTAGGAGACTCAAGTACTTACAGTAGAAGGATGGTATCCTCCCCTCTTCTGTGTGGGATATTTTGTCCCAGTATCTGAAGTTATAGATATGGAAGGGGACTGGAATATTTGGAGAATCTGGAAGTACAGTAGATGCTTCTTCCTTCCTTGTGTCATGATATGCCTGTGTCAAGGTTTGATGCTGTCATATGTTCATTACAATGCTGTTGCTGCCCTTCCCTTACAGAAGAGATTCACATGTATTCTAATCACCTGCAAAGGAATAGAGAGAAACAACAAACCTAAAACCTCAGAACTTTTGGGTTTCATATATTCTCTCTATTCCTTGGTATATTTACAGAAAAAGTCTTAAGGTCAGTAGGACATACTTTCTAAGTGTGTCTTTTAGCTGATTGTTTTTTTTTTGTCTAGGTGCTTATCCATGAGACTTTTTTCTTTGTCCCCTCTCTCTCCCCTCCTCTCTCCCTCTCCCTCTCTCCCCCCCTCTCTCTTTCTCTCTCACACACTTACTAATCCTGTAATGCACACACATGCACACAACGCACGAACGTGCATGCACACACACTCACATTGTATAAATGTTATAGGACAAGTATACCAACATAGAGTGGAAATTTTACAACAGAGTTATAAATCCCAGAAGCAGTGTGGTTTGTAATGGGAAAGCTATAGGGGACAATGGAGGGAGCAAAATAATACATATGTAACCTTTCCCCTTCTTTTTAGTGAACAGACCATTTAAACTAAATTAAGTAAGGGATGTAAATTCTGTTGTTTCATTTTTTAATATTTCATGTCTGGTTTTATAGATAAAAATTACATTTAACTATAAATATGAAGAAGAATTTATACAGCCTATTCTGGGTTGATATGGAACAGCAAATCCCATTTCTCTTCAGCTGTAAAGAAAATTCATTATTATGTCTTTGGTTGTAAGAGATGGCTTCATTGTGATTAGTTACACTGATAATAAAACAACCTTTTTAAAAATGGCACAAGATACATGAGATCTCATGTGTCTGCATTTAATGGCACCAAATTTGTGCACTTGCTACCTTTTCCATGAATCCTATCCTCTTCTCTTCTGAGCCCATTTTCAGGCATGCTTTTTGCTGTTTTAAAAAATGGATAACCTTATATTAAGTACTGAATTATTTTTATATATATTTTTTCTTACGGAGAAGGCAAAATCAATATATCCTAAATCTCTTGAAATAAATGAAGTGCTCCCTGCAAAGTATGGTTAGCAAATTTGGGGAACGGCTTTGTGAGCCTGTGCACCATACAACTTTATGTAGCATGAATCCCCCCTCCATTTCCCTTGTGGATCTTAACTCAGACCACAAAGGCATGTCTGGCTGCGGTACATTTCCAGTCCTCCAGCTCTTGGCAGGCTTGCTGGGAAAATGGAGAGGAAGAGATACTCGGCTATTTTATTTTCGCGCAGCAGATGTGGAATGATGTCATTACAGTAACTGCATATGAGGCTGGCACAAATTGAACATCCCCAGACAGTGTCTTATGCAGGCTTTAAAAAGTTGGGATGTAGCTCAGGAATTTCTCTGGAGCTGTCACCTGTAGAGCTGAAAGTGTTGCAGTCATTCAGTCGTCCTTTCTAAGACATTCGAGGGATGACTGGTTTGGGGTGGGGAGTGGGGGTATTCTGTTAACCTGGATAACATACTCTGTCAACTCAGTATGCTGAACAATGTACAGATGGGGTGCAAATCCAAGCATGGGAATATAAATGAAAGCAAACAGTGGTTACTTCTCCTTGGGAAAGAAAAATAGAAACAATTTTGGTGAAACGTCTAAAACAAAAAACCTTGGAGAGCTAAATAAGTTCTGCATGTTAAGAAGAACTAGGGTCCAGCAGTTGGTGCCTGTCCCCCATTCTGATCCCCCGGCCTGCTGGTGCATATCTGTGAGCCATCCCCTCCATACCTCCGGCCTGTCCTGTTTGTTGCTCAATGCCAGGTAGGTCCATAATCAGTTCCTGCTCATTCATGATTTGATTGTGGATGAGCGGACTGACCTGGCTTGCCTCACCGAGACTTGAGTGGGTGCAGAGGGGTCATCTCTCTCTCGGCTGTGCCCCCCCCCCCGGGTTTGGGTTAAGCATCAGGGGAGGTTGCAGGGTCGAGGAGCAGATTAGCCATTGCACATAGGGGATCCCTTTCTGTCAGCAAATCTGCGGCATTGGTTTGCTCGGGGATGAAATACCTGTACCTATCAGTGGGACCACAGGACAGGTTTGGGATTGTGCTGGTGTACCATGCTCCCCGTGACCCAGCACTCTGCCTTCCAGAGCTCATCTCCATTGCACTGTTGAGGTCCACCCCCCACCTTCTGGTGGTAGGGGACTTTAATATGCATGCTGGGGTGAGACTCTCAGGGGTAGCTCTGGATTTCATGGAGTCCATGACCTCCATGAATCTCTCCCAGCATGTTTCTGGCCCCACCCATAGGGCTGGGCACAGCCTGTACATGGTATTTTCCTCCACATCTGTGGATTGTAATCTGATGGTTGGGAACCTTGTTTCCCAGCCTGTGTCATGGTCAGATCACCATTTGCGGACCTTTCCCCTAGCAATTGCTGCTCTGCCCCTTGGGGAGCTTGGCCGCTCTGCTTGGACACGTCCCCAGAGGCTTCTAGACCCCACTAGGTTTTTGGAGGTCTTTGGGGACTTACCGGATGGCCTGACTGCCAATCCAGTTGACATCCTGGTGGACAGGTGGTATGGTGAAGCCACTCGGGCTGTCGATTGGATCGCTCCGAGCATCTCATCCATTGCTGAGCCTGCTCTTTGCCATGGTTTATGGCTGAATTGCGTGCGACGAAGCAGGAACGGAGGAAACTTGAGAGCAGATGGAGGAATGACTGGACAGTATCTAACTGGGCTGTGGTTGGTATGCTGACCAGGTACTACGTTCAAGTGATCAGGGACGCAATAAGATCCTATGCATCCCTGCGTATTGGTGAGGCCTCAAACCACCAGGTAAGACTGTTCAGGGTGGTCCGCATCCTCACCAATTCTGATCAGCTGGGGTCTTCTGCTGGTAATATTACCAGCCCATTTTAAAGCAAAAGTTGAGGCCATCCATTCCGTCCTGGATTCCAGTTTCAATAGTCTACCCCTGGGTATTTCCAGTGCTGCATCCCCTCGGTCTCCTCATTTTGTTGAGTTTGGGCCTGTGACACCTATTGAGGCTTCCAGGGCACTGGCTCATTGCCTCCAGGCAGCTTTTCCTTTCAACCCCTGCCCTTCCTGGTTGATTAAGATCGCAGCATGCCACAGTGGGTATCACTTATTGCCTCTGCCTCCTCCAGAGATGGGGTTTTTCCTGATTGCCTGATGGAGATGGTGATAAAGCCTGTCCTTAAAAAACCTGACTTGGCTGTGGACAATATGTAGCTCTGTTCCCTTTTTGGGTAAGGTGATGGAGCGGGTTGCTGCCATGTTGCTTCAGTCCTTCCTGGAAGAAGATCATGTCTTGGATCCATTCCAGTCTGGGTTCAGGCTGCGTCATGGGACCGAAACAGCCTTGGTCACATTGCAAGATGACCTGTTGAGGGGGGCTGACAGGGGTTGTTCTACCCTGTTGTTCCTCCTCAACGTGTCAGGGGCCTTTGATACTGTTGACCGCAGTATCCTCTTGGGCAGGTTTTCAGAGGTGGGGATCCATGTTTTAGCTCTGAGCTGGCTCTGCTCCTTCCTCCAGGACCATGCCCAGTGAGTAAGTACAGTTGGGTGTAGAGTTGTCGGCTCCTTGGTCCCTCTCTTGTGGGGTGCCCCAGGGGTCAGCAGTCTCCTCCATGCTGTTTAACATCTATATGAGGCCATTGGCTGAGGTCATTCGGAGGTTTGGAGTCTTCTGTCATCAATACGCTGATGATACACAGCTCTATCTCTGCTTTTCCACCAACGGAGGCTGTTCGGACCCTTGATCACTGCCTGGATGCAGTTCTGGAATGGACCAGGCCCAACAGGTCCAAACTCAACACCGAGAAGACCGAGGTACTATTCCTTGGTCATAGTGACCTGAACGGGTATAGTGGCCCTCTACCCAGATTGGACGGGACTCTCTAGCTGGTTGATGGAGTGCGGAATCTGTGTTTGTTCCTGGAGTCCCAGGTGGCAGCCATAACCAGGGCAGCATTCTATCAACTTAGGTTAAATGCCCAGATTCACCCTTACCTCGATCAAAACTCCATAAAGACTCTTGTGCAAACACTTTCCATCTGGAGGATAGACCATTGTAACGCTTTTTACATGGAGCTTCCCTTGACGCTTATTCGGCGACTGCAGCTGGTGCAGAATGTGGCAGCCAGACTGGTGGTTGGTGGGGGCAGATATGACCGTATCACCCCCATTCTGGCTTGCTTGCATTGGCTACCCGTTATCTTCTGAATATGGTTCAAGGTATTGGTTTTGATTTACAAAAACCTCTGTGACTTGGGACCAGAATACCTGTCGGAGCATGTCATCCTAAGGTCAGCATTGGCCCGGCCCACCACAACATCAGTCCCTTTCACTTTGGGTTGCCACTCCTCGGGAGTTCTTTGTGGATGTGTATTTATTTTGCTTAAAATAGTCTTTGTATTGTTCACCGCCCTGAATTCCCTTGGGAAAATCAGGTAGTATATAAATGTAAAAATAAATATGAATAAATAAATATTATTCAAACATGTACTACAGATTATATTTAGACTGCACCTAAATGTGAAATATTTTCCCCACCAATAGAGAGATGCGAGTTTGAATTTTCAAAGAAGCCTTTGGTTAGGGAGCTGCCTAGATGCCCTAAGCACATCCGATCTCGCCTGATTTCGGAAGATAAGCAGGGTCAGCCATGGTTAGTACTTGGATGGGATTCCACCAGGGAATACCAGGTGCTATAGACGCCTGGAGTGGGAACTGGCAAACCACGCCAGTATTCCTGCCAAGAAACCTCCATGGACATGGGGTCATGAAGAGTCGGTCACGACTGTAACGACACAACACACACACACTCACTCACACACACACACACACACACACACACACACACACACACACACACACACACACACACACACACACACACACTTGGCTAGGAGGTTTTTTTTTAAAGGATGGAATGTTTATTCTAGTTTCTGTAAAAAGTGGCCACCAGGTGTCATCAGAAGACTTTTTATGCTGACTGCATCTTATTTTGTGTGAGTTATTTTACTTTATAACTTTTGCAGTTATGTTAGTAAACGTAACGTAAAATATTCTCTGTTTTTGCTGAGGATATTGTGACAATGAGCTTTTATTGAAGCATCTACAAAGATCATGATGTGATAGACTGGTGTCCCAGACTGGTTTTACTGGTAGTAAAGTGTGGGAAACAATGCTGACCTCCAATCAGAGTAAAATCCAGCTCTCTCTTTAACATAAGTGCTGGAGCAGTCTTTGCAGTTGACGCTGGCCTTTTTGAGGGATCTGTTGTGCCATGCCAGGAAATTTCAATTGCTGAACAGCCCCGGGGCAGTTTTTAGGGACACGACCCTGGTTCCCCCCCCCCCCCCCCCCGAAAGTGAACATAGGTGCTGCTGTCAATATGATATGTTTGAGGCCCTTGTGCCAAATTTTGGATTGCTCATTGAACATCTAGTTGTCCTTTCTGACCCTCAATAGTTGCTACCTGAAGCATACTCCCATGTTGTCCCAAGGCCAGGAACTGGTGGGAGGATGTGAGATAGCACTGAGCAGGCCATAGAAAAAAGTGTAAAGGGGCTAGAGCAGTCACAGCCGTCTTTGTTACCTGCCGAAAAGTACGGGGATTCTCAGTGCTGACATTCCATCTCAGTGCCCAATTGAGCTTTCACACCACCACTACCAATACCCCCCACATTCCAAAAATCTTCCTTGCAACCAAAGCAGGCATCTCAGTGGTTAATGGCTGGAATCTCACTGTTGTTTTCCTAACTTGCCATAGCTAACTGTGGTTAATTAATTAGGTGTCTGGGGCACTTTTCACTTGTACTGTGAGGCATGTGTCCAGGCATACAATCAATATATGTCCTGACATCTTACTAGTTAGCTGAGGTGAGTTTCACAGAACTCAAGTAGGATTCTGCCAAAGTATGTACTTGGTGTGTTAAGTTGAAGGCTGTTCTCACAAGAGGAGGCCACTAGGAGAGAGCAAGTTAAGAACATCTGTGTTCGTTGAAATATTTCCAAAATAACTTATCTAGGAAGGCAAAAATACAGGCAGCTGTTTTGTCAATTAGAGGGGAAAATTAGAAATAATAATGGTTACAGGATACGTTTCTTTGTTTGTGACTAATTGGTATAACGGAGGAAGTCTGTCTTCCTATCCCTAGAAGTTTCGGCATATTAAGCTCTATCCTAGGCAGAGTGACATTAACTGGACGTGAGTTCTAGCATACCAGTGTTTTGGTTTCATAACAGCATATTTCAGTTTGAGGACAGTTAATTACTTAATTCTGGAACTTTCTATTCAGGCAAGAATATTTTTTCCTTTCTCTTTCTTAGTTTCCTTTTAACTGAATGTCATGCAGGGTCAGAGCTGTCGAAAACAAAGGTCAGACTTTTAAGGCTTGGACTCCCAGAATGGGCACATTATTTATGCCATGGCCATGAAATAACGTGCACCAGGATTTGTCCCATTTCCAGCATCTATTCATATAAAGCAGCATGCTCCAGAGCGATAGAACTTGATGCGGTAGGATGATGTTCTGTTTTTCAGAGAGGCTGAAAATACTTGCTTCTATTGTTTTTGAGTGTCTTTTTCAGGAGAACAATTTCAAACGCACGTGGATCCAATTTTTCTATAATAACTTTATCCTTTCCTTGAAAGAATAATATAACTCTGATGTAGATGTCCAAACATTGACTTTATTTAGGTATTATTGTCTTGGATACTTTGTTTATATCTGTTTACCCACATCACTAATAAAAAAAATCCTTGCAGATTTTTATATGATAATTCACATTCAACAATTGATTAGCTACTTTAGAATAAAACATAGCTTGTTTTAATGGACACGAAAAGGCAATCACTTCATGTTATTTCTCTTTTTTTCTCTTTCCTACAGAGTCCTGCAACAAATGAGCTGAAACATTTTATTGCAACTGGACTTGATGCTACCTTCATTCAGAATGGAGGCTGAAAAAAATCAGAGGGAAGGTGAAGCGAACACACAGAATGAATTAATAAAAGAAGATACTAAAAATACTTTAACTGAAAAAACTGGCACTGATCCCTTGTGTCCCTCAAAAATAAATATATTTTTGAATAAAGAACAAAACCCCACAGCAAACAAAGAGTATGAGAATAGCACAGCCAAACGACCATTATCCAAAACTGTAGAACAAGAGTTTATTGATGCAAATGTCATTGAAAGTGAGCCTCTCTCAAAAAGATTAAAGCTGACTGTTGCAAAAGATACAGAAGAGAACAAGGGAAGCCCATCAAATGCCATCATGTATGAAGATTCTGTTGGTGAAACATGTGAGCTTATTGCAGGGGAAGCAGTTGAAGAGGTATCTACAATTGCTTGTCCTAGTAGCGATGCATTTATTTCAAATTCTTTATGCATGCAACATGATCTCGTGCCTGAAGGTACAACACAAGATATGTGCGTGGAAAACGAAATTCTCCAAGAAGGTCCAGCCCAGCTTCCAGAATGTACACTATCTTTTCCAGATAATGAAACCAGCATTAGCTGTGCAGCCAGTAGTGCTGATAATATTTCAACATGCAAAAACTGCGAGGAAGCGTTTGCTACTTCTCTGGATTTAGAAAAGCATATTCAGGAAAGCCATATTGAGAAATCCAAAGGGCATATGACCCTACAAGGTACCTCCATACTAGGACACTCATCATCTTTGCAACCACATGTCAATCAGACTGCTGAGCGGCTTAGATATTTTTGTGATCTCTGTGGCTTTCAGTCTTTAGAGGAAAATCTCCTGCAGACTCATTTTCTTGGCAAGACACACCTCCGCCGACAAAACCTTGCTGCTCGTGGTGGCTTTGTGAAGATATTGACAAACAAGACCCTTCGTAAAAAACAGCAGTACTCAGTCAGAGAAAGGAAGGTGAGAACAAAATCTGCACTTAACCAACCAAAGATGAAACATTCAAGCAATAAAACGAAGAACTTGAAAACAAGCTGCCAAGGTGTTAAAATGATGCCATCTAAAACTGTTTCCACAGAAACATCAGAGAATATTACCACCAAAGAAGAGGGTTTCTGCCATGTGGATGGAAGTGGTGATGTCCAAGATGAAAAGCTAGATGTTGCAGGTTGCTCAGGGTGCAACAGACATGTATTGGAAGGCAGTCAGATTATTCTACGCAGCTTAAGCACTACAGAGGTATTTGATAGGCTCCACCATAAGAGAAGCATTTTATCACGAAGAACGACTTTCAGACAAAGTGGTTCTTTTAAATTAAACCAGAAGATTAAAAGACGATATAATTTGTTGGGCATGGGAAAAAGGAACAAACCTGACTGTACCTTGAAATACAGTGTCAAAGCAGAGTTGAGTCAGAGTCATTTATCACTGGTTAAATCTGATGTCAATAATTTGTGCAGAGCTGCCTCCCAAATACAAGTAGTTAATTCAGATGATACAAATGTATGTTCCTCTATAATTCCGGACCCTGAGATTTCTTCAAAGGAAGCAGCTGATCCCCAGAAGACTCTTCTTCCTGGTGATCCCTGTGGACTTGTTGTACCAAACACAGAAGGCTTGCCCTTGAGTATGGATGGAGATCATGCCGAGAAAACTAATTTTGATTGTCAAAAAGGGAGTCATTCTTGTGCAGCTAAACAGGAAATGGAGTTACATGCCCAAAAGAATAGCCGTCCTGTGGAAGATATTAGAATAAATTGTCCTCAATGTTCATTTCTTGCTCCAAGTAATGAAAGCCTTGGGAAACACATGTGTGATGAACATGGTGTGTCCCATTACTGTGTCACTTGCCACTTGTATTTTCTTACTGAAGAAGAAGTGGTAGCTCATAACAAAAGTGAGAGGCATATTGGTTTATTATCTCGTATAAACACCACTAGGCAACTTGATCGTGATTTGGCTCAACAGAGAACATCCTGTATCGTAGTGGAGTCAAGTGGTCTTCAAGAGGCCGAAGAAGTGAACATTCGGCAAGAATTTTCCAAGCCTTCTGTGATACATCCTGCTAATGAGGCCAAGGACTATGTTCTGAGCAGAAGCCAGTTTCAGTGTAAAAAATGTTTTTATAAAACAAGATCGTCCTCTGTGCTTACGAGACACATAAAACTTCGACATGCTCAAGAATATCATTTCCTCTGTAAAGCATGCAATCTCTATTCATTAAGCAAAGAAGGGATGGAAAAGCACATCAAAAGAAGTAAACACCTTGAAAATGCCAGAAAAAATAATATTGGCTTACGCTTTGAGGAGTGTATTGAACGAGTATGTGTAGGTGCAAGTGATGGGAAGAAAGTAACAGAGTCTTCCCTATACGGTGGCTCAAAGACTGCAGCAGACATTGATAGCACACAGGTCTCTTTCTCTACACTGGAAGACAAGCAACTGTTTCCATTGGAGGAAACGATTAAAAGCAGGGAGTTGGCCCTGGGCACTGTACAAAAGAGAGGGAGGCCCAAAGGGACAATTTCTCGGACATGTCCTCACTGTGGTTTGTTGGCTTCCAGTGTGACAAACTTGACTGTTCATATTCGGCGAAAGCATAGCCACCAATACAGCTATTTGTGTCAAGTATGCAATTATTACACTGTAACTAAGGGAGACATGGAGCGCCACTGTGCTACAAAGAAGCATCAGAGCCGTTTGGAAGCCAATGGAGAAAACGATGCAGAGATCATTGTTTGCCCAGAAGGCACTAATGGGGCACCCAACAGCAAAAAGATAAATAGTCCAGTCAGGGTTTTGAGTGAATCTGTTGACCATGACAATCAGTCTTCTTACATAGAAAATGCTATTTTGGAGAACCAGGGAAATGAGCAGGGCAGTGCTATCCAGATGCAAGCTGAGCATATGATTCAGCTTTCTGAATTAAATAGCAATAGTAATTCAGAATCAAAGCACTATTTGATTGCAGAACCAGGTAGCATTACTCAAGACAGAGACTCATTGATTCAGGCAAGACTTGCAGGTGCGAATGACAATAAGTGTGCTCACTGCAATTTTGTTGCACATTCTTTTTCTTCTCTGGATGTGCACGTAAAACGCAAGCATACTAAAGAATTTGAATACTATTGCATGGCCTGTGACTATTATGCTGTCACTCGCAGAGAGATGATTAGGCATGCAGCAACAGAGAAGCATAAAATTAAAAGGCAAACCTACATGTGCACTTCCTCCGAAGAGGAGACCGATGCAACTGAGATTACCAAAGAAAGTGCTACGGCTTCTCAAGAGAAGCAGCCGCGCACCGAAGAACTTCAGATCAGGGAAATCTCAATGAATCACAGAGACAGTGTTGCAGAGAAAATTCTAGACAATCAGGAGACAGGGCAAATGAAGAAATCACCTAATCATATGGCTTTAGAAGAGAGTGGCACTTCTGAGCTTCCTGGTGAGGGTGATGTTCAAACAGGTGTTGGTGAGATGATCACACTTAAAGAAACACTTGATTGCGTTCTGCATGAAAATATAAGTGATCAAGGCGCTGTCAAGTCAAATTTTCATTTTATCGCAGAAACTGGAAATGCAGGCGTAGCTTTCAACGGAGGATCTCTGAGCTTAAATTTGGCTCAACACAAGTGCAGTATGGGGGTAGACATTGAAAAAGGACAGGAAAGCACTGTTGAGGATATGAAAACAGAAGCAAAGTTTTCTGTACTTTTGGATGCAAGTACTACATCAGAACAGCAAACTGTTGATGAAGGTATTGAAAGAACTATTCAACATATGCATGATTTGCAGCAACAAAGTGCCCAGCAAAGTTCTACTCCAGAGGAAGAAGATACCCTATTAGATGGACGACATGAAACTGAAGTACCTTTAAATAATATTTGGGATTCAGCTAGGACTGGAGTTGAAGGTATCGAAGAAGGCAATGACACTTCAGATGATTTTGCCAGTCCCGAGAGCCACATGAAAGAGGGGATGGTGGTGCAAAATGTTGGTCCTTTTGATCCCTCTATTGTAAAATTGAAAAGCCACGAAGATGTTTGTGAGCCAGTGGAGCATGCTGCTGACAGATTGAATTTGAGCGGTCAGAAACTTGGTGAGAGAGCTGTGAAACTGGGGGCTTCACATGGTGAGGGAAAGAAGAAAAGAGGCGAAGGACATTCCCTTGGGGAATCCACCCGCATTCGCTGTGATGACTGTGGCTTTTTAGCTGATGGCTTGAGCGGGCTCAATGTTCACATTGCTATGAAGCATCCTTCAAAAGAGAAACACTTCCACTGTTTACTCTGCGGAAAGTCATTCTACACAGAGAGCAACCTTCACCAGCATCTAGCTAGTGCTGGCCACATGAGAAATGAGCAAGCCAGTGTTGAAGAACTGCCAGAAGGGGGCGCCACCTTTAAATGTGTTAAATGCACAGAGCCTTTTGACTCGGAACAGAATTTATTTCTTCATATCAAAGAGCAACATGAGGAACTGCTCCGGGAAGTCAACAAGTACATAGTTGAAGATACTGAGCAAATCAACCGAGAGAGAGAAGAAAATAAAGGCAATATTTGCAAATACTGTGGAAAGATGTGCCGAAGCAGTAATTCCATGGCATTCCTAGCTCATATTCGCACCCATACAGGTATGTACTAACAAACAGTATCCCCACTGCAAAGAAAAACCAAATTAAGATCTTCTGAGACCCCTTTTTATTCCATTTATATCATTATATTCCATTATATTTTTAAAAAGTAAATTTTCCCTTTCAGTGATTTAAATCACTCTGACTGTATCAATTCTGAGTTCACTGCTCCCTTGTCATACATTTTAGGGCTGCTGTGTAATATTTATTTATTTATTTATTTATTTATTTATCTATTTATTTATTTATTTATTGAATTTCTACCCTGCCCATCTTCCCAAGGGAACTCTGGGCGGCTTACAGAAGGCTGAACAAATCAGCCAACAATACAGATGTGGAGAGCAACAACAACAATATAAAAAACAGCAACAATAAAACAACTTTAGCACCCTTGGCATAAGACACAAGAAACTCAGCAAACAGCACTTAGCTAACTGAGCTAGCACACAAATGGTGTGTGTGGGGGAACTAAACTAGGTCGCCAAAGGCCTCGCAAAAGAGCAGGGTTTTTAACGCTCTGTGAAAGGCCAACAGGGACTCTGCAGAGTGCACTTCGCTTGGTAGGCTGTTCTAAAGAGAGGAGCCGGCCACCGAGAAGGCCCGGTTACGGGTGGAGGTTTTCCGGGCCTCTCTAGGGGTGGCAAGCCAAAGCGAATGCGCCAGCGACTGACGAACTGGACGGGCTGAGGTTGATCGCTGGACGATCCACTCTGACAGGTAGTCCGGGCCCAAGCCATGGAGGGTTTTGTAAACTAAAACCAGGACCTTGAATCTGATCTGGGACGCAACGGGCAACCAATGCAGGCGAGCCAGGACTGAGGTGATGTGGTCATGACGACGCACACCCGCCACCAGCCTGGCTGCTGCATTTTGTACCCGCTGCAGACACCGGAGGAGAGTCAAGGGCAACCCCATGTAGAAAATAGAACTGTCCTTTTTTGTTGTTGTTCTCCAGCTCTTAAAATATTTTGTCAGCAGGGTGGATGTGGGAACCATAGTCCGAAAAAGTAAACTTTGAAGCTTTTCTTTATTCACCCAAGAACATTGAATTATTTTTTTTAAATTACAAGTGTGGCCTGCTTCCCCCTTTTAAAGTATATCTGATAAAGGCTATATCCTTCAGGCTCCATGAATACTACTTTAATTAGATTACATACAAGTTTTGATTTGAAAAAAAAGTTTCTTCCAGTGACCAGTTGTTCTGTTCACCTAATAGAGAGTTCCTGGTTATCTTTTTCCTTCTAAAATTTCTTCCTGTTTTTGCCTTCCTTGATTTATTCTTTCTCCGGAGCTGCTTTCCTTCCCTCACCCAAAGAACTTTATCATTATTTCAGAAGCAAATGCTAATGATATGTTACGAGGAGTGAGCAAGCATGCCTATCAGTAGATGGCAGGGAAGGTAGTCCCTAAAAGTGTCCATGTACTGGTAGAAGGTACAGAAGTGGAACCTCATTGTAATTATTACTGTTGATTAAATGTTCACCCTATCTTTTCATTATTATCTACTGCTAAAGATGGTTTCCAAGGAATAAAATCAAGGGAAAGGAAATTCAGCTATATAGTCCTTAAAATGAAGAAAAACTAACCACAACCATTCAAGTTATTTCTGTCTACAGACAATTGAAACTATTCTCCAAACTCATATTAATTTTACCTGCTAAAGTAATAGAATTATGTTTAATGCAGCTTGTTTTTCTCTTATTGACACATTGGGCGACTTGGTGTGCATCGTAGATGCCTGTGGAATGCAACCTCTTAATTTATAGCAACTTCCCAGTGAGATTTATATCAGCTACACCAGGGTAAACGCTCAGTGGAGTTTTGGTCATCATAACCCTCTTATTGTAACATAATAATGCGGTTTCTAAAAACAGGGTGTGTGCAAACTGAACACAATTCTGGGGGAGTGCATTCCACAGTCCAGGAGTGATGTAGGACAACGCCCTCTCCTGCATCCTGTCAAGTAGGCATGTGGAGCTGTTAGTATTCTCAGGAAGGTCTCCTCGGGATCTTAACATCTGGAAAGGTGCATAACAAGATAAATCACCCCTTAGACAGTGAGATCCACAGCTGTTTAGGGCTGAGAAAATGAGAATCAGCCTTGAATTGACCATGTTAAGCAAATGGAAGCTAACAGAGGTCTTTCAATGTTTGGATCACTCTATCTCAATGCTGTGTACTGCTTAGCAACCTAGGTACTATATAGGCCACCAACTGAGAATCCCTGATCCTCTTAAAAGGTGAGTCAATGTAGAAGTGAATACACTAGCTAAGGTACAGCGTTGGTAAGGCATGGGTGACTTACCAAGTCAGGCCATAGAAGGCCCACCAACCTTATTAGTTTGTTTCTCTATACGCATCTGCTTGGATGAATGAAAACAGCCATATCTACTTAATATTGCCATTTTGTTGGCATGTGGCACTCTTGTCTTTGTTGTGCATATTTTGGCTGCTTTCTTATTAGGATTTCTGTGAAGCTCCAAAGCTGGGAACAATATTTTGTAAAAGTAAACCATTCAGTTATGTGTCTTGATAGCACCTTATTGCAAAACATTAGGTAGTCTAAGGTGATCTGAAGGGAGTGTCCTGTCATTCTTTCATAATGCATTAGTTAGCTGGAGAGGTTTTTGTTTTCTTTTGTTTTGTTTTTTGTCTTTTTGTCAAAACGGAGATTTGTTTTGATTCATGATTCATCAAGCTCGGCAAATCATAAATCACAAATTTCCAAAATATTTTCTCACAAATTGACAAATTGATTTGTTAATTCATTTTTTTTCTTTAAATGACTCTCTTCCACAAGCCTTCCATGTTTGATGAAGTTTGGGCTCTGGATGTCCAAATTATAGGCCCTCCTATGGGACACCCCAGGAAAAGTGCGCCCCAGGTATCCAGAGACATCAAAACTGCAGACATCTCCCAACTCCCCTTTACAATCAATCCAAGTCTGGTGAAGATTGGCTTTCAGACATCAGAGTTACACACCAAGAAAGTGAGGCCCACTAGAAAAATGCCCTTTAGCGTTTGGCTAGGGGAAACCCCCGTCTTCACCAAACTTAGAGGATTGTAGAGTATGGTCAATGGAGGCTTCTTTGCAAGTTTGGTGTCTCTAGGTACCTGAGCAATAAGTTTTGGGGACCCTCTTTGGGGGTACATAACTTTGGCAAACAAAACCCAAACTCCACCAAACTTGAAAGGATCATAGAAGAGAATCAGGGCATGCACCCTCCACATTTGGTATCTCTGGGTGCTTTTGGGGGCCATTTTATAGCCCAGTGAAATGGTGAATCCAAAATCATTAAAAATTAATCCGTTCATAGTCATTGGGATTTATCAATTCATATGAATACAAATGGACGAATTAGGAATTTTTTGAATGAACTTTCCATTCACTTTTAAATTGGTGCCCATCTCTAGTGCTTAAACTATGAGGTAAGAGAAGTGATGCTTTAGCGTGGCTAGGAACACTTTGCTTTTGGTTGCTGTGAACTGGAAGTAAAAAGTAGGGTCCCATGCTCTTTAGGATGGGACCTTTTGAACAATTTGAAAATAAAAAACACTCCTCCCAGCCACCACCAATATAATTAAAGCAAGATGCATTCTTTAAACCCAAACAGCACAAGGACCAACGTCTTGTTACTTAATGTTGGAAGTCGCAGTAAAGTAGGCCCACTGAGCTGGTGGATATTTGATGAATTTGCTTCTTCATCAGGCTCACTGGTCCAAATATAGTGAATTGCAGTTAGATCAGGTCCATCAATTATTTCAGCTTATGGAAGACTAAAAATACAGTCATACCTCGGATAACAAATGTTTCGGATAACAAATGGAAATTTCCAGGTAGAGGGCTGCCTCAGATAACAAATGTTCCCTATGGGCTGCCTCGGATAACAAATGTTTCAAAATGCCTTGCAAAAAAGTGTACCCAGTGTGCATTGCACCCCCCACAGTTTGTTGAGGGGTAGGAGGAGTTTCTTAATGGTGTTTTGGAGCCATTCTGGACATTTTTTTGCTGATGAATTTGGACCTTTCAAACTTGGAAAGGTAGGGAGCAAGTTCTGGGGGTCTGTGTTCCAGCACTGCATGCCTTTAAAGAGGTCTGGCGAAAAAACAGCTTTTTAGCCTTTTTTCGGACCTCTGGAATGGATTAATAGGTTTCCCATTCATTTCAATGGGAAACTATGTTTCGGATAAATTTTTTTTCCGGATAACAAATTGCCTCTGGGAATGAATTAAATGCGTTATCAGAGGTACCACTGTATCTCCTTTTATTCAGTGGGCAGGCTCCAGTTTAGTTTACTACATTAACCAACAGGATTTGGGCCAGGGTCGTTGTTGTTCATTGCTCCTCAAAGCTTTCAATGAGCAATTGTTGCTACCCTGTCATGATATTCACACATTCTCCACCACAATCCTCTCCTTGGGTTTGTATAATTTGTTGACTTGTGAATGGGAAAAGAGGAAGAGTTTATTTGCTGTTGAATCAGAAAGAAGATTGAGCTCTTTGAGATGGGGAAGAGGGACAGAAGACGTTTGGGGGGTGGCAGGAGAAGAAGGACAGAGACAGAAGTGGAACTGTTTCTATTCTTTACTCTGAAGTGTATGTTTTTATTCCAGAAATAATGTGCTACTTATCTGTCAAAACTTGCCCCTCCTTTCCCCCGAATATGCTGATTCTTGCTTGTTGCTCATTTCTACATTTTGGCTGCTGTCTTTTTGGTATCTACCAGTTGTGCTTTGTATTTATAATATTAGGTAATTCAGTCCTGGGAGATAGAGGCATTTTATGGGTTTTTCATTGTTTTGGCCAATGACATGTCCAGCATCTAAATAGCTGTTCCTGTTTAGCTCTATGAAGAATTCTTATTTTTAGAAAGCAAACATGTGTATGGTTATCATAATGTTTGCGAATGGCCACTTTTTAGGTAGTAATGAGGAGAGCCGGTGCCACTATGAGGAGAAGTTAGGGTTGGTGATTTAGACCTTTGCTTTGCCACATTTTCCTTTTCCTTTTTATACTTTATGTTAAGTGGAAAAATTTAAAACAACACTTTTGTCGAAAATGCATAAGCTGCAGTTCTAAATTTATGTAAAAATTCACTGCTATGTTTCTATAAACCTGCCATACATTCTTTATTTTAAATAGACAGCTTTTCTAAATCACTGAGCTCTGCTTAGACAAGTGGTGTCTCCTTGGTTGAATTTATGACTGGATTAGAATAATAAATTCACATTTCAATGAACATATTTTCATTAAAACTGTAAGGTTTATTTTACTGTACTTTTAAATAATGGCTTATTATAGAAGCTATAGTTTAAATTCATGCTGTGGTTGAAACTTAGTGCACAGTTCCTAGAAAGAAAGTAAAAAAAAAGTTAAGATGCAAAATGATATGAATAAATTCCTTGGTATTAATTGTGATTGAGTTTGCTTAGAAGAAGCCAAACCTAAGATTGGGCATTGTGTTGTAAGATTTGTGGTGGGAAAATTGACATTGCCTTAAAAATCTTCAGATGTCTCAATGTAGCCAAACTAATCATAGGAAGGACCAGAATCTCTGGCTTCAACGTTTTTTCAATCTAGCAATGTTGTATTTGTACATAACTTCTTAGGGAATGTTTCAATTTGGGATCTGATGTGGCTTTAGGAGGCACGGCAGCATTCACATGGTATAAGAGCAGCTTTTATAAGCCCTTAATATCCCCTCTTAAGGCAGATAAAATGGAATAAAACTACAGGGAAGATGCTAATGGAGCTCTCTTTAGAATTCTTTATGCAACTGTCTGGTCAAGACATGTTGCTTATAATTGATGTGTCCATTACTTGAATTCTCTTGTAATTATAGTCAATAAGTCTTGTAAATGTGTTAAAGCTCACTAAAAGCATACAAATTCAAGAACAGAGTAAGGCTAATAATTTAAAATAATCAATGTAGGCATTTCAGCACTTAATTTCCCTTGTGTGTTGATAGCTGATCATTCTTAATCCATTAAGATTTATTTAGTCGTTTACAATGCAAAATAGGTTTGCACTGGTCACTTGTGCCATTTGAAAATGTCCACCAGGTTAAGTGCAGAATGTAGTCCATTAGTCTTCCTTGACTATATGTATTAATTGCATTTAAAATCAAGTTAATGTGGATGTGAAAGTGAGGTAACTATCAATATATGACAAAGCAACCGTACTTACATAAGTTACATCATTGATTGTAACATTTAGTAAAAGTTAGCACACTTTTTAGCATCTTGTGTATGTCTTATCACCCAGTATTTTCATTATACTTTACATTAGGTATGAACGTACTGCAGAAGGACCTTGTGAGAGATGACAAAACTCATTGGCCTTCTAATTTTGCAAGTCACCGTTTTGAGAAAAGTTGCAGAAGATACTTTAATCTATTGCCTTTCTCATGGCACCTTAAAAGGAATTGCTTTTCTGATAACTTTGCTTATGCACATAAAATAGTAATGCTGGTATTTTATCACTGGTTAACTCGAATAGGTTTTTACTCTTCCAATTTCTATGGTCCCCCCTTCATATATATAATTAATTACACACCTGGAAGAGGGAGAAGCCTGTAGTGAGTACGGACAAAACTGCCCTGGTGCTGCCCAAACCCAGATTCACTAGCGTAGCTGCCATCCTGGCTGAGATCTACAGGCAGAAAAGTCTAGAATTGGATGGAGAAGAGGGGCTGAGCTGTGCCATATTGATACCATTCTCAGCCCAGACTCACTGGCATAATACTAGCACAAAATCTGGCCAGGTCAGAGTGCTTCTGTATAAATTCCAGCTCCCATGAGCTTAGAGAGGTTTGGATGCAGGATTACCTCAGCAAGCCTAGTGTTAGTTCACATGGTTTTTGACCCTGTTGCTTGATTTGGATGGTGCTCCAAGAATACTGCCACAGAAAAAGCGGAAGGAGCAAAAGTCAGGCTCTCATGTTGAATTCTTTTAAATCAGCAGCAGCTTAGGGTCCTGGGAATGTTTAACCTTACAAAAAGAAGGCTGAGAGGGGATATGATAGGTACTGTATGTTTAATGTCACATTGAAGAGAGGACTGGTTTGTTTTCCATGGCTTCTCAGACTAGGACGCGGGGCAATGGTCTCAAACTACAGGAAAAGAGATTCCATTTGAAGATTAGGAGGAAGTTCTTAACAGTTAGAGCTGTTCAGCGGTGGAATATGCTGCCATGGAGGGTAGTGGAGTCTCCTTCTTTGGAAGTATTTAAGCAGGGGCTGGATGGGCATCTGTCGGGAGTCCTGTGATGGGGGTTCCTGCATGGCATGGGGTTGGACTAGATGGCCCTTGAGGTCTCTCCCAACTCTATGATTTAAAAAATGCATTAATGGTGTAATTCTATGTACGTCTGTTGCAAGTAGACCCCTCTGACTTTAAGAGATTTACTCTCAGGCTGAAAATGGTGGTCTTGTTCTTTTATATCTCTTGAAATAGTTCATTGTTGTGCTCTCACAAGGTTCACCGTCACTAGATTCAATGCTTCATTAGTGATCACGAAGAGTAGAAAATAGAAGGTGTTTTTTCTATCCTCATCCCAAAGTGTCTTCCATAGCAAATGGAATATATCCACTATGTGATGGAACAAGCAAGTCTATCTCACACCGGAACGTTGAAATAAGGAAATGCAAAGAAAAGGCAAAGAAATATTAGAGAGGAAGACTTTTCAACTTCCCATTCAAACAGGTCTTATCTGCCTAATTAGAGAACAGAATTCTGAAAATCGAGTCATCCCTTCCACCACTATCTTTACTTCATGATTTGCTTATGAGCCACAAGGGGTTAAAAGCAAAAGTGTTCTTTTAAGCTTGTTTTGGTCAGAGTTATTAATGAGGGAGAAGAATCAGCACTTCGATGTTTGGTTCTTAAACTGCAGTCTTTGCATTCAAAAATATTTTAAGGTACAAGAAAATTTGGATGTGAGAGATCCCTTATGACGAAGACGTCTTTGCTACTTATTTCAGTTTCTTAAGCACATTTTGTAAAATGTTAATTTTTCCCAGAACATAGTTATATTTCAATTTTAGCATACAGTGGGGATGCATTAGGGAAGAACCTTCATTGCATGAAACTGATAGCAAATGTTGATTTAAGAATCTGGGATGTGAAGTTATAAGTGGCATTCAGATTTAATGCTTATTTAAAAACATATCATGTGCTACTGGAAGCTTAACTACTACTGCATATTTAAGAATGAGGGGAGGCCTGAGTAGATAGAAGAAAATGCTTATGGGACTCTACCTACCTTTTGTAGTTTCTGTATCAGCATAATACAACAGCCATTGAGTTGAATTTTGTACTTCTCTTGAACAGTATCTATTTGATATCTTGTATTAAGTGCAGTCATGTGTGACCATTCTCATGGCGCAGTTTCACATGACAGTAGTAACTTCAATATATAAGAGTGATTTCCACTCTTGGGTCACTAAAACTTCCAGAAGTTTTCAGCACTAGCTGTGCTGGCCAGGATTTCTGAGAGTTGTAGTCCAAGAACAACTGGGCACCTAAGGTTGGGAATATTGTAATATAGGAATAATATGGGTAGGACCAGTCTTGTGGATCTTGCTTAATTGTCATTGCTTGACTGGGACTCAACCACCATCCATGGAGTTGGCCCATACTATTCCTTGTATAAATAGTTATCCAAACATCAAGGGATCTTTCAGTGAATAATACTTAATCACCTTGGATTCACTTTCTGGGCTGTTGGATCTAGGTCTTGTATCTTTTTCTTATCTGGTGCTATGGTAATTAGTTGCACCAGCCTTTCTTAACTTGATGCCCTCCAGATGTTTTGGACTTCCATTTACATGATCATTGACGATGGGCCATATCAGCTAGGACTGATGGAATTTCCAGTCTAAATTTGGGGTGCATATCAAGTTTAGAAAAGAAGAAACTGAGAACCCCAAAAGAGTTTTACAATATAACATGTGCATATGCTAATTTTTATAGCAACAGATATTTTGCGGTAATTGCTACACTTGAAGCAGAAATTAAGTACTGAATGCGGAAGCCTATGGCCAGCTGATCATCTGTTCTTCAGATGCTGTAGATAGATAGTTTTGAATACCCTTCTTGCCAAGTTTTAATCCCTCTGATCTAACTACAGCATTCAATAATGCAATTGTGCTGGGATTATACCATTGTATGAGAAGTTACATAGCAAATTGTGCAACTAGTTGTACAACTGATTGAGAAACTGATTGCACAATTGCTTGGCACCGTTTTGTACCATTGTTTGTACTGTACATCACTACCAATGTCGGATAACACCCTTGTGCTAATGATGAAAAGTGTAACTGGTACTTCAATCAGTGCATCGATGACCTGATCCGGTGGATACAGATCATAGTTTTTAAAACAGACTTGGACTGGGCAGTGTTTCAAATAAAGGGTAGCTTTAGTTAGAGGGCTACCTTTGACAGTCCATCCAAGAGAAAACTGTTTTGTGTTACATAGGATGCAAGTCCTTCATAGCTGAGTATTTCCTATAAATCAAATGAGAGAGCCATGACTTGTCTTTGTGAATATATGGATGTGGCTTATTTGTGCCGTTCCATAGTTTCTGTGTATGCCAATGATTTTAAAGCTATGGACTTGAATGCAAAAGGAACAGAGCTCAGTTTTTGTGAATTTCCATACCAAATTATGAAATAGTGGCCAAATCCTGTTGCATAGGTACACATCATAATTCAGAATTGCACAGGTGGTTATGAATTTTTTACTGTTGAAGAAATCATATCCACCAAGCAGTTCTGCAAACACAGTTATAAACAACACATTTGGGCAATAATGCAGCCTGCTTGGGCATAATTTCCTGTTAACTTCTGGAGGTAGAACTTTACACCACATAAAATTCAGTAGGATTTCAATTAGTATTTAATTATTGCTGGCTGGGTAACTTGGTGACTTGGGTGTCTGACTCTGGAGTCACAAGTCAGGGCAGGGTCTAATTCTGTACTGCGCCTCCTTTGGGAGGAGCCAGTGTATGTAGCTTTGGGCAAACTACATACTCTATTCCAAAACTGCCTTAAGAGGAGGGGATTTTCCAGAAGCAAATTGATGTGTATAAACAACTGAGAATTGAATTTGTGTGAGATTATCTGGTTTGAATTGGATTTGTGTATTCAGTAGAAATCATAATATGCTCCTTTAAGCTAAAGACCAAACAATATATGGAACACACCAGAACTTTTTTTCCACTGAAAGGATGAATACTGTAGTGTCATACTTTAAAAAATGTTGTTTCACTTGCATCTTGCTTAAAGGTAGATCTGCATTAGTAAAAATCTCCAAGAAGCACAGGTGTGTTTGTTTAAATGAAAAATGTTGCTTTCAAAAAATTGTTTTATTTTATTTGTTACTAGAGATGGGCACGACTCAGCGAAATTTTCGTTTTCGTTTTCGTTTTCGTTTCGCAACGAAAACGAAAACGAAAAATTTTTCAGAAGCAAAACGACAATGGAAACGAAATGAAAAATTTTGCCATGTTTTTCGTTTTCGTTACGGCAGACATTGCATTGAAAAGAATGCTAACGAAGCAAAAATTTTCGTTTTTGTTTTTGTTTTTTGTTTTGTTTCGTAACGAAAACAAAAAATGTGCAAAAAAACCACCGAAAAACGAAAATGAACCAAAACGGACCCCCTAAATGAAAAACAAAAAACGAAAAATTATTTTTTTGAGTCGTGCCCATCTCTATTTGTTACCAATACTTATACCCTGCCTGACCTACTGGGATGCCTGCTCTGAGTGGTGACTACAATACCATATAAACCCTAACTCATTCCCACCATTTCCCAAACATCATAAATAAAATTAATCCCCAAACCCATAAAACAGCACTAATGAACAAACTACACAAAACACAGTGATGGTGATAGCTTTCCTGTGGTGTCAGGTTGAAGGGTACACTAAGTGTGGGGGAGAATATCCTTAAATGTTTATCTAAATAGTGCAATTTTTAGCTCTCTTTTAAAACTCTGGAGAGGGGAGTCTTGCCTGATCTCTAATTGGAGGCCATTCCAGATTTGAGGGGCCACTACTGTGAAGGTCCACATTCTAGTTGAGGCCCCTTTTTGCCTCCAGCAGAGAGGCCAAGAAAGGCCAGTTGGAATAACCAGCATTTCTGTAGGAGAGGTAATGAGGTCCTAAACTCTTAAAGGCTTAGCATTTTAAAATAAACACCTTGAGCCTAGCCCAGGATACAACAGATATCCAGTGCAGAGGACTGGGGCACATTATCAAAGCAAGGACAGGGGTACATTATCAAATTTCTTCCCTCCAGTAACCAATCTAGCCGCCCCATCCTGCACTTGCTGACATCTCTGGGTCCGTTTCAATGGAAGCCCTACAAAGAGAGCAGTAGCCAGTATATGGGAGAACCCACACACGAACCAACATTGTGAGGCATAGGCCATCCTGAAAAAGGCACAACTGCACAATCTGCCAGAGCTGAGATACAGCAGACCTAACATCAGTCAACATCTGATGCCCCATAGAAAGAGATGGGTCTGTGATCACTCCCAATTTGCACACATGGTCTCCAAGGTGAGGAAAAACACCATCCTGCCTAGGGATAGTTTCATCCAACCTATCCGGGGGGACCCCCATAATAGGAGGATCTCTGTCTTGTCCAGGTTCAGTTTCAGCCTGCTAGCTTCCATCTGTTGCAGAACTATTGCTAGGCTGTGTTCTGATACAGCATCTTGGTATGGCATCCACTGCAGAACAGGTAAAGGAGAGACAGAGTTGCGTGTCATCAGTGTATCAATGGCAACACACTCTGGATGACCTCCTCCCACTTTGGACAGTCAAACCCTAGTCAGGAAGGGTCAAAACTTACTTTTCTCATTGAAACACTCATATATATTTTTGCCCTATTTGGGCATGGTACAGTATGTGGTTTTAGCTTTGTTGAAATCAGTCTTCTACTGAAGGTCCACCTCTGTATGAGCCAGCTGAAAAGATACAGAATTGTGTAACTATTCATTAACATGTCACAAGTAGTCAAGATGTTTAAATTAAGTAGGGACAGTGGATTATAAGGCTATACTTTAGACATGGGCACGGAGCGGCGAAATTGTCATTTCCGTTTTCGGTTATCATTTCCGTTAAGTAATGGAAACGGTAACGATAATTACGCCGCTCCAGCTCGAACCCGACCCGAAAAAAGAAAAATTGGGTCGGGTTTTTCGTTGTCATTAATGACATCGCGGCGATCACGCGATGCCAAGTAGCACAGAAAAAAAGTTTTAAAAAGTAAAAAACAAAAAACAAAAAACCGACTCCCGGCCAAAAAAGCAGGCGAAAATATGCCTGCCTGAGGACACCTACCAGAGGGGTGGTTTCTGGGGGGGGTCCCGGCCTTCCCCCCTCCTGTCCTGGGCTGCTTGCACCAGGCTGGGGGGGGGTCATCCTCGCCGTCTGTCTCGCTGCATACCATGCGGTGGGGGGGGGGATCCAAAATGGTGACCACAATTTTTCTTTTGAAATTGTGGTCAAAAACACACCAAATCACCACAGAAACATGTGAAATTTATTTATTTTAAATGCCTGATTTTTAATAGTAGCAGCAGTGGGTTTTTATAGCAATAAAATGTTGCATTGATTTTATTTTATTTTATTTTATTTGTTATTTTTTTAGACCTGCCCATTTGGGCTGGGCATGGCCTGGGACCATGCAATTTTTTTGAACCATTCCACCAATGGCATTGTCAGGTTTTTGACTGACACTTCTGGATGTCTCAGAGGGCATAAAAAGCCGAGGCACCTTCCAGAAATCGCAGTCGGGTGTATGGATGTGGTTGAGGGAGGAGGGCTGGCTGCTGGTGCTGGTGTGATCCGATCGAGATTGAGGAGGGAGGCTGGAGGCTTTAGGATTTAAGTTAGGCAGGCAGGGATGGAATTGAATTTAGAAAATAATTTCTTTGATTCCCTGCAGCTTTGTCTGCTGAAGGAAATAGCAGTTTATTCTTTATTTCTTCTCTGGCAGTTTGTGAGGATTTCTGATATTGGATAAAGGGGTAGGTTCGAGAGTGGGAGGTGTGGATTTATTTTAAAAATATATTATATACTACCATTTATTTTCTATTTTCCCAACTTCAGTTTGCTTGTACACACACACATTTGGGGTCCAAGCCAAGAACAGAACCTCTATCCTAAGTGATATCCTAACTACCCACTCGCCCGTCCGCCCACGCCACCACCCGACCGCGGCCCGCGCCGCCACCCGTCCACTCGTCCGCCCGCGCCTCCCCCTGCTGCTGTTGCCGCCCGCCCATGGCCCCCCGCCACCGCTGCCCGCCCACACCTCCCCCCGCCGCCCGCCCTCCCACCCCACCCGCTGCCTAGGGTGCAAAAACACCTAGCACCGGCCCTGATTGCGGGACGCCCCTATGCTCTGGGGGAAGTCAAATCGCGCTAAATCGCGGTGGAAACGACAAACGACAAACGAAATGACAAATTTTTGAAAAATTTCACGACAAACGGAAACAACCCGAAACGGACCCGTTCCGACAAACGAAAACTCAAAATGTCATTTTTTCTGGTCGTGCCCTTGTCTACTATACTTAAAGCTTTCTGTGCTATAGACTATGTAAGTCTATAGAGAATTCACCATCTTATCTGGGCACACAGCCTCCTTGGCTGATGAAAAGATATTTTGAATTTGATTTGAAATGATGGGTTAGGTAAAGGAAATCAGCATGACAAAATTACCTAACTTTATCTATTTTTCTTGATGATCTCTAGTCCTCAGTAGTGTTAATTTTGTCTGTGCAGGCTCTACTCTTAGATAGCTAAATTTGACATCAACTAAGTCATGAGCAAATAAAAGCAGTGATAACTGCATTGGTGCACAAGATACTGCAACCCCCTTGCTCTGATGTGCTATTTGTGTAAACCTTTGTGAATATTATATTTTCCTTAGGCAAAGTGTTGGATGCTTTTGTAGTGTGAAGTGAAATGAAAGGAATCTACAGTATGTTGTATCAAAATATAGGAGTGAAAGGTAAGGGAGAAACTGCAGACAAAAAAAGGGGCACCTCATTGGGTGATACACAGGTGTTCATTTTATCTGGGATAGCTGACAGACTCTGTAGGAAAGGAAAATAGGAAGTTCTAGCGCCTTCATTTTACAGGTGTGTTTAACCTATAAGTAGACCTTCTCAGTGGTCATCCCCAGATTATGTACTCCCCCATGAGTCTAGGCTGTTCTGTTTTCAGCATCAGTTGAAAACAGTTATATTCCAACAGGCTTTTATTGTTGAATACTTAATTTTAACATTTATTCATTTATTTATTCAATTTATATACCACCCATCTGATGGAAAGCCACTCTGGGCAGTTGTCCTACATTTTACTACATAGATAGTTGCCCTACATTTGCTGCCAATATATATTTTGTTAGATTTGTTTTTAAATGTTTTTCTGTTATTTAGTTTTTTTTAAATGATGATTTTAACATTTCCTTTTTCAAGACTTTTTAAAATTGATTTTTGTACAGTAAATTGTTTTTTGTTCTTAATGGTTAATGAGTTGCCCGGGCTCCCATTGCAGGGAGATAAGCAGCAAAGAAGTGCAATAAAATAAATAATTAAAAATATTGTAGCTACAGGGCTGCAAGGGGTCCTGTCTGATCACCGAGTTCAGCCCCTGTCTAGGAGAAACAGTGCAGAATTGAACATTCAACCTCTGGCTCTACAGCCAGGTGCCTAAGCCTCTATGCTATAAATACAGTGGTACCTCTTTAGATGAATTTAATTTGTTCTACAGCTCAATTCGTCCTATAAACAATTCATCCAATGAAACAAGTTTTAATGCGGTTTCCCATAGGAATGCATTGAATTCATCTTGTGAAGCACCCCATAATAAAATTCATCTTACGAGGTTTTCCTAATCCTGGACACTTCATTCGTCTTACAAATTTTTTGTCTTAAGGGGCATTTTAGGCTATATAAGTCCCCAACAGTGAATCCAAAGCTGCCTCCATCTTGTTTGAGAACATTCTACCTTGTCTTGTAAAGATGTCACCTCAGTATGAATTTCAGTCTTTTAGTTACATCAAGTTATAAAGGGGAAGATAAAACCTATGTGAGCCTTAACTGCTTGGATTTGAACTTTTATGGGGTGTTAACATGAAATAGCATTCAGTGAGATGTTAACCACTGATTTGAAGGACTTAATTCAGAAATGTTCATTACATTGTGCGAACTGTACGGCTGCAGGGGTAATAAGATCCTTCTACTGAGGGTGCTACTTATTTGTACTAAACAAAAATGAAATCAGGTGAATCGTGATTTAACCATACTTTAAGGAAAGCACGGCAAAGATGAGATCACAGTAAATGTTCAGGTATAGGCGAGAATTTTAGAGATATTGAAAGGTAAGGCAATGTTTGGAAAATGTTGGCATCATGTAATACGATATAGTTGGTCCATAGACTTGAGGTGGCTTACTCCTAAAATTGTGGGGTTACAGCCACCCACCATGCTTGACCATCAGCTGCCCCCTGTGTGCGATGTTTAAGGTAGCTGCAGGTCATATGAAGGACTTACATTAGCTCCAGTAAAATGTGAGCAGTTGTCTCCTGCCCTGTTACCAGTCCATTCTGCAGGTCACCGCAGCTTCAGAAGAACTTCAACGTAGGCTTTTGTTAGATTAAAACATATGCATATAGGATTATATATTATTTAGTTTTATAGGCTTACAAAAAAAACCTAAACATACAAATACGGTAATAAGATCCTAGTTTTAGTAGAAATAAACCATGGCCAGCCCTTATCAGATAACTCTTCAAAATATTATCGATGCTGTAGTATATGAGCATTTCTTCTGTAGAATTAATATTAAAATTACAGGTGAAACTCGAGAAATTAGAATATTGTGCAAATGTTCATATATTTCAGTAAGTCAACTCAAAAGGTGAAACTAATATGCTAAGCAAGTTATGTCAAGCCTTATTTTGGTATATTTGTAATGATTATGATATACAGCTTATGAAAAGCCCAAATTCACAACCTCAGAAAATTAGAATATTACATGACATCAATAACACAAGGATTGGAAATAGATTGATATTGGACCTCTGAAAAGTATAAGCATGCATATGTACCCAGCATCCCCATAAAGCTCATATGTGGAAGGAAGCATGAAGTGTTCTAAAATCTCCTGGTAGATGGCTGTGTTGACCCTGGACAAGCACAGGCACAGGGGACCAACACCAGCAGATGACACGGCTCCCCAAATCAACACAGACTGTGGAAACTTCAAACTGGACTTCAAGCATTGTGCATTGTGTGCCTCTCCATTCTTCCTCCAGTCTCTGGGTCCTTGGTTTCCAAATGACATGCAAAAGTTGCTCTCATCAGAAAAGAGGACTTTGGACCACTGAGCAACAGACCTAATGTTTTTGCTGTAGCCCAGGTAAGACGCTTCTGATGTTTTTTGTTGTTCAGGAGCGGCTTGACAAGAGGAATACGACATTTGAAGCCCATGTCCACGATCCGTCTCTGTGTGGTGGCTCTTGATGCACAACTGTGAATAGGGAACCTTTTCATATTATTCTAATTTTCTCAGATTATGAATGTGGGGTTTTCATAAGCTCTACACCATAATCATCACAATTATACGAAAGTAAGGCTTGACATATCTCAGTTGGCATGTAATGAGTCTATCCCATATATTAATTTCACCTTTTGAGTTGACTTACTGAAATAAATGAACATTTGCACGATATTCTAATTTTTCAAGTTTCACATGTACCTAGTTTGTAAATGTTTGCTCCCATCCATATTGGGCTTAGGTATATTGGGCTGAATGGGACCAATGGTGCAATGGCAAAAGGGAACCAGAAACAAATAGAAACTGAGGAGTGTCAGTGATAACAGAAAATATCAAATCTATCATGTTAGTTAGAGAAAGAACCCCAAGGAACACAGGGCTGAGCCTAAACCCAAAGAATATGGGGCTGCAATAAAATGGAAATATAAATACACATAGAGCACTTTGCCATAGCTAACCATTGTCTTGGCATTATATGTTGTCCAATTATTCTTTTAAGTTGCCGAGTTAGAATATCAACTTCAGTACGTTGTGCTTAATGTGGAGGTAGATTGACTTTACACGAATTTATCTTATTTTCATAAGTCTCTTTATAGAATTTCGTGTTGATATGGAATGCTACCAAATTAATGGTTAATTCAGGTCTATCAAGTTAATTTAAATAAAGTGGAATTTTCTGATGTGATTGATAGAATGTGATTGCTGTTAGCTGCAGTCTCAACCTGCTTTTGACATTTAAACATATAAAGCTGACTACATATAACTGTTCAGGTGCTAAATATATTTTACATCTACTTCTAACAGTAGAAATGGAAGTATTAAGAGATCTGGCTTCATTGTCATTGAACTGTGAAATATTCAACCTTGTCTGCCCGTGCTTAGTACTGTTGACTTTTTTATTTCTGCTGGAAGATTAAAATTAAATGCTTCATTTTTCGTCAGCTTTTGGGAATTAAATTGAAATTTAAGACTCTAAATTTTTTTAAAACCAAGATCCTCAATTTAAACAAAGTCTTCGTTGGATATTCAGCGTTCAAGGGCATAGCAGAAGGGTTCATTGATCAAGTATGATGTACTGTAACATTTTTCTTCTCCGAGGTCTTTTATGTATATTTATTAAAGAACCCATATTTCATATTATGCTTAACTCTATTGGAAGAAGTTCTTCACAAAACATATCCTAAACATAATATGAAGTATCCGTGAGCATATTGCACTTACTCTTAACTTCAACTCATGGATTTATGGGTACAGAGATTTGCTGGTCTTATAAAAGTTGGAAAGGGTCACAGTGTACTTTAAAATAATGTGCTACCACTTATTACCCCACTACTGATACCTGCCAGCTTTAATGACTGCGTTTTCCCCTGATAATTTAATTGCCTCAATCTGATTGGAAAGTTATCTTCAATTACAATGTGCAATTTTACTTATTTCCCCCTAGAACTGATTGTGCTACAAAAGAACATGGCAGTTCTGCTTTCATCTCTCTCTCTCTCTCTCTCTCTCTCTCTCTCTCTCTCTCTCTCTCTCTCTCTCTCTCTCTCTCTCTCTCTCTCTCTCTCTCTCTCTCTGTGGTAGTGGTGCGTGTGTGAGAAACAGAGAGAATCCTATAATTCTTTGGTCTGTTCTAGGCAGTTAAAGTTTGTTCTTGAAATAAATAATAGCCAAAATGTCAATACTTCTAGTTTTCAGAATAATCATAAATTCCTGACCATAAAACAGTCATAAAGGTGTAATATTTTATTCACTGTATATTCATACACTGCATGTCATTGCAGTAGAAGGCAGTGAATCATTTTTTCTGTATGGTTCCCCCTCCCTTTTCCCAAAATGGCGCATGTGTGAGAGAGATTTGAAATATTCATTTGAACATTATTTCAGAGGGGAAAATGTAGGCAAAAGCAATAATGGCTCAGATGCGTTTGTCACAGAAACATGTTTTTGTACAAAATTAAAAGGAACAATGTTTGAGCCTAATTCTGCCATTATTAATAACCAAGCATGCTTTTTGCTGTGGAACTCCAGCAAGTCCAATATTTTTAACATAAAACTTTCTCCAAAGCTTCATATTTTAAACATATACATGCAGATACACATGTGGAAGACATGGTCATAGCTAAAATGTCATGTATTGTTTATTAGGAAATCCTCTAATATAATTAGAAGCCATCAGTGGCTTCAACATTTTGAAGTATTGGTCACAGGTCCTTCAGGAAGGGCTTTCAGAAGAACCAGGAAGAACAGTTGTTACTGTTATCTAATTGTCTATTCCATTTGTAAAAATTTGATGTGCTGCTGTAGAGGTTTTTTGATAATAGAACTTAAGACTTCTATGATCTGAAATTGTGCTAGCTGTCAGACTGGATGGAATGGTGTTACTCAACTGACCAGCTCAATTCAGTGAACAGAACTGAGACAGGGATGTCTCCCCCTCACCCACAACCCTCAATATTGGCTTGAGAGACCTGGGAAATGGTTGTACAGCAGGCATTTGGGTGGTGCAGAGAATTGTGGGGAAGAAAAGGAGAACTGCCCGTTGTTTGGTGGTAGGAACATGATTGCTCAGCATGACACTTCTTTCACTGCCAGTATGCCATGACTTACAGTCACCTTTTCACAATGCTGTTCTAAATGAAATTATCACTATGAAACTGTACCGCTGGTAAGAACTGCCACCTTCTAAACTACTGAGCTATCCAGCAGTTCTAAAGGGAAAATAGCATCTTATCATGATACCCATGCGTTAACGTGCTCATTCTGTTCAGTTGTACTTGCAGTAGGAATTCTATTTAAATGAATCAGAACAGGCTTATGCTGGGCCATGTCCCAAGACCTAGCCATTTTATAATAGACAGGCACTGTGGAACAAGTTCTGTGGCCTCCTTTTAAAGTTCTACGGTTTCTCATCATCTAATTATCACTACTCTTTCCATAATAAGTGAGTGCTCATTAATGAAGCCCCATTCTTGCTTAATAACTTTTGTGTTTGAACTTTGGGGAAGTATCTTTAATGAGAAATATGTGGTGCGTACCCTAACAGTATCCCCGGAGTTATAAATGTATGCAGTAGGAATTTTTCGTTTGGGGGCTAGGCAAGTTTCTTAAAGAAGGTCAAATATTGGATAGTAGTTTCCACATCCACCTTTTATTTCCCCCCACAAACTGTGATTTCTTTATCCAAGGGTAATATAATATTCTAATTCAACTCCTATCTTTATGCTAAATTTTACTTAGGATCAAAGCCGTTCAAGTGCAAGATTTGCCACTTTGCAACAGCTCAGCTAGGAGATGCCAGAAACCATGTCAAGAGGCACCTTGGGATGAGGGAATACAAGTGTCATGTCTGTGGGTGAGTAAATTGAAACAGTTCCTGCCTTGGTTAACAGGGGAAGAGTGCAGGCTATACATTGCCTCCGCATTCAGAATGGGGATGTGAGGAAGAGAGGCTAAAATTATGCATGCATATCCTCCTTCCTATTGTTATGGTAAATTCCTTAAATACAGTTATGACATTCTTTCCCTGCTTCTAATCCAGTGCTGCAGATGAGCAATTTTATGGGCTACAAGGTCAATTTTAACCGGTAATCTGTAAATTGACTAAATTATAGGATGTTCATTCACATTGCCAGGGAGAACTGTAAATTCTCTATTTAAAGGTATAAAAATAGACTTTAATTTGGTGTGTATTTTGTATATACAATATATGCCCATACAGGTATTTGTGTTATATCTACTTATATTCCACCTCAGTGAACAGTTTATGTATAGTGTCTCTTTTGCTGCAGGAAGCACAAGAAGAAAGAACTTTCAAAAGAGTTGTCTGTATACCAAAGAAGTGTATGTTTTTAAAAAATCAGAGACATCTTACATATGTGGCTTCATCTTAGAAATTCCTGTTTTTCTTCCTTTTGTAATGGCTATTTTGACAGAAGAGCCATTCATAATGTTTAATTGTCCTTCAAATGTGTTGCATTTAATATGGAGGCTCTGTGACTCTTTAATGCAAAGCTAATTAATTTAGCAGAAATGTTTAAAAGGTTTTAAAATGCCATGGCATATATGGTACATCATAGGACATTCAGAAATGGGTTTTAGTGCTGTGCTTCTATTAAAAGTGTATTTTAATGTTATTCTGCTAAGAGAATTTGCTAATATATGCATCATATAAAAATGGTTTCCTCCAAACAGGTTACATTGCTGCAGAGGCCTGGTAGCTCATGCATAGAGTGTCTGTAGTTCAGTTAGTAAAATGGTGAGGTGGATGGTTAGAGATATTTTTTATCACATGGACGTTTCTCTTGTCAGGTTTTGTAGCTGCAGAACAAAGTAAGAGCTGTGGTTGAAAATAAATAGAATTATTTTCACCAAAACTAGTGACATCCATGTGAAAAATACCGTTAGCTTGCTAAGTCTGGTCCTATTCCCTTATGAGTAGAAGAGCCAGGAAGTTAGTACTGTAGTTTGTAAAACAGTGGATTTGTGCGAATATAAGAATACAGTATTTCTGAGAACGGTCCACTATAAAATAATAATCTGCTGGATTTTTAGCAGAATAAACTGAATGTGAAATGTTATTAGTAGTTGATAATTGTAATTATTATAGTGTTAGTGTTATAATTATTAGTATGAGTATTCCGGATATTTTTTGTTTGAAAGGCAGTCAGTGCCGATTTGTAAATCTCCCTGGGAAACTTAATGTAGTCTTCAATCTGAAGAGTCCAACATATGTAGGTGATGGTACAAAATTAGCAGATCCTTTTTAATGACCAAGATGATATTTACAGTTTTTGTATTATTACATATTTTTGAATAGTGAAACATTTTATATTTTAGAGAGTAGTCACTAATTTTATCAATTAAGGCATTCTGTTTACTGGACATTTAATTATCGGTATATTTATTTGTCAGTCTTTTTAAGTGTAATACCAAAAACCTATCTCATTTTTCTGTTGCATTATGTAACTAATTGTGATATTGTAAGATAAGTATCTTGTAATTGCGTGCTGTGTAATGTGGCAACAAACTAGAAAGCGGCACATGTTTCTGCTGTGTACAGACATTTAGTTATTTATCAGCAGTGTATACATTAACAAAAATTGAATTGGATCTAAGAAGCCGAGTGCACTTAGAACTATCAAACCAATAAAGAATGTATCAATTTTCAAGTGTGAGTATGAATGCAGTGGATATAAGCACATTTTCCCCTCTGTCTCTGTCTCTGTCTCTGTCCCTGTCCCTGTCTACAGGTCTGTCTGTCTGTCTGTCTGTCTGTCTGTCTGTCTGTCTGTCTGTCTGTC
Source organism: Phrynocephalus guinanensis (assembly GCA_037367245.1). Classification (NCBI taxonomy): domain Eukaryota; kingdom Metazoa; phylum Chordata; class Lepidosauria; order Squamata; family Agamidae; genus Phrynocephalus; species Phrynocephalus guinanensis. The sequence continues at coordinate 74,043,342 of CM074739.1, forward strand.
TCTCTCTCTCTCTCTGTGTGTGTCTGTGTATGTGCATGAGGATAAATGAAGAGGAATAACAACCTGTTTGGTATGTCTGTCATGCTAACAAAAGATAAGGTAATGTGTAGATTACAATACAAATGTGGCAACATAAAACTGCTGGGATTGGCTATGGATTAATAGCAATATAGTGCATTGGTACATTAACATCACTGACAGTGTCAATTCATTATCATTGATAGCTAAATAATCTTAGAAATGCTCAATGGACCTATTAGTTCCTGAACATAAGTAGCTCATGTTGCATTTCTTCATTAGCTTTAATTGCTGTAAATTTACCTTTTTAAAAAACCATGTTTTAAAAGGTGACACGATCTTTCAGGAACATTAATTTGATAATTTTGTCACAAACAGAAGGTCGTGTACTATGTTTTCTTTCCTTCAGTAGTTAAGATTCTGTCCTGTGACTTTTAGATTCTAAACAACAAGCTTTCTGTTAAATCGAAGATTAAACTGTTTCCCCAATTGCTACACAGTCTGTTGGGCATTTTTTTAAAAAGGTGAAATGCCAGTGCCAGACTAGGGATGATTATGGATGTAAGATATCACTTTATTGATTTGAAATAGATTTCCATAATGAATTGGAAAGTGTAAACCATTGCAAAGGAATGCTAGTCGAAATGCTAAAAATGGACAAAATATTTTATGTAGCATCTCATGCAGCAAAATCATGAAAAAATATAACAATGTTTCTGCATGTTGCTTTTATTGTTTCAAATCTAACTTTAATTTTTTCCAGCTGCACACAAGAAATACTCTCCCATAGAAATGGGAAGCTACTAATCTTTCAGCAGTTGAAATAAACCGTCTGCTACTCATTTCCTTATCAGCAGATGTGTGATGATTGTTTCCCTTGCTTATGTTCATGAATGGGAAATGCATCCCTTATTTGAGAAGGGGGTCTGTTTTCAGTGACTATCCCAACTGCTACCTATTTAAATTTAATTTTCAGAAGTCTGGCTACAAAGTTGCTCATGACACTAAGATTAGCAAATCGAACTGCTTCCCCAGTATTTAGCTGTGTTTTTAAAACTTGCATTGCGCGAATGTGCTAAAAAAGGCTTACTATGCACTTTAGAGATTTTATGCCTCAGGTACATGAAAAATGAATTGTTCCACACTTCAGATTTTAAACAGAATTTATGAGCATCCTATAATTTAAAAATACATCTGCTTTTGCTCTGCCTTTGCTGTGGACATAAAACTTAAAAAAACGAACTTAACAACTAGAGCTATTTACTTTCCATTACATTCCTCTGCTTAAGTTATCATTTATTTATTTAGTTATTCATTCATAACTAACTGGCTAACTAAAATAACTGAAAAATAAAGTAAGTCAGTTTTATGCATTCAGAAGTGTTAATTATCTGAGCCCAGCCTATATGCTGTTTTTATGTATTCCTTTTTTAATGCAATGCTCTTTTTTTTATCTCTTTACTAAAATATCACCACTATAAAGATTTAGAAACATGGTTTATAGCACACATTTCTGTTTCTTTTGGCTCACTTTTGTGTAGTTGTGCATCTTAGTTTTATCTGACCCAACATTTAAAGGAGTACTTGGAAAACTTCATTGCAAATTTGATTGTATTGCAAGTGCCCTTACAAATGTGACTTTTGAAAGAAAGGTATCATATCAATGTGTCATACTGAATCGTGAAAATGTGAAGGAAACAAGGAATTTCATCAGCACAGAAGACTTATTGAGGGCAGTGGCGTGATTTTATGATTTAAAAACCTGAAGAGAAATTATAGTCGGCAAGTACCTGTAAACAAAGTTACTTGTGTTGGGCCTTTCTGTGGGTTTTGCAACAGCTACCCTTTTTTGTCTCATTGGAATATTGTACTGATATGTTCTTATAAAAGGAGTTTCCAGAATACTGAAACAACATTTAATAAAACGTGTCTCTGGAAAATGCTCATCTTGAGTCTTGACCTGAAGAACGAAGAAGATGCATTCTGAAATGCATCATTGGGGTAAAACGAAGGTGTGCTTCTACCTTTCACATGCGACTTAATGGTGCTGCTGGAGATCCGTCTGTTCTCTAATGCTGAACTCTTGAATGGGAAAGTTGAAACTTCAGTATAACTATTTTTGTGCAGTATTACCTATTTTTTGTGCATTAGAAGGGATCTCTGTGTAGATGATTATAATGTCACTTTCTGACCTTTGCAGCTTGAATAATTGTAAATCATTGCTTCATAACGTGTCAGAGTATGTCTGTACTAGGCAATTAAATGGCAGAATATAATAGACCAAATTATTGCCTGTCATGTTTTCAACAACACAGTTAGTATTTGAGTTACACTTAATCATTACGTGCATTAGCAACTTCATTGGAATCCCGCTTCAGGCTGAGCATGAAATACATTACATTATTTAAACCTCTAATGGTAGAAGCCATTTATTTGTGTTGAAGTGTACAACATGCAGAGTTTTATAAAGCAAGGAACACTTGAGAGCTTAATTTATCCAGATCAAAGTCTAAAGGCAGATAAACACAAGTGGCAAAAATTAGTAATTTTTATATGCTGGAAATATTTAAAAATACATGGTTGTGAGTAATTGTAGGCAGCAGGAATAAATTAAAATCACTATTTTTAGTTGGTTGAGAAAACTAATGCTGTTGTATACTTAAATCATCAAGTATGCCGCAGAACAGCGTTTTTGACTGAATAATTAATTACACACATCATATCCGCAGCTGTATCCAAAGGAAAAAAAATCATCATATGGGAGAGTAGACAAGCCTAGGTCCAGTGGTGTTTCAATTTGTGGGTGCTACTTAGTAAAGGAAAATATTGTACTTATAATATATTTCAGTGTCAAGACACACCTTGATTTTAAAGCTCCTTGAAATGCTTGTACTGCTGTACTGCATACGATGCTGACTTTTAAGTAAGAGCGTGTTTTCTGGAGTCTGGACTGTAATGAATCACTGTACTACTTTAACGTGTGAGGGGCCCCTGAAAGGTGTCCAAAAGGTATTGCTACTGAATAGCTTGCAGTATGCTTCACTAGTGTCCAGTATGGGAAATGAAGCAGAAAAGTCAAGGCCAACTTCCAGTTGTAATGCTGTATGACAAACGTATTTTTATCCACCTGTACTTCAGCTGAGTTATGGCAGTGCCTTTGTTGGACTTGCTGAAGTGAAAAGATATGAAAAGTACATACTTAGCTGAATATATGTTTGCATTTGAGTTAGGGACACTAACAGTGATTTATACTTATACCTCCCCTATATATAACCTAATGCGGTGCACTTTCAAACTGCAATTACAACGATACACATAGCTATGTGATTGTGATAAATGTGCCACACAGAACAAGTAGCGCTTCGTCTAGAGACGCTCTCTCTCTCTCTCTCTCTCTCTCTCTCTCTCTCTCTCTCTCTCTCTCTCTCTCTCTCTCTGTGTGTGTGTGTGTGTGTGTGTGTGTGTGTGTGTGTGTGTGTGTGTGTGTTTAAAATTGAAATGATTGGGAATGTTGTATCCTTCTCAGCTCGTAGAATTTATTGTAATTAAGAGTGACCACGTCTAGTAAGATGGAATTTCTGTACCTTTTCTCAGAGAGAAGTGCAGTGTCTGTTGAACAAAATGATATGCCTGATTTGTGAAGGAAGTAGCAGTTCAGGAGCCTTTTTGCAGACTTGGCTGAATATATGCTTCATATTTCTGCTTTAGTCCATTTACACACATGTGGCATGGACTTAGTGGAGAGACAGGATAATGTTTCCTTTGGTGGCTTTTTAGATGTTTGGATAGATCTTTGCATGCTTATTTAAGTAAGCAAGCATCATACTTCTGGTTTTCAACAAACTTGTTTTGAAGTGTGGTTCCATAGTATGGCAACCAGTTGGCCTGTACTACAAAGCCAAAGACAGATTTTTATTTTGATGCCTCTCTGGGCCAGAGGCATACTAGAAGAAATAGGTGCAAGTTTTTTTTCTTTTTCTTAATCTTAAAGTCATAGTTAAATTGGAAGGTGCCTCTTTTCCTCCTGTGTACATTGGCAAAAACCTTGATATGCAACAATGTCATATCAAATGGTGGATTACTCTACATGGGCTTTTCAAACCAAGCTTGTGTTGAGGGCTCAAGTTTGTTGAGGGCAGGGCATTGGAAGCCAAATGCCGATTTCCAAACACAAACCCATATGGCTTGATCATCTGGTGTCAAAAGAAGTTCTATCTGCCATCTTTTAGGATATTGCTGTTTCTAAAAGGGGGAGAGTATCCAGAAATCCAGGTTTGCTTGTGTGCCTAAGTGTTCTGTAGAGACGTTTGGCACCCTGCTTACCTGGTCTGACAGTGAAAATAGTTCTAACTGGAGGACAGCAGTGTAGTAGTACCTTCTATGCTGGAAAAGTTGGAAGATAAAATATTGTTTCACAACAGCTGTAGCTCAATTATTCTCTGTCTCTGTCTCTGTCTCTGTCTCTGTCTCTGTCTCTCTCTCTCTCTCTCTCTCTCTGTGTGTGTGTGTGTGTGTGTGTGTGTGTGTAGAGCTATGCTACAGTGTGGATAATACCAAAATGGATGAACTAATCTTTTGACTTATAAAGTAGATTCCTGTGTCCCTGAATGCCTGCTAATTAATTTTAATCAGAAAGTGCTAAGATCACGTATGATTAAGATCTTCTTCTTCTTCTTCTTCTTCTTCTTCTTCTTCTTCTTCTTCTTCTTCTTCTTCTTCTTCTTCTTCTTCTTCTTCTTCTTCTTCTTCTTCTTGCATTTACTTACTTTATAACAGTAAGCAAAGAACATGGATCTTAGTTTTTGGCCAATAGTCTCAATTAACAAGACCTCTTAAGGTTGGGTCAGAACGAGGGTGATGGAACAAGTGGAGGCTATGGGAATTTATGTGCAGCATTATGACCAAATGGCACAGGTGTGTGTCTTTGTTAATTTCCCTTATTCTGTCCCTGCCACCACCACCTATTTCTCGTCATGAAAGGTATTGAGTAAAATATCCTTAGCTCAGGTTGGTTGCTTATGCTATAGTTCCCATAAACTGCAGCCAACATGCCCACTGGTCAGTGACAGTTGGA